>JAPMOQ010000706.1:16322-91462 GCA_026543055.1 Argiope trifasciata
ACACACACACACACACACACACACACACACACACACACACACACACATTCATATCCACAAGCACATATTCAATTGAATATCTGCCTTGGAGTAATTGGCCATAGATGGGCCTGAAATTTATATTTTCTTTAAGATGGTGGATGTAAAGATCTAAAGGAACACGTTTTCAGAATAATATTATTTTATTTCTATAAATCAGTCAGTTTTAATGATTGATTTAGAAGACTGATTTATGTAACAACTTTTGCTTATAATATTAGTAAAAAATATTTTGTAAATTATGGCTCATAGAGCAGAGTATGAAAAATTCTAAAACTCTTTATTCATCAACGCATTGTTTGTCTCAAGCTGCATAAAAACTAACCATTTAGATCAAGTAAACAGTACTAAACAATATGTATGCCTATTACTAATATTGTACAAATTGGCCATTGGGCTGGAATTTGAATGCATATCCTGTATAAATTCAATTAGGTTTACTGTAAATAAAGATGTTTTATGGCATTAATGATATAGATATTGCAAACGATCATAGAAACCTTTACTTTCCATTTATTTTTTTTAGAAAATATCACATTTAATATTTTATTTTATCCAGTCATGGGCTGAAAGGTACATTTTAAAAAATTTAATTTGCAATGATAGTTGATTCTTTAAAATTTTGAACTTCTATCAATGTGATGGCAACACGTCGATAAAAGCTAATTTTTTCTCTTTGAAGTGTTCTGCAGATTAAATTTTATTGTTTTGTCCCGAATATATTGTCGAAATATATGGTTAAAGTATTTCTTTAAAATAGAAGCTTAAATTATATGTTAAAACACTGACACCATTAGAAAACTAATTTTAAAAAAAATTAATTTGATGTAGAAATCCTATTTGTGGGATAATATTTTCGGAAGTTATAACGGAAAAACGCTACAGTTGCGCTTAATTTTTTAAATTAATTCAAATCCTAATTAAAAATTCGAAAAAGAAATATCTCCAAGGTGCCCATTTCTGATGTCTAAGGTATACAGGAGCAAATTTGGTAGCTCTCGGGGGAACGGCCTGGCTTGTAGGGCGCCAGCACACACACATTGAGATTTATTATAAGTATAGGTAAACTCATATCAATTAATTTAAACACTGAATTCATTATGCATTAATTATATAAAGAAATAAAATTAATTGAGTTAGCTTTTAAAATTAATTAAAATCCCACAAAGTATTTATTAGAAAATAAAAATCGAAATATTTTGTAACTTCTTTTATTCAGAAGTGAAATTAACTGAGTAGAAGAGTAAAGGCCATATCACACGGTGAAATTTCGCCAGCACTTTTCCGTTTCCCCCCTCCAAAACCGGTCAAGCAAGTTTCATGATCGACAACTTTTTCGAACCGGCTCAAAAATGTTGTCGGAAATATTGTCCGCAAACGAAATTCAACCAATCATGTGAAACTTTGAAGTGACGTCACACAAGCGACGTCACTTTCCTTGTCGTTTGCTGACGGAAAGTGCGAAAGATATTTTGCCGTGTGATAAGGCCTTAAATACTCTAGTCTGCCACAAGGACATAGAATATCCTCCATTTTTGGAGTAACTGTAATGGCGATGTAAACTTCTTTTGTTATTTTATTATGGCGATAAAAAATCACTTTTTTTAGCATTGATGAAGTTATATGATATTAGTAACATTTGAAATCCAAATGAAATGCTCCTGACATTTTGTAATTGGTGAACCTGCCCTTTAAAGTATAATTTTAGAAGCAGTATATAAAACTTAATGTAACAGAAGAACTTTTAGGAATGAACTAAAATTTTGCATGCTCTATAAAGCTGTCTTTTAATTCTATTTGTGTCCAAAAGGAAATGTGTTGCCTTCAGAAATTTTTCAGCTCTTATTTTGTTCTGAAAAACGTTCATAGAATATAGAATTAAAAACCTAAACTTCGTAGTGGTAAGTCTAATGCCACTTGGTCATACCAAGCCCGAATGAATGGAGCTCTTTCGAATTAAGGCAGAAGTGTGCACCTTTCGTTGTTAATGAGCACCGTTCAGGTGAAAATACAACTTTGCTCGAACACACACAACCCTTTTTAGTGGGTGGTCGAACTCATTCATCCATCAGCAAGTCGTATTTAGATCCAATTCAGAGACCAACTGATATCTGATTCAGTACCCCCAGAGGTATAATTTGTTATGGAAACTTGAGGACTTTGCAGTCACGACATAATTAACGTGCTCCAACTGCCATGAGCCAACATGGCTGTCTTTGGTCGAGACGAGGACAGAACTCGGCACCTTTCTGTTACGAGACCGATGCTCTACCAACAAAACTACCGCAGCCACTAAAACTTTGTAAAAGTATAATTATAAAAAGGAAATGCATTTTTTAACAACTTTAATTTGTTTTTAAAAACATTTTATGTACTTAGGTGTTAAAAAAATTATACTGTGATAGAAATTTGTATGTACAACTAAAGTATTGTATACTATTTTAGTATATAGTATTATTATTGTTTGGAACATATTTTTATTGTTATTAATTTTAAACTTTATACAAAAAAATACTGCATGATGCAATAGCATAGCATTTACTTGTCCTGTGACTCCGAATCTTATCAGAACTTTCACAAAGCGTGAAATTATTAGATTAGATTCGATATTATTTTCCATGACATAAATTATGGTTTTCTTTTAAACAGATTTTTTTTCCCTTCCCTGCAGGAATACTTTGCTTTTAGTTTTTCGTACCAAAAAATTACGCAACAAGGAAAAATGTATCTAAGCACATGCGAGATGAAGTGAATTGATTTTTAATTTTTATGGTGTGACAACGTATTTTAATCTAATCTGCGCTTTAGTTCTGTGGGGTGGGGACCCTTTGAAGCTTCTATGCTTATTTAATCTCGATTTCAAACAACCATCAATATTGGTAAAGGAAATTCCAAATATTCCATACCATAATTCAATGTCGTCATGGACTGGTGTCGGTTTATTTTGCATCCTTTGAAAATGAATTGTAGGTTTGGTTTGTCTGGAATTCCTTCAAAAATATTCATGATTGCCAAATACATTGCTATATAAGCTGAAAATATTTAATTTGAAGCATTGGCTATTCTCTGTCGAGATATCCAATATTAACAGTTTTTTGAGTTAAGCTAAATTTTTTTCTGTTGCATTGACATTGATCATAATGGTATTACATCTTGTTTTTCAAACCGATATCTTTATCGGATTGTGCAATTCATTATACAACGCGATTTTATAAAGGATTTATTTTTTTAAACTGTTTTGTTTTAGTGCTTTTTATTGGAAACTATTTAGATTTCAATTTGAATAAATTTGTGTATGTGAAAATAGTATTTTAGCTACCTTTTGGTGTAAAGTATGTTTTGAGTAAGCTGTTGTATTGAATGAAATCGTAAAAATATATATATATATATTTTATCGTCCATTTAATAACGATAACCAAGGTTTTAAAAAAATATTTATGAATATATTAAAACAAGAAAGTGACATCGTTAAGAATATAGTGTACATTCTTTTCAATATGATGAAATAATGTAAATGCGCTAGATTTGGCATTTTATTGTATGATCTTCTGAATGATTATTATATAATATCTGCAATATTATTGTTTTATTTTTGTTTTTATTGATACAAATGTTTCATAGAAAAAAAATAACCTCTGATGGTCCTCCTTCTGGCATTAGGTTATCAATATTATTATAAGTTCTAATCTGTTCCTTATTTTATAAATTTTAATCTTGGCACACACTGCATATATGTTTTAAAATAATATTTATAGCTTAATGCATAACTTTTAGAATTGCTCTAGTTTTTGTAACTTTTATTAATAACTCATTACTTTATTAAAGTTTTATTTTAGTAATTTTTGTTTAAACTTATTCTTTTCCTTTCTTGAAACATTCCTCCAAATAATTATTCTGCATTTTTTGCTGATTTGTACATTTTGATGTTTGAATTCTTAAACTATGTTTCTAAGTTGATTATTTCCAGTATTTTTTTAGCTTTGCGTTTATCGCTTTGTATTTTATTTAGTTCAAGTTTAATTCTACATTATTAAAGTTGCTAGAATTCTGGATAGTTGTTTAAGACATGGATTTCGAATTTTTAAAAAATGTTAGTGAATTGTATTGCTTATGGAATATTTATAATTGATTATTTATCCTGTAGTTTTTAACCTTATTGATATGTGAAATAATGTTGCCTAGCAGTACTTTATAATTTTTTTGGAATCTAAATGATTTTTAAATATCCAATTTTTTATTATGTTCATTTTACTTTTCCTAGTTTACATGTCAACGTGCTGATTATCTGACTTCAATTGTTCATACATTCTTTATTGAATTCTCCACAATACAGTTTTCTTTGAAATTTTGATTTTATTAATTTATTGATTGAAGCTCATTATAAATAATATTGCACTATACTTTTACATTACTTGCATCTTCAGTTGGGTGTCAAATGATTACCTTCTAGTTTGAATGAATGGAGCTTATTTTTAAATGAAAAGTGATACATTAAAAAAGTATAGAAAGTGAAGCCAATTGCTCTTGTTGTACATTAAAAGCCCTAGTATAGTTTTTAATAAATTATTTTTGATTCTGTTTTTAAGTTATTTTAGTTTATTTTCTGTTGTAAGAGGGTGGAAATACTTGAATACTGTCAGATAACGTGTTGGATAGTGAATTCATTATGCAGCATAATGACCTTTTAGTTCAGAAATAGTTCCCTTCTGTGGAGATAGAAACAAAAAGAGTATTAAATTGCTTTTGTCCTGAGGTGAACAGTGTTTAGTTTCTACCATCTATTGGCTTTTTCAATTGTACCTTCAGGCTGTATTTGTTAGCTTGTTTGATAATACTGGACAATATTTTGTATATGCTTCTTGTTTTTCAGTTCTACTTCTACTGCCAGGTTTTTAAAACAGTTGATCTAATCGAGCAATAAATAAGACAGTGCCTTAGAGAAGGAAAAAGGCTTATTACTATGGCTTGTTTCATTATTTGTTTATGCTTTCATTGCCCAGATGTCTCAGATAGGCTTGCTCGAGATTCAACAAGAACAATTAGGTTAGGGCTGAATTTTTATTTTATACTTGTTTATAGGCATCAACAATAATCAAATACATATGTGTTATACAACAGGCATTTAAGAACTTGGATATCATTCAATATTTTGAAATCTTTTTATTTCTTGTAAAAAAGTTTATCTGTTGTTGAGTGGATCTTGCTTTACAAATTTAAACGATCGGTTAAAATTGAGGTTTATTTAAAATACATTTTCCATTTATTAATAACTAGAGTTGGAATTAATATTTATAAATTATTACAATATTCTTTTTTTTCTTCTTCTCAAATAGGTTTTATTCTTTTGTGTAAGTGTTGAAGGAGCAGTATTATATGTAGGTGCATTTTGTTTGAAAAATACAAACAACTCTCATTTATATTGTAAATAACTTGACATTCTGCCAAACCATTTTAAATCTTTTTTTTTTTTTTTTTTTTTTTTTTTTGTTTGTTTTTTTTTTAAGATTGATGTTTTTTTTTTTTTTTTTTTTTTTTTTTTTATGAATTTGAAAGGGCTTTGCATTATCTTTTTGGGGAGAAATAATTTTATATTAGCATTCCAACTAAATTTATACCTTTAGTATTTAAATGACTAATTAAATCCTTTATTTTTATACTAAGCAAGATATAATGTATCCAATTTTGGGATTTTTCATGATTTATTGAGATAAATGTTTTGATATTATGGATTTAAAGGAAAGCATAAATTTTTTTGTCTTATTTGAAATTATTCAAGATTAAAAATAAACAAATAAAGCTGCTTGAAAATTCGATTACTTCTAACCTTTTTATTAATTAAAAATAAATGTTTGGATCTGTACCATTAATACTTAATATCAAACTACCTAATAATTTTCATTTAAATTTTACATATAAGATTCTAAATTAAGATAATTCATGCATTTGGCCAAATATGGTTTTTGCACCATTAAAACAAACCAAACCATTTGATTTAAATTAATTGAACTTTGTTGTTATACATTCAAAAGCCATAATGCTATTAGTATTTTATTTGGTAATACTGTAAACAGTTGCTATTCAATAATAAAAGAAGATTTATGTATTAAACCTACTAATTCTTAATAAATAATGATTAGAAGGTTTATGTATAAAGTTGTTTTATATACTTGAGATTTCTTTTTGTAGAAATCTAAGGTGACTAAAATCCAAATTTTGTTTACATTGTAGTTATAAATGATTACTGTTCTCCATTTAATTCATTCAATTACTAAGGCATAATTAAATGCGATTTAATAAGGTATAGCTTCACTGACTTATTCTTTTTATCCTGGTCTTTTTTTTTCTATATTTATTAGCAAATATGAATAATAGACAATTTTTAATTTTTTTTTGCTTTGCATTACAAATTAAAATGTAAATTTTGGCATTTCCCTTTAAAATTAACTGAGATTTTGTTATTTTTCATTCAATTGTATCTAACAAATTTCTATGTTTTCTCAAAGAAATTTGAGAGGAATATATTGCCATTTGTTATCTATATTGTAGAAATATCTGTAAAATGCACTACTTCTTCATTGTGTCTAAAATAATTTTTTTTATGCTTAGGAAAGAAATTTAAAAAAATGGTTCTTAAAATAAATCAGTTTTAATTTACTATTCCTTAATGATATAATATCATTGTTTGGAGCTTGGCCACTTAAGTTTTAAATAGGCAATTCTTTGAACATATTTCTTGCTCATTCCATCTTCTGAAATATGTACATCACATTTTGCATTTTTTATTCATATATTTTACTGATAATCAATCATTAATAGAATTGTTAATTAAAATCATTTCGGTATTTCCTCTATTACTGTGAAAAGGTTGCTGAATATTTTTGTTGTAAATAGAATCTGAAAAAAAAAAAAAAAAAAAAAAATTAGGAAAGAAAGAAATTTAGAATTTTACTTTCATAGTCCCATATATGACTTATCAATAATTTAGCTAAGAAAATCAGATGAAAATGCTTTCATCAATCATATGTAGAAATATTTGATACATAGTGGCTACATTAATATTTTTTTTATGTAGCCCATATGCAAATAATCTTGAAATGGCAATTTATGGTTGGTGTTGTCAAGGAAAGTAAGCAACTCATATCAGTACTTTTTAACATGATTAGGGAATTTATAGAATTTCATGATTTTTATTTGTTATATTTAGTTAACTATAGAATGTTTCCTGAATAATATTTAATTTTTTCTAAAATAAAGCTTTGTATTCTACATTTTAATAATACATGCTTTATGTTTACTTAAAAGGGTATTGCATGTCGAAGAGGCATTTTTATATTTATTTATTTAATTACTTGTGATGGAAGAATAGAATTCCCAATGATACTGCTTTGATTGTACATAATTATTAATGCCTCTGTTTTAGCACAGACCATTTGATCAACTTGTTTTTCGCTTAACTAAGATAATCAGTAGTATTAACTGGATCTAATTTTATGCGAGAAAAATATTTTCTCTTAAGTATATTTATAATAGCATATTCAGTTTTCTATTTGCTTAACTACTTAGTTTTCGAGGCAGTACAATGTGAATAAATTCTGTTTGATCTCTTCTTTGATTATGTTAGTATAATCTCGCTTAAAAATAACATTTTTATAACTACTACGGTCTTTCTCCCTTCCTATCTTTCTATACATATTGATTGAAAGGGAATTGAATACATGCATTCTCCACATGTGTTTTTGAATACACGAAATTGATCGTTTCATTCATATTCAATTCAGGTAATTCTTGGCTCTCAAGAGCAAAGAATCTTTTATAAATCTGCGTAAAAATTCTGTTTTCAGTTACTTCTGGTACTATTTTTATAACCTGCTATTTCATATATTTGGAGAGAAGTTTGCTGCTAAAATCGTCGTTTCACCACTGTTTTCTTCAGTATTAATATTAAGTACTGATGGAAGTTGAATTGTGACCTCTGTAATATATGATTGTTTATTCTTTTTAATGCGTATGATCATATCACATGTGTTTCTTCGGGTCACAACGTCTTGTTTCAATTTCAATTCTGACGATTTTATTTGATCTTGTATTTTGGGAAGTGCTGCAGTTGGACTGGAATTCTCTTTAAAATATTCCACTATTTAAAAAAAGATTCTTTTTACTTTGTCTAACGCTAATTTCATTTCTGACCATTTTTTTTCTACATCAAGGTTTGGAGAATGGGCAAAAACTTCATAAAAAGGCATTAGTTGAACTTCCAAACCCATTATCTTGCACTCCTTTGACGATTTTAAAGGCATTGACTTTTCAAATTGATTCAGGATAACAAATCTATAAAATACGGTTTGATGAAGTTTTTCTTGTTGGTAGATTGTAATTGCGGTTTTGACATATATACAAATCGTTTGAATTCAGTATTTTCAACAAAACTGAATGGGGTATTCTTTAACGATCATTCTTAGAAGCTGTTATTCTAATTTGTTGTTTTGGGTCATCGACTGTGATTTTGTAATCTGAAAAAAATTCTCGTAAGACATAAAAATTCCTTTCCTGTTAGCTTAAAAATTTGTCTCCAGATGTTGAAGAAAGTGGATATGCATCGTTTGTTGCATTTTTTCTTCCACAGAAAGGTTGTAGTATAACTTCTTATGGCGCTCTTTCAATCTGATGATTTCTAAATCTAATTTAGATGTATTGAAATTTATAATAACTTTGTGTCCATAAAGTTGTTTTAAGAGCTCAAAGCAATAATAATTTTTTTGTCATTTAATTGACTATTAGTACATTTTATGCAGTAGGAGAGAGAGACGAATTTAAATACTGGATTTTAAAAAAGTGAGTCATAGATTCTATTGCGCTGTATTTATAATAGTTAAGGAATTCTATGAAAATGGAATTGCCAGAAAAACGCCGACTTAGGCAATTTCAGAGTCGATACTACGCCTCAGGGGCTCACTTCCTTTAGGGGAGTACGGGTATCTCAATCCCGTGGTACCCAGGAATCTTTACTGCCTTTATATTTTGTCTCCCCCTAAACCTGCTGTCTTCTTTATCTCTTCTTTCCCTCGACGGCAAGCGAGGGAGCTTCCTATGTGAAGCTGTCGCCGCTCTGTTTTTCTTCATGCTTCTCATGGACAGCCAAAGTCCCCACGTGTTGGCCGTGAGTGTCAACCCATTTGAAAGATGGGTGGTGCACTGTGGTCCCCGTTGCATCATTCGGCTGGCTGCTAACCACCTGAGTGGTTGGTTTGCTGGGAATCAAGCGAAGGGGTTACTTCTTGGGCTTGGCGTTAAGGGTGGTCACGGTCCCCGGGGGTAACTCCGAGCTTATAGGTTCCGGCTAGCATCAAGGTGGATACCGAGGCTGGGAAAGACCAGAGCCGGTAATTGCCTTTCCTAGTTGGGCTCCGTGGTGGGCGGTGCCGTCGGGCCTGAACTACATTTCATATCGCATGGGGCTTAAAAACCGTTGTTCCTTCAGTGGGCAACAAAATACTATGAAACTTTCACCAAATCCTCCTATATTTGACACTTTTTTTGTAATTAAACAATTATCAGACAAAAACGAATCTTTCAACTGAGTATCGCCTTTTCTTGTTCAAAAGGCAATCTCGGGAACAGAGATAGCGGGACACCCCCGACCGGTCAACTATTGAGTCTTAGGCTCAGTAAAACCGGAGGGCCCGCGGAAAAATACCATAGCGCTCTCAGAGCGATCCCCATACTTGCTCACGACCCCGACAGAATCAGCCGACAAACTAACCCCGTGAAATATTAACCCCAGAGGTCCATCGACCTGAGCCTTTAGACTTGTAGTCATCATGCCCTGTAAAGAGCGGGTGCGCTCGCCCCCTTCCACATCCACAACTCACTTAAGCCACTTTAAGCCGTTACATGCCACTTTAAGCCTCATCTCTACAGGACCTTACCTCAACCTGCCACCTAGGTTAGTTCCTGGAAATATGCGGCAGGAAGGTCCTAACTTGTCTAGCCATCAGATACAAAAGTGACAAGTTTTTCTTACAAACCAATGTCGACCTATCATCCGGGTCGAACCGGAGCCTTGCTCTCAAACTACTTGTGAGTGGGCAACTCAACAAGTAGTGGTCACCGTCTCCCACTTCTCCGCACGAGCAGAGATCATCCTCCAAGATTCCAAACCTATAGAGATAGGCCGGAAATCTGCCATGCCCCGTCAGCAGCTCCACAACATCTCCCCATAAATGGCGTCTTGTGTTCACCAGGGGTAAGAGTCGTGCAGTAGTCCTGTCTTTCTCTGACAAGAACCATCTGTCCTGCCACGCCTGAGCCGTCAACGCTTTAAGCTCAGTTCTCAAGCTTTCGTGAGACCTTTGATATACAAGGTCTATTGTCCCCATTGCAGATGCTCTCTTTGCCTCTGCATCTGCCATTTCATTTCCAAAATAGCCTACGTGGGCTTTAACCCAGTGCAAAAGCACTCTCCTCTGCGACTTTGCCCTTCGACAAAGATTACAGACTTCCACTACTAGGGGATGTAAATTAGAGGGATCAGCTAGCGATTGTAGTGATGATCTGGAGTCTGAATAGATGTTAACCACCCTGGTAGTGGTCAAGGTGAGACAGAACTCCAGGGCTAGCTTCAGGCCGATCAGCTCAGCTTGGTAGACCGTACAGTGGTCACTCATCCGCTTCCTTTCGGAGTGAATGGGCTTCCCATAGTAAAGTACCACAATCGCCGAACCAATCCGGCCGTTCAGACCCGATCCGTCCGTAAAGATCTCGATTTCATTGCCGGTGGGCTCCAGCAGATCAAAGCTGACGCCTTCATTGAAGGCCGGGTGGGTCTCGTAAGGGGAGACATAACTGACGAAGTTGTCAGGAAGTAGTTCCTGAGAGTGGACGGTCCCACTCTGTTTTGCTCTTAGATTTAGGAACTTAGTATACCTTTCAATAGCCGTTAGATCAAGCGGCGGCAGTCCAGTCAGAACTTGCAGGGCTTCCGTTGACACCGTTCGGTAAGCTCTTGCAACAGCTAGCAACGGCCTTCTTTGCACCGTATTTAAGTAATTACAAAATGTCTTGTACTTGAGGCGGTGCCCCCAAGCACCATGCCCAAACAAAATCTTAGATTCTAGTGCACCCACATAAATTTTCTTTAGCAGTTGAGCTTGTCTGCTAAACCATCTTCATGCAATATTTCTAATCCTGTAAGTAAGAGTGTCCAATTCGGTTTTCCTACTCTTAAAATGGGAGTGAAAAGTGAGGCCAGATCCCACTTAACCCCCTAGTAGGTTATATCAGGAACGGCCTGAACCCTTTGGCCGTAAATCCTGATGTCAGGGGGATCTGTCATACTCAGTTTCCGTTGGTATGTAATGGGCAACATTAATGTTTTTTCCGCGCTGAACTTTAGTCTATTTAGCTCTCCCCAGTTCTGAATGAGGGTCATTGCTTCATTTCCCTATTCCTCAATCTGGGCTTTGTTGTTACCCCAGACGACTAGCACTAGATCGTCTGCGTAAGCCTGGACATACGTTTTAATAGGAAATTTCATACTCAGTAGAGAATCCGCAACGGTGTTCCACAGCAAGGGGCCACTACATGACCCCTGCGGACATCCTCTACTCACTTTCCTCTCCACGTTTGTGCCCAGGGAATCAAATAACACCCAACAGTCGCTGAGGTAACTTTTCACCAACCTGAAGATGTTGATAGGACATTCTGCTCTTGCGAGCTGAAACAGGATTGACTCCCAGCTTATGTTATCGAACGCTCCAGCCACATCCAATGAGATCATGCAAACTCCCTGGTCCTCCTTAATTTTTTCCAACACCACCGTTTTAAGGGCGAAGCCTGCGGTTTCACAAGACTTCTCTGCCCTGAACCCATGTTGGAGCGGGTTAAACATGCACTTTTCATAATGGTGGTGCAGAATTCGTTGGGAGACCAGTTTGTCCAACACTTTGCTCATTGTCGAAAGCAGACAGATCGGACGGTGGGACCTCGGGTTACCGGCGTCTTTTCCCGGTTTGTTCAGAAGTACCAATTTTGCTTTCCTCCATGGTCTAGGAAAATGTGACAAGTCCATGCACCTGTTAAACAGGGACACCAGAAGCGATGGACATTTGATGTTAATTGCCACAAGTACTTCATAGGGAATTCCATCGTAACCAGGCGCTCTTCTTTTCCTGGTCTTTCTTAGAGCCTGAGCGACTTCATGATGTTTGAAGTCTGGATCTTTATTCGTGGAATGATATGCTTCCACGTACATCCTTCTTTCGCCTTGTTCCGGAGTTTCAACTAGTTCTTCATCTCCCGGAAACAGAATGTTAACAATTTCCTCTACAGATTCCCTTAAGGATATATACTGCCTACCGTCTTTCTGTTATCCCCCTATGACAAGAGGTCGACTAATTTTGTTCGCACAAATTTTGTACGGAAGCTCAAAACAACTAATATTCGAAACCTCCTTGCAGAACTTGGCCCAGCTATTATCCTTCTTTATGGAGAGTAGTCTAAAACGGGACCTTGAATTTTTAAAATCGATTTTCCTGATATTCCTATCATGCGGACTCAAAGTTCGGTGGAATCGCCTCTTTAGTGCAACAGTTTTGTTTCTAAGCACTTCGAGCTCTGCGTCCCACCATGGCACAGTTTTTGGTCTGCTTACTACATACTTAAGATAGGTCGTGCATGCTTTTTGAATAGTAACGGTTAGCCCCAGCATGAACCTATCTAATTCTTCAGGGCTTTCTCTTCTCCTTAGTTGTTCTAGGAGAGATGGCAGTAACGAGGCCACTTTGCTTGCTATCTTGGTCAACCTGAATTGATTTAGTCTATACTTTGGTGCACGATGTTGTGTGCTTGCAGTACCAAGATCGAATCTAATATAATTGTGATCACTCAGCGTTAAGGTGATCACATTGCCATGATGAAGCCGCATAATCGAAGACGTCAGATGCCACCGTAACATCAATCCAACTCCTCCCGTTCACAGTTTCAAAGGTTGGCGGGGAATCTTTCTGATTCCAGATATTTAGACCAGTTGTTGTTAAGAAGTCGACGAAGGGAAGACCCTCGTCCGCACTTCTGTGATCTTTTATTTCTGGTCCCCATAGTGGGTGTCTCATATTAATATCTCCGCCTATAATCAGTCTTGAGCTCTTAAGCGTGTTTACTGTCGCAAGTAGCTGTGCGACGAGCTCTTCTTAATCACTGCTAGGAGGGAAGTAGACCGACATCATGGTCGCGCTTTGGTTGCCGTCAGATATCTGAGCCGCTGTGATAAACCTAGTTTTAACTAGCGTATTTACGTCAAGGTTGGTTTTGGCAATGAGAATTGCCATACTGCCACCTTGATCGTGGATTGCTCTCTAGCCCATTGGTAACGCCGCCAATGAGCCCTTGATGGTATATGGTTCTTGCACCATGAAAATGTCATATGGTCCAGAGACTACTACGGGAAGCTCTCCAGTGGCAGGTTTTGACTGGCCCAAGTTCGCTTGGAGGAATCTCCAACCCACAGAACTGGATAGGGGCGAACTATCCATAGTTGGTGTTGTTCTTTATACGTTCAACTTCTCTGAAACAGACAGGATACTGTTTATCCAGAGCGGAGTGATCGGCAGTGGCAGCTCGATCCCCCTTCCGTCCCTTGAAACTGCCTAGACAGTTACGGCACTTTGGCCTTTTTTTAGTGCTGTCATTAGCTGCATGATACCCCGTGCAGCGTGAGCAGCACTGTTTTTTCTCAGGGCAATTGGCCCTCATGTGTCCAAACTTTTGACACTTGTAGTATCTAGTAGGTTGTATGAACTCCGCTGTTTGATGCGAAGTAAACCCTCAGTTGAGGTACCTACGTTTTTTGATTCATCCAAATATAGTGGGTGCCACGGCCAACACCCAACTTTCCGAGTTTCCCCGTCCCTTGAGGCGGAACTTTACTCTCATTTCACCCTCAGGAAGGTCGTTCCCCTTCCTTAGCCGTTTGAGGGTTTTGTGCTCCTGCTTGGTCCTGTCGGTCTCCTCTGATCTTTCGAAGCCATGGATAATAATGTGCGGATCCCTCCCTTTGGGATCGCTAACCAGGACCTTTTGTTCCACTTCAGGGAAGCTTCGGAGCGCTTCAACCAATTTTGTCTTCATCACCTGATTCTGGGTGATGAGCACCACGCCCTTCCCACGAGCAGGGCGAGATGCCACCAAGACAACTCCTATCTTACCTAGAGAGATGTTTTTCTCCAGGTGCCTCCTGACTTGCAGAGAGTCAGCGAATTAAGCGTCATCCTTGGGGTGCACGATTATAACCCAACGCTTCTGCGCCTTATTAATAGGGACCTTGGTACCCTGCTTCCTTTTGTCCTGCTTCCTTTCAACAGGCTTAGGCGCTTTGGTGGTCTGCTTTCCACCCTTCTTAGCCATTGCTGCAAATGACTTTTGTTCATTAGTGCCTGTGATGGGATCAGAAGGATTTTCCGTGACCTTTTCCTCCGTCTGATAGGCTGCTTCCTTTTGATCTAAAGTGGGTAGGAGGAGATTGCACTGAGTCTCCTCACAGCTCGTCGGAGGTTTGTTGAATCCATTCGCTTTGAGAATGAACCCTATTATAGTTTCCGTCACTCTCTTGCTGGCATTAAGCCGAGTCAAGTACTTCATTGCTCGATCTAACAATTGAGCCAGATTAGTGGGTTCAGGGGACTTAGACACCTTTGTTCCCATCTTCCTTTTAGCCTTACCGGCTCTCTTAACTTTTGGGCTTCTAGTGGTAGGTACGTCTACCACTGTCACATCTGAATCCGAGTTTGAATCACCTTCCAACTGAGGTGACTCGGAATTTATCGCAAGACTCTTTATATCACATGAGTCCAGGGAGACATCAGACAGAGAGATAAGATTAAGCGCATTGTCCTTTATCTCTTTTAGTGTCTCCATAATGACCATTTTTGGGGGTTGATCGGTTCACTCACGGCGGAACCGACCAAGCACCGCCCTATTCCTCAACCTGAGTCTACAGGGAACTAACAGGGCCCTTTGCCCTTCCAAGACGTCCCCCCACGCCCCAGGACAGATCCTGGGAGATTTCTCCGAAGGGCTCTACCTCAATCGGGCCCGCGGTACCATTCGTCAACTCTTCTTTGAGCAGAGTCATTGACCCAGATACCTCCTAGCCGCGCCATTCTGAAGATCTCTGCATGTCAGATCACGGTGGGTCCTTCTGGCCAAGGATCGACGTTACCGCCGATGATCCCAAGACTGGTACAGTACCGCTCGATATTGAAGTCAGACCTGACACGCTTCCTTCTTCTCGGTTTTGACAGCTACTTAGCCACCGTTTCCAATCCACGGAATTTTACTCTCTTTTTGGAGTTTAAAATTTTTAAACTTTTTTCTTACATTTTTGTATGGTACTTAAGCACCCTCATGCCAAGAGGTACAATACCCACAGGTTACAAGCATATGATAACAATATATAAATACAGTAAAATCTCTCTGGTCTTAATTATTGAGGGATATGTACCAGCTCTTGGTGAATATTTAGTAGGAAAGCAAGTCGATTTGTGTCAGCTAATTAGTTTTCTGGATTAAATCCAAAGTCTATTGTCAATTCTTAACATAATACAATCCCGACTTTGAACTTAGAACAAGTCAATCAAATTAGGACACGGGAAATTCCTTCCAATGGAACGCAGGATTTAATTTCCAATTGGAACATGGGATAGAGCCTCTATTCGAGAAATTAGCGGCTCCTACTGACCGTCCAGCAAAGAGCCGCCTTGGAGCTGACCCCGTGAAACGACCTCTCAGCAATACTAAATATGTAGTAAGATTATGAATTTCTTCCTCGTCACCAAAACCGAGGATTCAAGAGCCAACATTTTAAGTCCTGTGTACCCTAAGGTCCACAAGGAGCTTGAAGAGCTCAGTAAATCTAGTTCTAGAAATCCCCCAATTTCTTGAGGGAATCCCGGGCCCAGAACTATTATAAGCAATCTTTAGGGTTACCCATTTTTATTATTTCTCAATTTCAAAAAATTTATAATTGGTCCGTGTTTTTAAAACGGGATCGTCCTGCTACGATCCCTGAATGGAGAAGACACTTAGTTCGAACTGGGATTAAACCCAGATACTCTGCTACGCCAATCACCTTTTGGCGGAGTGTTTCCTCCGTAACTACCTAGGCCACGTGAAGGCGTGCTTCTCCTGGTAGGGCAGAGGCTAAGGTATGGTTTAACGTCCTATATTGCGCTTGCACCTACCCCCCCACTGAGTTCTCATCAGCCCACTAGGCACGTAGACGTGACAGTCGGCCCGCAGGGGTTAATTGATATGAACCTTTTGTTTACGCAGTCCATTCACATGAACAAGTAACCAACAACAGCCTGTGTTACTTCGGCATAAAAGATAGCTCCTTTTTCAAGACTTACAAATAAATGTTTTTCCTGAGTTTGGCTCACTTTGTAATATAATGCTATTAAGTCCATTCAGTCGTGAGTTTTTAGTTTGCTTTGTGAGACTTCATCACGTGTAAGACAGCATTTGGCTGTTCACAACTGTGACTAACGTCTCCTACCTTACCTCTACATATTAATAATGAAAAATAGAACATAATTAAACATACACATAAACAAAAACATAGTTATACAATTAACAAGATAAAAATATACATTGATGTGAGTAGAGGAAGGAGATGATGAAGACATGACAGATGATGAAGACATGGAGATGGGCACATTATAGTTTGTAGCGTAGCAGCCGTCTAAGTCCGACGAACCGTTACTGGGACACTACGAACGCGCACAACACACGATACACAATAGAAGAACACGCACACACAAGACTTTTTAATAATCGATGTCGCTCGGAGGCTATGGTGGAGATAACTGTTCACCGACATCAACAGAGTCAGCAAACTGGCGGTGACCAGTTATGTGCTCAACATAGATGTCGCGAGACCACTTGATACAATCACTAACGCACAGTTTACGGAACTTGTTCAAGTAGCCCCGCGACATATACTTGGAAAGAAACCTGTCATTTTCCGGGTCCCAAGCGCCCAAAGCTCCAATGACGATGGGGATGATGGAAGCGGAGTAACCATTTGCTTCGTAGAGAGGGAGAAGGTTGGCGTACTTGTCTAATTTTGCCTTCTTTGCTATCTCGAACCTTGACATGCGGTTCTCGAACGGCACCGTGACATCGATGATAAATATCTTGGTACCGCTCTGAACCACAAGATCCGGTCGAAGGCCATCAGGCCCAATCGCAGAGTTTTCTGAGACGATCGTGCATCTGGTGGCAAGGGCCTTTTTTACTCTGGCTACAATGGAGTCATGCCGAAGTTGCCAACCCCGGGACCTACCCTTGCAGTGATTGAGAACGTGGGGTAGCGTCTCGAGGTCCGCCTCGTTACATCTTCGGCACCTCTTGTTTTGTTTCCAAGGCTGAGCTCCGTTCAATGGAAGGAGATTCAGCCTTGCTCGATGTATGAACCTCCAATCAGCGAACCTGGTGTAATCTCCGTTGGCCATGAAGTGTGAGCTCGCTGGAGCCTGAGCGACACACTCCATAGCCTTACCCTGGCTTGGCTTGGAGATCAGGGTCGAGGATCTTTTATTTCGAAGTCTGTCTCGAATGGAGAAGATTACTCTTCGCCTACCAGATGCACGAACTGTAATATCTTCATATTTCACCCTCGGGACTCCATCATCAAATTCCCACGCTACTCCAATTCTCCTGGATGCAAGCCTGGCACAAGTCCAGACATTGGAGTAGGCGTTGTCGGTGGTGGAGAACGCGCCGTCTGTAACGCCAGAGAGGAACATCTCTAAGTCTGCATCCATGGGACTTGGGATCTTGATCCGGGAGGCGATGGTCTGCCTCAAGTCCTCACGTGCAAGATTGACTATTTCTTCGTCGGAGGAAGTCAGGAGCTTGAACGCAGTGTCTATGCGGTTCAAGTCTGACTCCTCGGCAGCAATTGGAATTGCACAAGAGCCCTTGTTCTTGTGCCCGTACAAGTATTCGTTGGACGCGTTCTCCGGGAGTCCGAGAGTATTCTTGACTTCACCCCTGATGGAGCCGTCCAACGCCTGCCACGACCTCTTTTGGAATTGCGCTGTCCTCATGGGGAACTGGAGCGCAGGAAAGAATGACTTCAGTGCGTCCAGTCTCTGCCATGGTGCCAGCGCAGAAGAAAGGATTTTGGCCCCGACATTTGACAGGTTGTTGAGGCTGTGATAGTCGGGCCAGGCGTTGAACCCTACTGGCCGACCCAGGAACTTGGCGAACTCCCCTTCCTTTAGCTTCAAGATGGTCTCTCCATTAACGAAAAATGAGGTGGGACGCACACCAACTGGAGTTTTCCCAGAAAAATGTAGGGAAGCAGATTTCCTCGGGTTCAGACGAAGACCAATGGCCGCTAGTTGGTCGTGAACGATGTTAAGGTTCGTCTGAAGTTCCGAGGGCGAAGAAGCAATCAGGCACAGATCGTCGGCGAATGCCAACACCTTGTGTTGGATGGAATTCCCTTGAATTGCCCTGATCACTGGGTCGACACAGATGTTGAAGAGTAGGCCACTGATGGGACACCCCTGTTTCACACCACTTAGCAGAGGGATGGGCTCTGTGGTGCCCCCATCAGACAGGATCTTGGTGACGGAGCCAGAATAGATGTCTTTGATAATATCAACAAATAGAGGGCCAGCCCCCGCAGCCTCCAGGGCATCAAAGATGGCACCATGTGGGAGGGCCCCGAAGGCGTTGGAGACATCCAGCCAACCAATGCATAGATCTTTCCTGGTCAGTCTTGCGGCATCGAGGCGTCTCTGCAGCGAAAAGTTATGCTCTATGACTCCATCGTGGGGAGTGAATCCCTTCTGGCAACGCGACAGGATGGAACATTTTTCACACCAAGTGCTCAATCTTGATGTGAGACACTTGGTAAACAGCTTGTAAATAGTGGAGGACAGGGCAATTGGCCTCCAGTTGCCAGGAAGGGATTGGTCACCATGTTTAGGGAGAAGGATGGTGGTTGAGGTCTTCCATACATCCGGTATTTTCCTCAGGTGCTGGCAAACATTGAATACCTTGGCTAGAAATTTTGCCGCACCCTGGATCGACCTCCAATGATGGTAAGTAATTCGGTCCGGGCCTGGCGCAGTATTTTCCGCTTTTTTCATTTTCTTCTCTACCTCAGAGGCAGAGAAGGGCGAGGACAGCAGAGGCTCTCGTTGAGTAGAGCAGGGCGTAAAGAAGCCCGCAGTGTATTCGGTCCTGCTCTAAACATCCCTGAAGTAGGAGTCCAGAGTTGTTGTTGAAATGGAACACCTGTCTCCCGACGCACCAGTCACCTCACGAACCGCTCTCCTCCTATTCTTCCTATACATCTTCTGTATGACCGCAGCATCTTCAGCGTTGTTTTGAATGCCTCCAGGTGGGATTGGAGGACGGGGCCCAGTGGAGGGGGAGGTGATGGATGAGCGGACTTCCGCGAGTGCCTGTTCCAGGGTTGATTGGAAGTAGGGGAAGGAGTTCCCGTCTGGATCGGCCGCAAGATTTTCCTCAAGAATGGAGATGTAGGGAGACAGGAGGGATGATCCCTCAGAGTCTGCAGCGTTCGTCGGAGGAGGAGTAGGGAGTACTCCGGATGGAGGGAGGAGGACTGCAGCGGGATGCGAAATAGATTCATCATCATTCGTTGCAACGGGAGCGACTGCACCCAACCTTCTCCTTCTTTTCGGAACGGAAAGTGCCAGTTGGGGACCAGAGCGGGCGATTTCTTCCTTTTTGTGACTTAGCTCGTGATTTCTGAGTCCTGGCTCCGAGGGAAAAGAGGCAGGGCAGGTTGTGCACCTCCAATTGAAGGGCACCAGAGGTGGCTGCACTGAGCCAACAGACTGGAGGCACGAATGGCTGGACGGTGCCTTGGGGATCTTGTCACGACAGATGGCACACCAGAAGTAAGTGACCTCTATGATAATGCAGTGCTCCCTCTTCAAGTGGCGCAGGAGGTTCCCCTTCATCGAGTTCCAGGAACCGGATGCGAATGAATGCGAGCAGTCAGGTTCTGTACACGATAGGCAGCCTTCCACCGGGAATACCATGTTGAGGGAATTACCCTCTCTACAGGTAGAGCCAGGAAATGAAGCAGGAGCTGGAGTCTTGACTACCTGCCGAGGAAGCGGAGGGGAGTTGGCCGGAGGCGACCTGATCACGCATGGCGACAAGTGGGGGTGATCTTCAGCATTTGCTACAGATGGAGTATCCACTACAGTGGTGGGGACACCGCAAGATTCTGGGTGGCGCTGAGAACGATTTGGAGACTGCACGGTATCGCGTGAAACTATCGCTCCAGACGAGTATGATCCATTTGACGAGAGGACAAAGCTCTGGGAGGGAGCAGCGGAGGCAGCTTGGGATCTAGAAACTGATTTCTTTGCGATCCGCACGCCATGCTGCTTGTACCTGTGAAAACGCAGCCCTTTCTTGGTCCTGGCTATAAAGTTGCATTCCATACATCGTAATGGAGGAGGAACAACACTCGAGGAGAGAGACGGGACTCCGAGAGCAGAGGAGAGATTTCTAACGCAACCACCATGGCCCGTGCTACTTGGTTGAATAGGCAGCGAAGTAACAATAGGAGTCGGGTGCCTCAAGGGTTCACGTTCCCGGTGGGCATTGAAATGGTGCTCCCTAAGTTTCACCTTTCCTTGGAAGGGGAGGCCACACTTGCTGCAAAATACCACGGAGTCAGGTTTCATCGTAACAACCGGCGAACGTGGGCAGTCGTGCTTCACATACGCCGTTCTGAGCCTAAAGAACTGATGGCACCTGGGACATTGAAACGCAGGGATAGGTTCCAAGGTCTTCATGTGCTCAGAAGCGGCGACGTTGGCATATGTTCGTCCAGTGGGCGCTTTTGTGTTGATCGCAGAAGATGGACCTGACGTAGCAGCAGAGATATTAGTGCTGGAGGCTTGGGCAGGACCGAGACTAGAGACTGAGACCATCGTTGCAGGGCATCTGTGGGCCAGAAGGGCCGGTCGGAAATAGAAAGACTGCATACACTTGTCACACTTCAGATCCGGGACTAACTTATGGGTGACTGAAGGTGTGACACATGTCTTATTTTCCTCCTCACTATGTTTTGCTGGGCCCTTTAACAAGTGCACCTCTTCAAGGTGGAGCTTCAGGGATACCGGTGATGACAGGTCCCTCTCACAATAATGGCATTTCGTTATCCGTGATATCCCATTTGCCTGTGGGAAGGGGCGCTGTTTAGGAGGGCCAAGATTCGTGCCCAAGATTAATTCCAGAAGGTCAGGAGAAAATTCCGGGCTTTTCGGTGCAGGACTGTCTCCAATCGTTACAACTTGGGGCGCTACTTTCCTAGGTGATGGAGAGAGAAAGAGTTGCTCCTCCAAGGGTTCTAAGACAGGAGAAACGGGGCGCTCAGGAGTTTCCGCACCAACCAGGGAGATACTCGACCTGTTTTCATTGACGGGGATGGCGACAGGAGACTCTGGAGAAGAAACAAGGTTCTGGTTTGGAGGACATTGCTTCAGCGTGGGAGAAGCAGATTGTTCAGCCTTAGCTGCGAGCTTTGCCCTTGTTCTTCTAAAAATAGGCGAGTCAGAGTATGCTATGTCCGAAACTAGGACCGAGCAAGGGGTAATCATTGCTTCGGCCTTCGATATTGATATACTCGTGGGAACCAGGGCGCTTGGGAAATGACCCAGAGGAGGCACTGGAGTGACAACCGACGACACATCGATGTTAACGCAATTTGCAGGAAAGCCGGGGGGCGGGCGAGTTTGCCCAGGCGGCGAAGAGTTCGAGCACGGCGATAACACAATATGCGGCAAGTCTGTAGCCTTCGGTGAGCACAAAAGCGAAACCGGAGAGTTAGTTTCGTGAGTCTGATTAACAGCAGACATATCCATAGTGAGAATACAATCTACAATTGAAGTTGAACAAGTGAGAGATGGAGGACCGGGTGAGCCATTTTGACAAACATACGTTGGAAATTTGATGGAACATTTAACACATATTTATGACATGCCAGTGGGAGGGTGTCAAGGGAAAGGAAACGGAGAGTTCGGTCGCAGCGAACGAGAAATTAAAATCACCGAGAAACCGGGGAAAAGTGTCAACAGACAAGAGTTACAATTTAACAAGAAACAATAAAAAATTGAAGACTAAGAATTAAATCTAACGAAGTTAGCTACGGGGGGGAAACTTAGGACGAATACTACACCGTCTCACAGACAGTCAGCATAGAGATCAAGCAAAACTGATACAGGGACACAGAGATCAGGGTAATATCTATGAATAAAAGGATGAAAAATCTAGGTTAATCAAGTTTAATTGTAGGTAGGGAATGACGCACAAAATTTACAGGAGCTGACCATTGGTCGTACTAGAGCCAGCCGTGGCTACTCAACGATGTAAATCAAGTTCTAGTCTGGCACTTTAAAAGTTAAAAATAGCAATGAAGTAGTAGTTCTGTACATAAATATACACGATGGCAAAGATAGACGACATTAGAGTAGGGTATTAATTATCTGTTAGTAACACGTGTCAGAATTAAGCCTAGCCGCATTTGAAGTCTACGGGACTGACCGATAGTCTCATATCTTGAAAACACAAATAATACAGGTTTAACTGTTAATCTATTTTTCAATTTGGAATTTTCGGTGGGTTTTTTTGATTCTATTATTTGTTTATTAATTAATTTTTTAATTGCTTTTTCTTTAATAGTCCCGTCGATAGTCATCATGAATCCATGCATATCTTCGACAATATGCACAAGACTATGCATGGTATCAAATTCTTTCACTTCTCTTCTGGTCCTTTTTACCACATCAACTGTCGTTTTTTTAGTTATGAAATTAAAAATTCCAATTTCAGTTGGGCGTCTAACACCTCCATATACATTAAAATTTATTGCGATAATTAAAATAATCTTAAACATGCTGACTGGTATGCTAATAAGAGAACGGTAGTATACTGCTAACTGGTACGCTAGTAATAGAATGGTATACAACTGATGCGATCGAGCTGCTTTTATAGTAGAGAAATGACGTCACAATGACGTTGATAAATTAGTTCTAATCTTTTCAATCAGATTTGTTGATTCACTTTCTCAAATTTTAAAATACTTTGATTGGTAAATTGGGTTTGAAAAACTGATTATAAACAATTCGAGAGTCACATCATCCTCGGTTGATAAACATCTAAGTGTATATATACATTCACTCACGTGACCAATATGATAACGTTATATATTCGATATGAAATTGATTTACATCATTTGTTTCAAGTTTGGTTTTATTTTATATCGGTATAATATTTTTTTATGTTTTTGATTGTAAAAATTTCAAATTTTGGAACATTTTTTAAATAATAAAAATGTTTACAAAAAAATGATCTTTTGAAAAATGATTTAAAAGAACTTTTAACCCAATGTTGGTATAATAAATGTTTAAAAAAAATTGATCTTTGGTAAAATATTCTTTATAGCATATTTTTTTAAAGGTCAATTTTTTCTTTTGTATTTCCATTTTTATAATTACAATCATTTTAAATATGAAAATATTTAAATTGCAAGAAATTTCAATCATTAATTATACATGGAAAAAATATAATTTAAATTATAATCTTAAAAAGTTTATTTTGAACTTGTGAGGAATTTGAAAAAATTAAATAAAAACAAACATTTATTGAGAAAATTACTTAAATATACGCTAATTGTGATTTCATTTATTTAAAAACCAAATTTATCACTTTATTTATTTTAAATTCCTCAACTTGGTTGAATAAATAAATTTTTAACTTCTTTATACATATATTTTAAATGAAATGTGGATAAAAAAAAACTAACTACACAAAAAAGATGTTTGCAAAATATTTTTATTAAATCATTTTAAAAAGTAATACATTGAATTCCAATATCAATACATAAAATATACATATAAATAAACAAACAAAAATCAATATATATATAATGAATTCTTATTTACAAATATATAAAAATTTAAACAAAATTCTTGGAACTGATTTTAAAATACAATGTACAGAAATAATATATTAAAAATACCTTTTCATTCTTCTGTTAAAAAATATTTTTCATACATTGTACTATGATGTAAATTATTTTTAATATATTTTCCGTATACTAAAGCTTTATGTCTACAACAATTATGAGACAGATTAGGATCATGTTCGTAGGCATGAAAATCCTTAAATGGTGGTTGATTAAAATGGTTTACAAGGATTGAATAATACTTGCAAATACATCCTTTTTCCAGATTGAAAATTGGCAATTTTGTTTCCTAAAAAAACAAAAAGTAATAATTAATTTGATTCTATAACTACACCTCTATTTTTTATGTTTTTAATTTTTAAAAAATAAATTTTATTGAAATGTATCCATTTTTCGGAAAAATTATTTACCTTTATGTGCAAATAATAAAAAATAATTTACTGTTTCTCTACACTTCTAATTATATTTTTTAAAACTGAAAATATATAATTTTTTTTTCAAATAAAAATTTAATAAAGCTGTATATAAAATAATTAAAAAAATACTTACCAATAATATTCGTTCATCTCTAGTATTGGTACATGCTATATATATATATAGAACATCTCCTTCCGCCAATTGGAGCTGTCGTTCCATTTCTTTACATGCAGCAATTAATTTTCCTCTAAAAAATGTATTGTATTCCTGCAGTTGAACGATTTTCCTAATCCATTTACGTATTCATTCTCGTATTCGCTGCGATGTCTGTCTATAATTGTTTGATTTCTGAAACTATTATCAAACGTAAAAATTGATGTGGCACACTCCCACTGATTTAGGAAACATCCTTCTACAGGATGTTCTTCATCATTATCATAATAATTATAAGGGAAAGAAACGACGAATCCTAATAAGACTGCCATTTTAAAAGTGTGCGATTAAGTCAGAGGCACTTTCAGACTGAATCTACTTGCTGAATGTCTCCTTTTATATAACCACTCGATCTTGGGGTTGGGAATGTGAGACGCATTCATCCTCTGAATCAGTTTCGAAGTTGATTTTTCCTGGCATCTACCTGGAGTGACGAAGAAGCAGGATAGATAGCCAACGGGGGTGTAGATCTGTATGCACACAACGACATATGGGTTGACAAAACAAACAAAATTTATTGATTCTAAAATACAAAGACAAATTAATATGGTCCTCTGTAAATTTATATCTTATCGAAGCCTTTGAAATTTTAAATTAACTGAAACGATTTCCGGCTGCCCTTCTGCTCTCACGGGTGGAGAAATGTATTCCCCAGAATCCTTTGTCCTGTCCTAGGCCTCGACATCCTTAGGACCCCAGGGCTCGAATTCTTGCCTTCACCTCTCCTCGAGAAACTTGGCGTACTCCACGGCATTGACCCGGCTGCATTTCCATAAGTTGCGATGAGCTGTGTGGGGTTGATATTCTGTCTCGCCTTCTAGTTTCTCGCTCTTGAACAGTCTCCCTCCATCTGAGTCTTTATTTCGAAGACTCGTGGGATTCCGATGAATTCAAAATATATTTGGGTCTCTCCACCCTTTACAGCCAGCAATTTGTAGCCGACAAACTGCTTTATTTGTTTCTGGGCCTCTTGAAGTCTGATCCTACCATTAAAATGCACCGGCAGGATAGAGCTCTCGTCGCGTTGGCGTTTTCTACTCATCTACTCTTAAATCTATTTAAAACACATCTTGCTCTCAAACTGATGCAAGCATTACCCACTGTCACTGCGCATTAACTTATCCAGCACTACGGGATTACCAGCCATCTACTTTCGCTCAAACTTACACAAAAATTACGTCAGAAAATTTATTTCCAAAAAACCCAGTGCCCCAGACTTCCCGTTGTTACAAAAAAAAATAAATAAAGAAACCGCTAAAAACAGGAAGAAATTGAAATCACTGGCAACAAGATCTCTAATTGCCGAAGATTTTTAAAAAATTAACACTTCATCATCCGAATTTTCGGATATGGAGTTGTATTCCTCTACTTCACTTAAGAAAAATCCTGCAGAGGGTATTAAGAAAAAGAAAAAACCTCCAGATAAAGAATGAATTTTATGATAACTCTTTGTTCCTGGAATTGCCACGGGTTTCGTAATAAAATCTCATATTAAAGACCTCATTAACGAAACTCATCCCGTCTGCATAGCGCTCCAAGAAACCTTCCTGAAGCCATCAGATCTTGCAAAAATTCGGCGTTACGCCTTATTCGAAAGAACGTTAATGCTGATCGAGCATCTGGGATTGTCGCCCTCTTAGTTTCTCATGACTGTCCATCGTCTGTCATTTCTTTACACACGAACCTACAGGCAGTTGCTATTCGAATAATGGCTCCATCTCTGATCACAGTATGCAGCATTTATTTATCACCGAATGCGCCTATAGACCAAAGAGACATCAATGCTTTATTAAATGAAATTCCACCCCCTTTAATTCTTGTTGGTGATTTTAATGGCCATATCCCTCTCGGGTAATGAGCCTGTTAATACTCGGGGAAAACAAGTCGAGGAACCAATTGACTCTCATTCTCTTTGCCTCCCAAATAGATTGAAACGCTCTTTAATTCTTTAACCGTTAGAGATAAGTAGGTGATGTAATTTGAAAAAAATGTTCAAAATAAGATAGGAGAGAAGATGACATTAAGAAAAAAATCCACCTATTAATTTTGAAAATTACACTTTGTAAATTTTTATACAACCCCTCTATGCAAATTTGGTCAATAAGAAAGTTTTTCCTTTCCATCCCAGAAGACCATTAAAAAAACTACATAACTGTATCTTTGAAACTGTTTGAATAATAACACAGAAAAAAAATTGACTTATGTCACTTTTCCATACCACTTGAAAGACTTTTTCGTCGGTGAAAATAGGGACCATATCCAAATTGATAATAGAAACTCTTCGATCAAAAAAAGATAATAAGCGTAAAAGAAATCCAAAATGGCATTTAAATAACGTCCTTATTGATGAAGTTAAACAGTTTTGACAAAATAAGATTGTAAGAAGTGTAACATAAATGATAATAATAATAATAATAATAATAAAGCGAAAATACATTTAAAAGCACACGAATCATAAAGCATTCTCAAAATGTTTTCCATCAACACCAATACATAATTGGGCTCTTCTAATAATGCTCCTGTAAATATTTTGGGAGTTCTCCTCCTTTGGGGGGGCCATTCTGTGGGTCCATTCAGACCAATCCACTGTTTATTAAAGTTTTCGTTGTGCCAGTTTGTACATTTATAGCCTTGTGTGCAAACGCTCCGTCTTGTTGAAAATACATCTTTTTACTAATGACAATGGTGTCGTCTCCAAAGTATCTGTTTCTATACCATTTAAAATGTTGCAAATATTTTATACCTGTAAGTGTTCCTTCATAAAACACTGGACCAATCAGTTTTCCGTTCGAAATTCCGCACCATACGGACACAGAAAACTTTCTCTGGTGATGTATTTCTTGCACAAAAAATGGTTTTGTATCATTCAAATAATGATCGTTGTGTGTATTTATGTGTCCATTTTCGGTAAACAAACATTCATCAGTCCAAATAATGTTCTTAACAAAGTTTGAATCTGTGTCCTGTTGGATTAATAACCAATTGGAGAATGCTACACGTCGGTTAAAATCAGAGGGATGGAGTACTTGAAGTCCATGAATACAAAATAGATGCCGATTGTGTTTTTCAAGTATTCTATAGATTGACTTCCAAGGTAATCCTGTAATTGCACTTGCTTTTCGAATGCTTGATCGTGGGTTGGAAGAAAAATATGCAATAATAACAATTTCTTGGTCTTCATTGTACAAGATATTTCTACCAGGGCCAGGTCTAGGATTAAATGAACCGGTAGTTCTCAATCTTCTCATCATCCGATAAACTAATTTACACATAGAGCATTCCATAACATGTTTTTTCCAAGAATTTTTGACATCATTCATATCTTTAAAAAACCATGACTCAACTGGTATCAGATTCCACATGGCCAATACTAGGAATAGAACAATATGGTCCATTTTGTATGGATGATATTTCAGGTCAAATGGTTCTAGAATGAACTCTCGAACTCTTATACAAAGGTTCTTGGATAATTGTAAATTGGAAGTTATTATTCCAGTTGGGAAAACTTGCATAATTGGCTGCAAGTTCTTTTTTTCCAGCAACACTGGGACTCTTCCATCAAGGTGATCTCTTAATTTATCCAAATTTTTCATTCCTTTTTTGGAGCAATCGTCGAAGAGTATGAAACGTTGATTAATTGCCACTCCAAGAAAGAATCCTATCCTTTGAAAATCCACCTTGCAGTTAATTGCTGTTCCTGTGAATAGGGCTAGGAAAGCATATCCTAAAGAGGTTTTCCTACAGTTGAAATCTCCAGAAATAGCAGTATACCTTTTTTTTTGGCTCTCCTACAGTATAGCTGTATACAATATTTCTATACATTTTGAAATATTTCTTTTTTACAGCAGGATCCTGACATATTACATGAGAAAAAAAAACAATGCATTATGCATACTTTTCTTAAATATATCCTGTTTTTTCCCAATAATGAGATCATTACACAGCTCTATACATTTTGATTCTAATAATTCTTGATTTGAAATAACTTTACAGTTCATGAATTGTTCTGCTTTTACAACTTCTACAGCATTTTTTGCAAATTTTTTTCGGTCAGAAATCATTACATATTTTCTAGCATTTTGAAAATGATTCTCATGATCCTCTTTATGATCATCTGTTGGCTCTTTGAAAGAGCAATGCAGATTTGCGAAGTGTGAATAAGAAGACATTAATTCGTATACGTTAGTGATATCTCTTTTTTTGAGCATGCTCTGCCAACAAGAAGGAGTTAGAACCTTTTTCGTCAACTTTTTCTCTTTTTTTAGAATGCTCCCCCAATTCGTGCAAAGGTTTACCACAGTTTTCTAATTGTTCAGTCTGTTTTAGCTTTTTCACATTAATTTTTACAACAAAATATAATTTTATACGAAGCTTTAAACATTAACAATGTTTTACCTTTTACCATAAGAATGGCGCAGTATTGCCAAGAATGTCTTGTGGCAAAAAACCCAAATTAACCACCAACCTATGCTTATAGAAAAATTCCCGTTCACATCCAATGTGTAATCCTAGCTGCTATTTCAAACGGCTGTTGCCGTATTTAATCCTAGGCCTGAGTGGTCATTTTTTAATCTACCCCGATCTTGCTAATAGTTTATTTAAATAGTGTTGATTTTGTAGATATAAATACATGAAACTATCCTATTCTTGATTTTTATATTATTTACAGACTCGGATTAAAATAAAAAGCACGGGACTAAAATGAAATCCTTTCATTCATGGCGAAAGACACGACATTCACTCTTTCTCTTTCGCAATAATCACTTGATGAAATGAAACAAGTTTCTACATTTCTTCCATTAAGCTTGATTTCTTTGCCGAGCTATCCCGTACAGATGTATGTTTACAAGGAAACAGAAATCATGTCTTTCGACACTGGTGTGGCCTGGAATTTAGAGAATGGGTGACAGCCCAGGTAGCATCTGACGCGTTTGAAAACGGCGAGGTCCGTCCCAATCAGAACCAAGTGCTGCTTCAAGACAGGTCGTTGGTTATAATTAAACTAAAAGTTGAGAACATCATTCATTCACTGGGCACAATTCAATCTGCAAATTGAATAGAAAAGGCGTATAGAAATTATTTCTCTGATTTTTCCCATTACCAAATTTCATCAACCTAGCTCTGCCGTTTCTTTTTAAAGTTATAGCATGAATGAAGAAAGCAATGAAGGGAGAATTTAGTTTAAGGTAGACTAACCATATATTTCACTCACACGATGAAATAAAATAAGTTACCAAATTTCATCCATTTAGCTAGGTGCGTTGTCGAATGACTACATTTGAAAAGTGAACCGGCAGCTAAACTCCTTTAGATGATATAATTCTATGATGGAGGGAAATCTGCAAATCTTACAGAAGGAGCTTTAGTAAATTAAAAAAAAAAGTTTGCGAACGTACCCATTTTCACCCATCCATTTCGCTCGTTGACACCGATTGCAATTGTGTTCTAGTGGAATTATTTTTTTATTTGAAATGAATGTTCACGAGTTATTGTAACTAAATGAAACATCACTCCATTTTACTTCGAGGAGCTAAAAATGGGGGGGGGGTTTGAATATCCTGTACTATTTTTAAAGGACAGGAAGTGATTAAAAATAAACTAATGCAAATACAATTAATGAAATATCTCTATTGAAATCTGAGATATTCATGCTTTTCTTTTTCCCTTAACTTCAGATATAATTACGAGTGAATAGCAACCCCCCACTTTCTTTATAATTGTAAAAGTAGAAAAATAGTTTTTAATTATTTTATACAACTATTTAAGAATATATGACTAAATAAATCGATAGTGAGGTTTTGACAGTATTTGCGTCATCGGGAACACACGAATAAAAAAAATGTACCTTGAATGTACCGAAATTTCTATTTTGATTAGACGTCGTCAAAATGATATTATTTAATTTCAAACTTTTCGTTATTTAAATGTTGATTTTGCATTGCATTTGGAAGGTTAATGAATAATGGAGGCAACCAATTTTGTTTAAGGGTTTTTATTATTTTGAAATATCTTTAATCGATGAAGCCGTTGTGAAATAAAAAAAAAATGAATTGAAAAGTTCATTTAAATATTGTAGATTTCATATTCGAAAAATAAAAATGCTGAAACTCATCTTCAATGTTTTTTGTCAACACTTAAATACTTAAATTGCTTTCCGTTCTGAATGATTGTAAAATGAGCGATACGTTTTGCTCACTGCAGAAAGTTACTAATTTTGCCAGTATGCTATAGATGGCAGTACCATGACTCCATGAATTATCGGTTTTGAGAACTCGTGTTTTCATCTAAATAAGTCTTAAGAGATCATTTAAAATAAGAATAGATTGGCAAATATAGGAATAAGAAAGACAGGTAGAAATATTAAAAAAAGAATGCAAACGATGATGCATTCTATGGATTCTCAATTTTGCAGCAGTTAGTGAAAAGTGGATCGTTTCTTTCAAAAGAGATCCAGACGTGAATCCACTTGTTGAATATCCAGTTGAAAATTTGTACCGGCGAATGAAGTGCGAAAATTTCTTTGACCCTTTCGCTGTGGTTGAAAGAGTCGGCTGAAGAGTAACTTCTTTTTGAATTCGCAAATGTATGGAATTTATCTTTGTCAACGAGTCAATGTTGTAACCTGAAGTTGACACATAGGTGTAATGAAACATTTGCTTTTTAAAATTTCGAGTCTTCTCTCTTAAGACATGGTGAAAGAACGTCGTCACTTTCGTCAGCAGAGAACGTCGAAAGTTACGTCACTTGAGCATTTACTGTCTGGTAATCCTAGAAAAGCAGGTGTACAACTTGGTGTATTTATCGCTCTTTATTCACTGCTTCCACTAAGTGAATATCTGCAGTTTTTCAGTTCATAACTCGTGGATACTCTGCGCAAAATGGAATTTTTCTGAAACAGCGTTATTATGCATCATCCTGGGACAGTGCTAAAAGAAAGAGAAATCCGGAAGAAAATTGTGGTCGCGGAAATTACTGCTTAGACGCAGATAGAAAGCGGCAATCAAGATTTAATGAGAATTGGCTTTCGAAATAAGTAAAAGTTATCACATTAAGCTCTGTAAGAACATAGAAGCGTTTCTTTTTAAATCCTATTTAATTTCTATATGTATATATTGCTACGGATTTCCTATCTTTCTTAATCTTCGGGTTCTTTTACTTGTACAGTGGGTGTGTACGATATAAGGAGATGTTGAGCACACACAATAATCAGTCCTTTAGTAGACGACACAACTCAGACGACGTTTATCTACAGGACAAAGATAGGGCAGCACAGAGACGACAAATATTTACAGCACAACTATGTACAGGAAACAACTATATACAGCCGAGACGAACACACAGGACAGCACACAGCAAGCACTACTCTTCTGCAGACAGTAGCTCACAATAGCAACAGTGCTACACGCAGATATTTCCTAATTCAGCAGGAGAGGGAATCGTTAAGGGATTCTGTCTACACTCAAGTAGGTCTCTCCCGAACAGGCTGAAACTACTCCTCTGTCTCTTCTTGCCTTAGCTGCCAACTCACTTTTTCGCACAACGGGATTACTCCTCAGTTCTGGATTGATCCGTTCCCGACGGCGATGCAGGCTTCGTTAGAATACGCCACACAGCGATTCAGCTGTCCTTAGTTGAAACCTCTTTTTAGGTCTACTGGGTCGACCACCGCCTTACTCCGCTCAGCTTCCAAGACCTCTCAGTTCAGGTCTTTTTGATTCAACTCAGCCGCACTTCGGCTTGATTATGAAGATTCCATCGTTTCAGGGGTAAATAAGAATTTTTGATATTTTTCTCCACTTCTATCGGTTATTCCTTCCAACTTCATAGGTAATTAATCCATGGCAGGACCGAAGGATTGAGTCAGTTCTGGATGACAAGGCTATTTCTTCTCCCTGCTCCAGGTCCTTCCTTAACACTCAGAGCTCCAAATTTCCTGTAAAGCTGTCTTCCAGACCTCTCAGTTCAAATCTACTTATCTATCACACAGTTCAGGATCGACACATATAACAGACTTCGACAGAAGACACAACGACGGCACACAACTATCCAGCAGTCCTCTCTTCATGACTCAGTTAAGTTTTCCTCAGTTTAAGACCTCTCTATTTAGGTCTACTCGGTTGACTACCACCATATTTTTCAGATTCCTTCTTTTAAGACCTCTATTTAGGTCTTCTCGATTGATTAATACCAGACCGTATATAGCAGTGGGAAGCGGGGCTAAAACCTTGCTGACCAATCAGGAGCATTCTGGGTGTATCTCAGCTCCTAATGTACGGAACGAGAAAAGTCTGTGTTTTGGGTATATTTCATTTTGTGGCCAAGTTTGTCGCTGAGCTCTGGAATCTAACATCACAACCGAGTACCATTCAATACAGATGACTGTAAATCAGTCTTCTTTACGATGACAATAATTGCGCGGGAAAGCATAATTACAGGTTCGTAACAATATATTTATCATGACCATATTCGTGTTTATTAAATTTACTGTTTTCATTTTTTGTACTATATGATAATCAGTTTAAGATTAGAAAACAGAATAAATCCTTATTAGCATTAACTAAATTTTTTAAACGTAGAGAAACTTAATGAACTATTTAAGCAATTACTATTATCAAAAGCTGAATATGATCAAATCAATTTCACAAAAAGAAAACATCTCACATCAACAATTCTTTATTTACGAAATAATATTTGGATGAATCTCTCCAAATTCTCTGACAAGTTCAAATATTCGTCGTGTGGACTGTTCTCCATACGGTGATGCCAGTTTTTTTAAAGCGGAGACAACAAGTTGTCCCACAGAATGGGGAACTGATTCTGCAGCTTCACTTTTTTTTTTCAATTCCGACAACACCATTTCAATATATCCTCCCCCACATTAGTCTGGCGTCGTCTTTTGGAAGGAGGACCTTGGTTTGAGGCTCCTTGTGTCGCGGATCTTTTAAGTTGAGTGCTTACCGAAGACTGGTATACGCTCCACATCCAAACAATCCGGCCTGTAGCTTTCAGCACTTTCTTCCGCAGAAATGTAAAAATAATATTTCACTATATATGGAAGTATGAATCAAAGAATACATTGAAATTGGCATAAAAATGCCCGTGCTAAAAATAAAAGTACCACCCAACTCCTTCAAGAGATTAGATACCGGACCCTTTTCTAATAATCATTGATCGAATGGTATATGGTTAATTAATGATAATATGATCACCAATGATTCATTTAATATAATTCAATTTCATTACGTATTATTTAGTTATACGTTTTATTTCATTTCACTGCTTGACCAGCTTTTTTATCATTTAATTTTTTTAATTAAAGGTAAATGATTAAGCGTAATTATAACTGAATGTACATATATATGTTATTTATAACTAATAACATACATAAGTATAACCAAAAAGATATAAGTTATTCATCAAAACATTTTTGTAAAATATACCATTGGTTCAAAACATCCAATATGAGTTGTGAATGACTCATCCAAATTGGATTCGGATGAGCCAGCTTGGATGGTGTCTCGCAGGAACAGCAGTCTTGGATAATGCACCAATTTTGGTACAATATCCAGAGCTGCTGAACCTGAAGATAACTTTGCTTTTTTCTCTTCTCCCTGAAGATACGTTCTTACCCCGCATAAATTCTTTTTTATTTCTGGGATAAAAAAGAATTTAGTATTAATATTTCATCCTATAAATATGTGTGAGTGCATTATAATAATGTCACTTAACGTGGCTAATACCGGCAAAGCAAAAAAAAACAGTACCAAATTTAATTTTGTATAATTTGATTTGTAAATGAATGTAGAATAAACTCTTTAAATTTTTGCTTTAAGTTTCATGAATAATAGGCTATATTAGCAAGAAAGTACTGCTGTTTGTTAATACACATTTACATAAGTGAAACACAATCACATTTGAAATGAGTAATGAATAAGAAAGTCATAAGTTAGGAGCTTAATCATCTTCTCTAGTTTAAGGAATTACACAATTATATAGCGCATACATGGCTCAATATAATTGCATCCCAACTTTTAAAACAATGAACAAACTTCTTAACGTGTTTCATATTTTAGCTGGGATTAAAAGAAGTGCAACATAAAATAATTCAGCAAAAGAGATTAGATACTTATAATATGTTTTACATGCACAAACAAAAAAATTTATCAGGAATTTTAAAAACTGACTAAATGCCCTCTTTCATCATTATAAAATGTATTCGCATTAAACATTTTTTGATAACAACATCATACCCAGAAACATAGAATATTTCACCTACCTAACGTTGCCCCTCGAGGGCTCACCTTCTTTAGGTGGGTACGGGTGTCCCAATCCCGAGGTGCCGAGGGATCTTCACTCAATTTACGTTTACTCTCTTCTACGCCTCCTGCTGTCTTGATTCTTCTATCCCTCGAGGGTAGACGAGGGAGCTCTCCATGAGAAGCTGTCGCCGCTCTGTTTGCTTCCTGGTTCCCTTGCACAGCAAATACCCTCACGTGTTTGCCGTGCGTGGCGACCCATTAGACGGGTGGTGCACTGCGGTCCCCAGTGTATCATTCGGCTGGTAACTAGTTACTTGAGTGGTTAGTCTGCTAGGGATCAAGTGAAAGGGTCATTCTCTGGGGCTTGGCTTTAAGGGTGAGCCTGAGCGTATAGGCTCCGGCTAGCACTAAGGCAAGTGCCGAGGCTCGGAAATTCCAGAGCCTGTTACTACCTTCCCTTGTTGGGCTGCGAGGTGGGTGGTGCTGACGGTACCAAGATTACTCTTATCTTGTGTATTGGTAAAGCTAAGAAATTTCTCTTCAGTGGGCGTCAAAGTGAAAAAAAATTTTGCACGATAGTTTTGATACTTTTTTATTGTTAAACGAAAATCTTCATCTAACGAGACATTCCATACAGTTTAACCATGTTTAGTAGAAAAGTGCCTTCAGTGCGGAAACATTGTTCTGGTGACTTGCTTGTCGAAGTCAGTACACGAAAGCAAGCCCAGACTGTATTGAAAATAAATAATTTTGGTTCTATTCCTGTTACCGTCAGTGCACATTACACACTTAACTTTTCTAGAGGAGTTATTTCGTGTGGCGAATTGTTTCATACACCAATAAAGGAAATCACTGAAAAACTTCAAAGCCAAGGAGTAATTAATGCCCGGCGTATTACTATACGAAAAGATGGACAACTTTTTGACACTAAGCATTTAGTGCTCACATTTCATGCCTCCTAAATACCAGATTCTGCAAAAGCTGGTTACAGGAAATTGGCTGTCCGGCATTATATTCCGAATCCATTAAGGTGTTTTAGATGCCAACGTTTCGGTCATTCTAAAGCTTCCTGCCGCGGTACTCTTATTTGCGCCCGTTGCGCTGAAGTTGACCGTGATAGTTCTGCTTGTACTGCGGTTGAAAAGGGCAAAAATTGCCGAGGTCCTCATGCTTCTTTTTCTCGTACGTTGTCCCTCTTGGATATTTGAAAAGGAACTCATCTCAGAAAAAGTTATGAAGTAAATAACTTACGTAGAAGCGAAGCGAAATGTCAATGCCCTTTCACCGGCGCCTGGAATCAGCTATGCAAGCGCGGTGCAGAAAACGATTCAAGTAAAAAGCCCTCAAGTGACCCCTGTGGTTTTACCTTGAGTTTCTGTTGCATTTCAAGCATCATATATTCCTTCTGAAACTTGCCCTAAATTTGCTGAAGTCTTTGTAAATTTTCTTTCAAATAATGCTAAAAAACTAAGTTTATCAAAATCTAGATCCCCCAGATTGTTCATAAGCTTGGCGCAGTTTGGCCAGACATGGTTCTTTCGCTGAAAAAATCCAAACAACCAACCAACCCCCAGATTGTTCTGCTGATCAACCGGACTTTTATACATTTAAAACTGTTCAAAACAGGAAAAAACTGAAAAAAACATTCTAAATTTAATAGAAGTTATTTGTCCAGAAGTGTGGACAAAGCATCAAAATTTCATAAAACTGTTGACAGTGCAGTAGCATCCAAACTCAATTCAGATAATAAGCGCAGTTCTAAGTTTTAGAAAACGTGCCCCAACAGATTTCAAACACTGTTTCGAAAGAGGCTAACCCGTCCTCTAAAATCCTCAAAGAATGAAATCACAGTTACTGATGAAAATACCTCTCATGTTGATAATATTCCTAATGATAAAGCTGAAGTTTTGGAAATGGATGAGAAAATGAGTACTTCGAGTGCTCTGAAAGACATTCTTGAATACAACATTGGTGAGGAGTTAGAGGGGACATCTTCAGATGTCAGTACACCCGCTCCCCCTACTCCTAAAGCAACAAAACAATAGCTTAAATATATTATTCCGACGAAGTATAAAAATGTTTAATTTTTGCTTGTCTGTTCCTACTATGTTTTCACCTTTTATTGTAACAAATTGCTTCGTAATGCTCGAAATATAAAGTTTTCCTTCTTTTCCTTCTTTGCAAATTTTAGTCTTAGCATTTTAATGTTCCGAAAAAAAAAAAACCTCTTGTTTTAAATGCTTCTTCATATTTGACTGTAATTTTATTTGCTTAGATTCTGAATTTTACTTCAGTGTTAATGAAATTTTTTAACTTTTAAATTCATGTTTTTACATCCATTACTGTAACTTTAAAATTCAATTACATTACAACTTGAAGTTTTATATAATACCATATGCTTGGCGCAGTATGGCCAAATTTGGCTTTTGTGCCATAAAACGTCAACTACCTAACTAAGTACCTACCTACCTAATGGTTGTGTGGTCCTCATCCTCGGGCCATCTTCAAATCTCGTTTTTTCCCCATCATATAATGTTCTTTGAACTTCCTAAAAAATAATGTGGATCTAATAGATCCCAAAGAGCTGGCTTCTCCTCAACAAGGTCAATGCGAGGTGACTCTCGGCTAACTAAAAAAAATTTTTTTCGGCATTTTTTTTAATTTTCAGAGCTTTTACAGCTCGAGGTAGGTTAATAATAAGATGGCGATGGTTGGTTGTGTGTAGTTTTATGGCGCAAGAGCTATGTTTGGCCATAATGCGCCTGCGCCTGGTAGAAGAATAATATATACATTTAAGAGATCTTATTTGTTAAAACTATAGTACAAGTGTGACGAGTTAAAACTGTAAAAATGATGCAGAGAATTGTTTTAGCAACTTGAAATTTAAACCTATGAGTAAAAAATTTATACAATGATGTAAAAAGCAAGAAACTTAATTATCAACCCTTAACACAAACATTATTAAAAAACTAAATTCACGAATAAAAGCTGATAACTCTGAAGAATTAAAAAATATTTTGGGTGGTATTTTTTACCCACCAAGTCTTGTAATGCTGAACACGAGGTCAAAAAACGTGAACTGTAAGAGTTAAAGACAGAGCAGTCAATTAAAACGATTTGAATAGTAAATTAAATCCGGCAGCTGTTACATATAGGCGGAATGAGAAGGCGAGGTAAGAAGTGGCAGAAATAATAAAACTACACTGAGGGAAAAAAATCCCAACACCAAGAAAAAATTATTGTACGGTAATGAAATTTTAGGAACACATTTGTCTATGTAACATATTTAATTGATTACAGTTTCCAGATCACAGGTAGAGCCATTGGCGAGAAGAGCCATTTCAAATGTGAAATGTTGGTACATTAGTAACCGGTGTAACCGCCAGAATTTTTAATGCAAGCATGCAAACGTGCATGCATTATGTCGAACAGGTGTCGGATATCAGTTTGTGGGATGGAGTTCCATGCCTGTTGCACTTGGGCGGTCAATGCAGGGACGGTTAATGCTGGTTGTGTATGAGGCTGGAGTTGTCATCCAATGATGCCCCATACGTGCTCGATTGGAGAAAGATCTGGTGATCTAGCAGGCCAAGGCAACATGTCGACACTGTAGAGCATGTTGGGTTACAACAGCGGTATGAGGGCGAGCGTTATCCTGTTGGAAAACACCCCCTTGAATTCTGTTCATGAATGGCAGCACAACAGGTTGTATCACTAGACTGATGTACAAATTTGCAGTCAGGGTGCGTGGGATAACCACGAGAGGGCTCCTACTGTCATACGAAATTGCTCCCCAAACCATAACTCCAGGAGTAGGCCCTGTGTGTCTAGGCCGTAGACAGGTCACTAGCAGGCGTTCACCTGGCCTCCTTCTAACCAACAAACGGCTATCACTGCGACCAAGGCAGAACCGGCTTTTATCAGAAAACACAACAGATCTCCACTCCGTCCTCCAATGAGCTCTAGCTTGACACCACTCACGTCGCAAACGGCAGTGGTTTGGAGTCAGTGGAATGCACTGTACAGGGCGTCTGGCTCGGAACTGTCCTTGAAGTAACCGATTTGTAACAGTTCGTTGTGTCACTGTGGTGCCAACGGCTGCTCGAATTTCAGCTGCAGACGCAGTACGATTAACCACAGCCATACGCCGAATACGACGGTCTTCCCTCTCAGTAGTACCACGTGGCCGCCCGGAACCTGGTCTTCTTGTGGCAGTACCTTCCCTTGACCACTGCCGCCAATACTCATGCACAGTGGATACATTCCTGCCAAGTCTTTCAGCAATATCGCGGAAAGAAAACCCACCTTCTCGTAGCCCTACAACACGACCTCGTTCAAACTCAGTGAGCTGTTGATAATGGTTTCTTCGTCTTTTCAGAGGCATCCTTGACTAACATTAACCCACTACGTCAAATCTCAACTGTAAATAACGATCACGAACCTTACAGCGCTTATATAAAGCAAACCTCATTTGCATGTTCATAGTATCGTAACTAGCGCCACACTTACGCGCGTTGCTCGAAATTTGAATCGACGTCATCTTTGAGATGTATAAACACGCCTACCAAATTTCGTTTATCTAGCTCAGCTCCTTCTTAGTGTTGGGATTTTTTTCCATCATTGTATATATACTTACTCATGTTTTATGTAATACTTATAAAATCAAAATATATTTTGTTTTTGACGGTTTTATTTAGTTTTTTAACTGAAAAAATATTTTAGATAATAATATCATTTATTTTTTACTATTTTTCCTAGACAATTATTTAATTATTACGGTAATCGTTAATATTTACTATATAATATAAGCAGATATGTTAATATCATATAATATAGATAAATTAAAAATATAAATTCTTTTTAGGATTGCAAATATTTTACTAGACAATAAACATACCCTAAATATAATAAAATTTAGATAAATGTTTGTTGTATTTTTATAAGCAGTATAGTACTGTATAAGAGATATACAAGCATTCAATCATAAAATTATTAAAACAATCAAAACCCATTTCCTGGTCAACAAAAATTAAAACGAAATCAATTAGGTCGAAACCAAAATTAAAAATCAATTCGGAATTAAACGCTAAAAGTTCACAAAATGAAAGGTAAATGAAATATAACCAATTAATGAAACAAATCCAAATTACTATAATTAATAGAATTATATAAATGAAACAGAAACGGCACTAACCACGGAAACGAAACCAAAACCGGAAACGAAACTAAAAATCATTACTGATTCAAACAAGTTTAAGAATTAAAAAAGTTTTAGTTTTTAAATCAATCATTGTATTTGGTGAGCGCAAATGCAGCTACAACTAAAATACAAATGAATCTAAATTAATTAACAAAATAAGCTAAGAAAAAAAGGAACACAACCGAATCAAAACAATAACCAATAGAAAAAGAATCCGGCATGAAAACTTCGTCAAGGGCCACATTCAGGCAGGGATTCAAAATTAGGGATTTTTTCTGTGAGGCATCGGTGGACAATTGTCAAAAGTATTGACACCCCGCCCGAAAATCCCCCGAAAATTACGGCAAAAGAGACATACCAAAAGACAAAAACAAAGCAAAACATCACCAAACGAAACAAAAATATATATAAAAAGTAAAACCACACAAGAATATTCAACTAAAGTTAAAACGAATAACTCAAATTAGGAAAACAAAAAGAGAGAAAAACCTACCCGCCACTGGAACCAACTACCGATCTTCCTTTCTAATTATAATACAATGTAAATAAAGATAAATGTAGTTTCTGAGCGTCATCTATTTCACTAATATTTCATCATTTCTTTTTTATTAAAATATTGATATTGCTGTAGTTTTTGGGAAATCATTGTTTAAATTTTTAATAAAAATATTTGTTGCTTTTATGAAAGAAATTTTGTTATTACAAATTGTTTGTAATAATTAATTAATTGATGATTCCAGAGTTTAATTATATTAAATTTGAATTCGTCTCTTTTTATCATAAATACCGACTATTGTTTTATCATTAGCAATTTCGATCCTCAAATCCAGATAAGTAGCTTCCAGATGATTTTTATTTGTTTCGGCTAAAGTTAATTCTTTAGGATAGCAGTCAGTAATAATATTGGTATTGTTTAAGTTAATCAAAATCAAATCATCAATAAATTTCCATCCGTTTATTAAGTAATTATTAATATTTTTTTTTCTCGTAATAAGGCAGGAAAATGTTGGCTAAAGCACTTGAGAAAGCTGTACCCTTAACTTGTTTGTAAAAATTAATATCACTGAAAACATAATTTTCGGTAATATTAAAATTGCATAAAACCAGCCAGTTATGTTTATTAATTATATCTTCATTTAAATATTCGTCATATATAAGAGTATAGACATTTATTAATTTCTCATGGGGAAGGTTGTTATATAAATTTTCAAAGGCAAAAGTATTAATTATATAAATTTTGTTATCTTTTAAAAAATCCAAAACCTTTTTATTATTATTAATAACAAAGCAATCTTTATCTTCAATTTTACTTAGGATAATTTTTAGGTATTTGAGAAATTTCTTCCCCCTGTAGTAATTATAATAATTATAACTGCCTGTACTACAGGTAACGAATCTAAGTTTTATTGTTTTTTTTTGTGAAATTTAACAGTGGGGAACAAATAGGGATACTTTAAAGCTCATGTTTAAATTTTAGTTTTTTTTACCGAAAACTACATATCTTTTGTCAAGTTCCTTTTTACTTGAATTAACCAAATTATAAGTCGAATTGGAATTATATTCACTGATTAAAAGCTCTTTATAATAATGCTTACACATTATACAAAAATTACTTGACGATTTATCTATTACTGTTATAATAAATTTCTCTTTTAAATTTTTTATTTCTTTTTTTATTGATTTGTTAGTATGAATTCCCCGTTTATTTATTCTGACATTACCCGTATTATATTTAGTTTTCATTTCTTCTAAGACCCTTATTTTCCATTCATTAAAACCCTCTGGAGGCCAATTATATTTTCGAGATATTTTAGAAATAAAAATTCTGATGAACGGTAAAACATAAAAGTTATACAAATGAACACTCATATTTATATTAAAATTGAAAAATGGTAAAGAGTAAGATTAATAGTTAAAAGTATATTTATTTATATAAAAAACTTAGATTTTTTCTGGGGTTTATAGCCCCTTAGAGGCTCAGCTACTATAGGTGATTACGGGTGGCCCAATCCCGACCAGGAATCTTTACTCCCTTTTAATTTAATCTCCTCTCCACCTTCTACTGTTTGCTTGATCTTTCCATCCCTCGAGGGAGCTCCATGAGAAGCTGTCGCAGCTCTGTTTGCTTCCTGGTTCTCATGGACAGCAAATCTCCCCACGTGTGTGTCGACCCATTAGACGGGTGGTGCACTGTGGTCCTCGGTGCATCAATCGGCTGGTTACTGGCCACCTGAGGGGTTAGTTTGCTAGGGATCAAGCGAATTGGTTACTCCTTGTTCTTGGCGTTAAGGGTAGTCACTGTCCTCGGGGTTAACTCCCAGCGTATAGGCCCCTCAGGGGCTCACCTTCTTTAGGTGAGTACGGGTGTCCCAATCCCGAGGTACCCAGGGATCTTTACTCCCTTTCAGTTTCATCTCCCCTCCGCCTTCTGCTTTTGACTGTCATTTTTCCTTCCCTCGAGGGTAGGCGAGGGAGCTCTCTATGAGAAGCTGTCGCCGCTCTGTTTGCCTCCTGCTTCTCATGGACAGCAATTACCCCCACGTGTTCGCCGTGCGTGGCGACCCATTGGACGGGCGGTGCACTGTGGTCCCCGGTGTATCAATCGGCCGGTAACTAACAACTTGAGTGGTTAGTCTGCTAGGGATCAAGTGAAAGGGTCATTCTCTGGGGCTTGGCGTTAAGGGTGGTCAACGTTCCTGGAGATGATCCTGAGCGTATAGGTTCCGGCTAGCACTAAGGCAAGTGCCGAGGCTGGGAAATTCCAGAGCCGGTTACTACCTTCCCTTGTTGGGCTCCGTGGTGGGTGGTGCTGTCGGGACCTGAATTACTCTTATCTTGTGTATGGGTAAAGCTAAGAAAACTCCCTTCAGTGGGCGTCAAAGTGAACAAAGAATTCTGCATGAGAGTTTTGATACTTTTTTCATTGTTAAAAGAAAATCTTCATCTAACGAGACCTTCCATACAGTTTCACCATTTTTAGTAGAAAAAGCCCTGTCTGAAAATGTCGGGGAAGTGCCTTCCGTACGGAAACTTCGTTCTGGCGACTTGCTTGTCGAAGTCAGTACAAGAAAGCAAGCCCAGACTATATTGAAAATAAATACTTTTGGTTCCATTCCTGTTACCGTCAGTGCTCATAACACACTTAACTTTTCTAGAGGAGTTATTTCGTGTGGCGAATTGTTTCATACACCAATAGAGGAAATCACTGAAAAACTTAAAAGTCAAGGAGTAACTAATGTCCGGCGTATTACTATACGAAAAGATGGACAACTTCTTGACACTAAGCATTTAGTGCTCACATTTCATGCCTCCAGAATACCAGATTCTGTAAAAGCTGGTTACATGAAATTGGCTGTCCGGCATTATATTCCGAATCCATTAAGGTGTTTTAAATGCCAACGTTTCGGTCATTCTAAAGCTTCTTGCCTCGGGACTCTTACTTGCGCCCGTTGTGCGGAAGTGGGCCATGATAGTTCTGCTTGTATTGCGGTTGAAAAGTGCAAAAACTGCCAAGGTCCTCATGCTTCCTTTTCTCGTACGTGTCCCTCTTGGATATTTGAAAAGGAAGTCATATCAGAAAAAGTTATGAAGCAAATAACTTATGCAGAAGCAAAGCGAAATGTCAAAGCCCGTTCACCGGCACCTGGAATTAGCTATGCAAGCGCGGTGCAGAAAACGGTTCAAGTAAAAAGCACTCAAGTGACCCCTGTTGTCTTACCTTCAATTTCTGTTGCATTTCAAACATCATATATTCCCTCTGAAACTTGTCCTAAATCTGCTGAAGTCTTTCTAAATTTGCTTTCAAATAACGCTGCTAAAAAACTAAGTTTATCTAAATCTAGATCCCCAAATTGTTCTGCTGATCAACCGGACTTTTCTACATTTAAAACTGTTCAAAACAGGAAAAAACTGAAAAAAGATTCTAAACTTAATAGAAGTTATTTGTCCAGAAGTGTGGAAAAGGCATCAAAATTTCATAAAACTGTACATAGTGCAGTAACATCCAAACTCAATTCAGATAATAAGCGCAGTTGTAAGTTTTGGAAAACGGGTCCCCAACAAATTTCAAACACTGTTTCAAAAGGGGATAACCCGTCCTCTAAATCCCCAAAGAATGAAATCCTAGTTAGTGATGAAAATACCTCTCATGTTCCTAATATTCCTAATGATAAAACTGAAGTTTTGGAAACGGGTTAGGAAATGAGTACTCCGAGTGCTCCGGAAGACATTCTTGAATTCAACATTAGTGAGGAGTTAGAGGAGACATTTTCAGACGTCAGTACACCCTCGCCCTCTCCTTCTAAAGCAACAAAACAAAAACTTAAATATATTATTCCAACGAAGTATAAAAATGTTTAATTTTTGCTTGTCTGTTCATACTATGTTCTCAATTTTTATTGTAACAAATTTTTTCGTAATGTTCGAAATATAAAGTTATTTGCAAATTTTAGTCTTTGCATTTTAATCTTCGAAAAAAAAAACTCTTGTTTTAAATGCTTCTTCATATTTGTCTGTAATTTTATTTGCTTGGATTCTGAAATTTACTTCAGTGTTAATAAAATTTTTTAACTTTTACATTCGTGTTTTACATCAACTGCAGTAACTTCAAAATTCAATTACATTACAACTTCAAGTTTTATATAATACCATATGCTTGGCGCAGTATGGCCAAGTTTGGCTTTTGTGCCATTAAACCTCAATTACCTACCTACCTACCTACCTACCCAGCGTATAGGTTCCAGCTAGCACTAAGGTGTATGCCGTGGCTGGAAAGAACAAGAGCCGGTAATTGCCTTCCCTTGTGGGGCTCCGTGGTGAGTGGTGCTGTCGGGCCCGAATCTTTTGTCATGTCGTATGGGCTCCTCCAAACGTGGTCCCTTCAGTGGGCGTCGCATTGTTCCAATTAATTCAAATTTTGAAAACCATTATGATAGTTTCTTTATAATCAAATGTGTTTCAGATAAAAATGAAACCTTAGAAATGGTATCACCATTTCTTGTACAGAAGGCCGTCACCGTAACTGTTGGTGAAGTTACATCTATTTAAAAAATGCGCTCTGGTGACTTGTTAATAAAAGTAAACTATCGAAATCAACCCGAGAGCATTCAAAAATTAAAAGCACTTGCAACAATTCCGATAAGTACCAGCCCCCATGCTGCATTTAATACCTCTAGAGGTGTAATAACTTGTGGGGAAATTCTAAACTTCCTATCGAATATATTACAAATGAACTAAAGCCACAAGAAATTTTACATGTCCGTCGAATTACCTTCAGGTGCAATGGAGATATTATTGAAACTAAACATCACATCATAATATTTAAAACTCCGAAACTGCCAGAATATATCTATGCCGGATATATTAAATTACCCGTTAGACCACACATCCCAAAACCACTCAGATGCTTTAAGTGCCAGCGTTTTGGCCTTTCGAAGGTAAACTGCCGCGGGAAACTCACTTGTGCCAGATGCGCAGAAAAAGGTCACGATAGCCAGCAGTGTGCCGCAGTTGAGAGATGCGTTAACTGTGGTGGCAATCACACGTCCTATTCTAGATCCTATTCCCGGTGGCAACTTGAAAAGCAAATAACAACTCTTAAAATTAAAGAAAATTTTAACTTAACATGAAGTAAGGCGTAAGGTAATGGCTCAGACTCCTACTCCTGGCATAACATATGCTTCCGTTGCACAAAGAGCATTTTGTGCAAACTGTTCTTGCGCAAACTGCGTAAAAAATAACCCGACAACCAAACAGCACAAAGTTTCTTGTTACAATCCATACAGCACATAATACAAACAGCACAAAGATACCGAACAATCCATAAGCAGTTCTCCTGAAACGCCTACATAAGGACTTAACGTCCATCTTCGGCATGCCGAATAGCCCTAATATTAAACTACACCCTTCTGATAACGAGGATGACTTGGATATGAGTTGCGAGTATGAAGCAACTCAAACAAATGTTCCTAAAGCTTCTTCGTCAAAACCGCTCTGTTAATGAGTACCTTCCTTTCTTGGAACTGTCGTGGCCTTCGATCCAAATTGCAAGACATTAAAACCATTTTTAACATTTTCCATCCTGTTTGTTTTCATGTTCAAGAGACTCTTGACACCCAATATCCCAATCAAATTACGCGGATACTGCTGTGTTCGGAAAGATGCAGACACTGGGTCTCATGTTTCTGGCGGCATCTGTATCTTCACTTTTATTTTGTATCCGAGCACGCCTCTCAATTTGCATACACCTCTTCAGGCTGTGGCTGTATAGGTTCATATACAATCTTTGGTCACAGTCTGCACAATTTATCATCCGCCCAGTAATGCCATCTGTCAAAGAGATTTTAACAATTTAGTGGACCAACTTCTTAAGCCTTTTATTTTATTTGATGATTTCAATGGACACAGTACTTTGTGGGGCTTAGAAAGTACTAACTTTCGTGGGCAGCAAATCGAACAGTTTTTAGCTAATAACTGTCTCTGTCTTCTCAATAATAACGAGCAAACGTACTGCCATGCGCTTACACGTAGTTTCCACTGCCTCGACCTGGCCGTATGCTCTCCAGAGCTGCTACCGTTATTGAATTAGACAGTTGGGGATGATCTGCAGAACAGCGACCACTTTCCCTTAGTTATCTCCTAAGCTGATAGAGGCGTTGCGACTACAAGTCCTCAACGTTTTCTATTCCAGCGGGCTGACTGGAATACATTTTTCAAACTAGCAGTTATCAATGAGGCTATGATCAGTAATATCGTTATTTCGAAAGCAGTGCAAAATGTAATCGACATGATAATGAACGCCGCTAATGCCACCATTCCGAAAACTACCACACGGCTAAGAAAATTTCGTAGACCGTGGTGGAATGCAGCATGTTGCTACAGTCATAAGAAACAGAAAAAACTTTGGAATCTTTTTAGGAGGTAACCTACGACAGAGAATTTGATTGCTTTTAAAAGAGCCAAGGCGCAAGCCCGCCGCATTCGGCGTCGTAGCCAGAAAGAATCATGGATTAATTTTGTCTCGTCCATCACATCCTTCACTTCCAGTAAACTTTTATGGATAAAAGTAAAAGCCACTAATGGGATCTATCATGAATCATCTATTCCTGTTTTGAAAACCGGTAATATTATACATTCGAGCCCATTAGATGTCATTAACCTTCTCGGTCAAGCGTTTGCTCACGTTTCCGCAACTGATTCTTATAGCCCTCAGCTTATGGCAACTAAAAATCGAGTAGAACAGTTGCCTTTGCGCTTCAAAACTGAAAAAGACATTCCATGTAACTGGGAATTCAGGATGCATGAACTAGAGAGGGCTCTATCCGAAGTCCATGATACTAGCCCTGGACCAGATGGAATCAGGTATAACATGATTCGCCATTTAAGTACCTTTTCACTTTCAAATCTCTTACTGCTTTATAACAGAATATGGACACAGCAGAAATTCCCTTCATAGTGGCGAGAAGCTATAGTGATTCCTGTCTTAAAACCTGTCAAAGAACCATCCATCCCTCTAAACTACAGGCCGATTGCTCTTACTAACTGCCTTTGTAAGACTTTCGAGCGCATGGTCAACGCTCGACTTACTTTTGAATTGGAGAAACAAGGATGCATCTCCCCGTTGCAGAGTGGTTTCCGTTGAGGGCGGTCTACTTTTGACAACCTCGTTATACTTGAAACCCAAATTCGCAACGCATTTGTTAGAAGTAACTACCTTGTTTTCATATTTTTCGACATAGAAAAAGCATATGACCGTACATGGCGCTATGGCATGCTTTCTACTCTATTTGATTTGGGTTTTAGGGGTAACATGTCCATATTTTTACAAAACATTTTAACTCAACGTTCCTTTCGTGTTGGAGATGGTAACTTTTATTCTAATAATTTTATCCAAGCAGAGGGAGTTCCGCAAGGAAGTGTCTTCATCGTTACACTTTTTATTGTTCATTTGAGCCAAATTTTAAACCAGTTGCCTCCATCTATTAATGGAGGACTTTATGTAGACGATCTGCAGATCTCATGCCAAGGAAGTAACATGGCACTAATTGAGAGACAATTGCAAGGCGCAGTTAATAATCTTGTAGCTTGGTGCGATAATGATGGTCACACTATCTCCCCAGAGATGAGTAGTTGCATTCATTTCTGTCGGAAAAGAAACATTCACCAAGATCCTTATATTCGAATTAAAAATACTGCATTCCTGTTGTGAATGAAATACGGTTTTAGGGAGTGATTTTCGATCGTAAAATCACCTTCTTCCCGCATATATTATATTTGCGAAAGAAGTGTGAGAAATCATTAAATATTTTAAAGGTTCTCTCAAAAACATCTTGGGAAGCCGATCGAACATCCCTTCTCCGCATTTATCAGGCAATTATTTTCTCTCGGATAGATTATGGATGTATGATTCCACCCGCTCATCTGTTTTGCGGCGACTGGATACTATTCATCATTCTGCTTTGCACATTTGCTCTCCAGTTGATAGCCTCCATGTTATATGTCACCAACCACCACTTTCCTTAAGACGAAAGAAACTGTCTGCCATATTTTATTTCAGAGCAAAATCTGTTCTAAAACATCCACTAAACAAAATTTGACTGCCGGTTAGTGTTCATCGTTTTCACAATGCTCTTATAATTCTCGCCCTTCTCATATCCTACCATTTTGTGAGAGAACAAGATTGCCTCTTAGTAATTATGTTACCTTATTAATGTTCGTATTAAAAGTGTTGACTTTTTTAGTTTTCCACCTTGGGATTTTCCACTGTTTTCTTTCTTGAATCCTTTCACGGGATTTGACAAATCATTAACTTCTCCTGTAGTTTTCCAACAATTCTTTTTATAATATCGATATCAGTATTCTTCTTTTGAGCTTATATTTACGGATGGCTCGAAATCAGATGGATATGTTAGTTGTGAAGTCGTTCTTACATCTGATACTCTGAGTCACCGTCTTCACAATTCCTGCTCTGTTTTTGCTGCTGAGTTAGTGGCAATTTTCTGTGCTCTTCAGAAAATATCAACCTCTGCTCAGCGTAAATTTATTATCGATACCGATAGCCGGAGTGCTTTGGAGACACTTTCTAACTACCAATTTCTTCTAACTACCAAACCCTCAAAATTTTATTCACCTTGTGACATTTAAAAAATGATGACTTCAGGATTATTTTCTGTTGGGTGCCGAGTCATGTTGGCATCTTGGGAAATGAGACGGCAGACTTGGCTGCAAAATCTGCAACGACGTTTTTAAATGTAAGTATTCTTTTTTGTGATATTAAAAGATACATTGATCATCACATAAGGTCTAACTAGCAAACGTCATGGGATCTACAGATCCAAAATAAATTGCATTGTATTAAAACTGATATTTTTCCTTGGCCTGTCTATCCTATACGTGAGATGGATGTTAAATTGACTCGTCTCCGTATAGGGCATACCCGTTTCACTCACAAACACCCAATTTTTAGCGGAAATGCGCCTGTGTGCAGCAGCTGCCAAGTTCAATTTACTGTTCATCATATTTTTATTGACTTCCCTGTCTTTAATACTTATCGTTCTCGTTTTTTTTCCGTGCATTTCACATTACAAGACTTTGTGGGTGAAAGAAATCCCCCAAATATTTTAAAATTCCTAAGAGCTATTGGTTTTTTTACGTACATTTAGTTTTTCTTGTTTCTTACGTCATTATATATAAATGATATGACTCATAAATTAAAATGTCAAGATACTAAAACAATTTGTCACATCAATTTCACATTTTTATCTTATGACATCTGTGCTGTTTCTTGACAAATGAGTTTTAAAGAAACATCTTTTATACTTTTACCTTTTGATTGGCGCAGTTTAGCCAAACATGGCTCTTGCGCCAATAAACCACATACAACTATAACTACTGGGGTTCATAGCTGCATTTTCTGTACCTTCATCATCGTCTTTACTCGATAACCCCATACCTATATTATTTTAAAGTAAGAATGAAAGACTCATTAATATATAATTAAAAAATTTAACCAATTTTTTGATTTTTTGACATAATCTGGGGGAAAACTGTTAAAATAATAATATTTTAAATTAAAAAAAAGATAACATTTAAATTTTAATAAATAATTTAATTATATAAATATTTTAATAAAACATATTTTAGAACAAATTTGAAATGTTAACATATAAAAATTTTAAGAAAAATATTTCAGAAACCAATTATGAATACAAGTACAGCCATATTAGTATTTTCATTATTATGCAAAAAAATCTCAATTAAAAATAATACGAGGTAACGGTTATTTAGCAGTCAACGTGTAAAATATGCACTTTAAAAAATACAAACTGTAAACTTCTTTAATAGCTGCCAATTCGTTCTGGTTGATATTAGGCTCAACGCCATGTTTCAAACGTTATGAATAGGGATTCATCTTTTCGTGCCTTTTTATACTAAAAGAATTCTAAAAAAATGTTACGATCAATCATAAAAACTTTATCATATTTCGTTATTAATATTAACATATTTATATCTAATGTATATTAAAACTGTCTAGACGGTTTGAGAAATCTTATAAGTTATAATTATGCATGCATTAGGAGATTTGAAACTATTTAGACAGGTTACGAACTATAAATCTAATATCATCTAGACGATTTATGAAAGATAAAATTTCTTAATATTTGTAAAATAATATTAGTAATATTAGGAAATAACTGCTGTTCTCTTTGCATTAGAAAAAATATACCACAATCCTCAAGAGAAATATATAATTTACACCGATTCATTAAGTGTTTTACAGTCTTTAATATCATACCGTCTTCATTCTAGAAATCACCCATTAGTTTCTAAGATTTTACACCTTTTCAATAGACTTTCCTCTTGTGGATTTAAAATTATCATCTGTTGGGTGTCTTCTCATGTAGGTATTTTGGGCAATGAGAAGGCGGACACAATGCCGCCAAATCAGCTACTACTACAGCAAATATTAATATCCCTGTAACTGATTTGAAAAAACACATAACTTTGCTCTATCTCTCAAAATGGCAGATGCAGTGGGATTTGTGAACAGAAAACAAACTTCATAGCGTTAAACCTCGTGTTGAACTTTGGCCATGTCTTTCAAAGAGAAGAGCGGACACAATCTTAACCCGTTTACGCATAGGTCATACTAGATTCACCCATCGCCATCTACTTTTTTGGAGATGAGGCACCAATTTGCACTCAATGCAATTGCATCTTGACTGTTTACCATACTCTCACTGAATGTCCTAACTGTAGTAATCAACGCTTATACCATTTTAACAACTTCATTTTTTCTGATTTGCTTGATAAAACACCACATGCTAATCTTTTTGCGTTTTTGAAATCAGTAGGTTTTTATCTCCATATTTAAATATCCTTAATGTTTTTAAAATGTTTTTACATTGCATTTTATAGCTGAAATTATATATTTTAATCCTAAAACAAATACAGTTTGGCGCAGCATAGTCAACACCATGGCTCTTGTGTCAATAAAATCCAAAAACTCCAAACACGAAACATGATTCGTTTTAGATGCGTGATAGATAGGAAATCATTCCACATTCGTCATGAATTTTGAATTGAAGCATTTTCAATCTGTTATGTGATTTAACACCCAAATCAAAAAATTTCGAACTGCAGCAACATCATGAAGCTAAATGAATTGATGAAGGATGATGCACATTTGAATAATTTCAGTGTTCTAGGAAACTGAAACATGCATTTTTTCCATTAAATCTCCTCACAAAAATCTCCTCCTAAAACCTAATTCAATCCAAAGCCAACATGTAAGAGAAAATGAATGAAATGAAAAACCAGTATTTATTATTTTTTTGTTTGTCATCAATTCGAGAGAAAAAACAACCAGTGAATAACTGTTGTCGCTTCAGTAATAAAATACTTTAATATCTTCTTCCATTCTTAACAATGTAATTGGTTCACTAAATAAATTTCCCTTTCGGTAATTTCAAGAAGAAAAAAAAAATGGGAAGAATATTCTTTATTTTGAAAAGGAGGAACTCCTCTCTTAAATATCAAATTAAAATGAATACTTTTTCCTCCCAAACAAATTTCAGCAAATTTTTAAATAAATTACAAATCCAACCCACGACTGAAAAACAAAACGGCCACCAATTAAAGATGAAAAATTTTACAGATTTGCCTTTTAAACAAGGTGACTATGGATTCATCCAAATATTCTAGAAGTTAATGAAGCTATGTTCCGATGCTAAAGAAGCCCCATTAACTTATTTCTAAGACTGTCCACAGTTTGCAAAACATTCTTACAATCAAATTTGTTCATTTTAATAAAATATTGATTGAAAAAAATTGTGATTTTGAAAAGAAATGTATTATCTCTAATTATCTCACTACACTAAATATGAGAAACACCACTACTGTTCAATTTTACTTGAACGAAATTAATACTGTAATTAAAAGTCACACACTCTGAAAAATGTAGAGCATTTGGATTTTAGAAGTCAAAATCATTACGATAATCAAAGTTCATTAAATTACTGATGCGATACTAATTCTTCAATTAATCAGGGCTTACAATAACCGAAGAAAAACGAAAGGAACAGTTTATTTTTAAAAACTGTTTCCTTTCATTAATAATTGAAACACTGGCTGGAAAGATTCAAGGTAGCAGTCGGATTTTACTAATATTTGGAACTGGAATCGCAGATGGTTCCAAATCTGGCACAAATTTCTATTTAAGATGCTAAACCTGCGAACCATTTTTTTACATAGATTTTTGTGGCGTTTAATTATTGAGTCCATTTATGGTCAAATAGCGGAATAGATAGATTTCTTCTAAGCGAATTTTGCTCTGCATTTTTGATAAAAATCTACAAATTTGATGAAACGATCTTGTATAAAATTTCATTTATCTGCCTAAAAGAGTTTTGAATTATTATATTCACTGGTATAATACTAAATATGAGTTTTTCGGATTCCTGGAGGTCTGAAATGTTTGAATTCTTTAAATTTCCAATAATTTAACTATAATAATACCTTATCGCTATGTCGTAAACGATAAAGTAGAAATGCAATATTACATATTGAACTTAGCATAGGTAATCCTTATATCGTTGTCGAACAATTCAATATTTATCGTAAAATAAACAATATCAAAGTACTATAAAAACAATATAAAAACTAGGTTGTAAAAATATTATATTATTGAAAAAATTTCAAATTTTTAGTCAACGGCAATCGTTTCAATTAGAAATGAAAATTTATCAATGCATTTTAAACATATCTCAAGAAATAAACTACCATTTGCAAATATTTTTCTTTTAATTCAATGCGAATAATATTTTACGATGGAAAGTATGAATTTGTCTTTATATTTTTCATTTATACTGAAAGAAAAAAAACCGCCTGCTTTTTCTTAATTAATATTATAATAGGATTCTTATCTTTTGCGCATTGAAGTATTTCATCTATAGCTAGTTAAATTGGTGTAAAAGTAAATTTATCATGTAATTTTTTTAAATGTCTTTCAGAACTATTGAATTTATTTTTAACTAAACGTCATTGACAAATTTTAAAGCTTAACTGCATGTTATGGACAATAGATTAACATGCTATTTTTGCGATTAATCGGCAAATAAAAGTACCCATACCTGGGTTACAGTCATAATGATTATCGCTTCATTGCAATATCTTTTATGCGGTATACTCTCAATAATGTGGTGGATTGCAAACCAAAGTACCATCAAATTTACAAAACCTACTCATATTATATATATATACACTTACAAAACACACAGCTACTGGAAAATTGTAAGCGGATCATTTTATGTAATTGTCAGTTAGTATAACTTAGTATTAATCTTTACTCCACGTGCAATTATATAATTTCAAACAAGAGAAATAAAAAAATAGAAATTATATTTTATTGTTTTCAAAACTGGTTACATAAATAATTTTCTCTCGACCAGAGGTGATTTATGCCATCTGGCAATAGTGGATTTCATTCTTTTAAACTCGCAATTTCAACATTTTATTGTTAAGGAGCTTCATAATAGAAAATATCGTTCATCAGATGTATTTTATAAATCTATGTAGATGCAAAAATACTGAAGAAATGCCTTCACTTTTGTTATCTCTAACCATAAGCAAAGGTAATTACTAAAAACCTCTAAAAATTCATTTGATTGAATATCAGATTTGACTATGTAGGTTAGAAACAAGACTCCAAAGTTTTAAACCACATCAGCCTAACAACGTTTGAAATAGATCCTTCGTAACGATCTCATGTTGAAACAACTTAGCCAATTTCATCCGTCTGATTCAGTCCATTTCTGAGTTATAGACATCTCATGACACATACAGATGATACAGTTCACATGCAGTTCTCATGACAAATACAAATGAATAATTGTAAATACTATTAGTTAAATCGTAATGCAATTTGGCATCCTGTAATGTTTGAAATCGTGGCGTTTCAAATATTAGAGGTTGCACAAGAAACATCCTTAATATTTGTCGAGTCTGTAGCGCTGTTATGTGGAACTCATTGAGATAGGTTAATAATATAGATTATTTTTCCTTAATGATAATTTCAGATTATATTTGAAATTTAAGTAAGCGAAACTAATTCAAGTCGCTATATTTTTATTCCATCAAAACGCTACTACTGTTGCCACTTTTTAAAAGGACAACTAAAAAAAGATTATAAAATAGAAATGTAGCTGCTACATCACTCCTTCCCCAGTAACAATGGGGTCACGATACAGTTTATAACATGCAATTTATACAAATGTAAGTGAAATATATATATATACAAATGAATTTACAACAATGAATAGAATGTACTTAATCTCTGTAACGAGCTGGAAACCTTACATGTCTACCAGAGCGAGTACATTTTTTCGTATGAACATTTTTGTTTAACAGATCTGATAGTTGTTTTTCAGTTTCTGGATCTGCTGTCATCAATGTTTCTTTGGGCAATGCTTGGGCATGACCTGATTCCAGAAGGGGAATGTCAGTTAACAGATATGCCGGTTTCAATCTATCAATGGATACATTTGTATCCTTGCCCTTGATTTTAACGGTGAAATATTTATCGTGTCTTTTCACGATTAGGAAAGGTCCATCATACGGTGGTTCCAAAGGCTTCCGAATTCTGTCAACGCGTATGAAGACATATGTACTATGGCCCAAGTCTTTGTGAATGAAAACAGGTTTAGAAGATTTTCGGTGAGATTCTAGTGGTTTTAGCTGTTCCATCTGTTTCTGTAATTCTTTTGCAAACGTATCGATGTCCCAGGAAATTTTAGGTTTTTCGAAAAACTCTCCAGGTAACCTGATAGGCTGTCCATAAACCATTTGGGCAATGGTGTAATTTGTGTCTCCTCGCTGAGCAGCTCTTAGTCCCAACAATACTCTAGGTGAAATTTGAGTCAATTTAATGGAATTATGTGCTCTTATTGCGGCTTTTAAGGTCCGATGGATCCTTTCAATTTTCCCATTGCATTGTGGATGGTAAGCTGTAGTTGTACTTATAGGAAAACCAATATGATGCCGATATTTGTAAAAAGTTCAGACCTAAATTGACTTCCTTGATCGGTGATAACACGATAAGGCATTCCGAAACGTGAAATCCAATTATTATAAAATTCTCGGGCAACTGTTTCTGCAGTCACATTTGCTAAAGGTATAACTTCTATCCAACATGTGAATCGGTCGATGCAAGTAAGGCAGTACGTTTTACCTTCAGAAGTAGGAAAAGGACCTATGATGTCAATATGAATAACAGAGCATCTGTCATCTACTTCCTTGTAATTGGCAATTTGCGATTGCGTATGCCTGTTAATTTTATTCTTTTGGCAGTGGATGCAGGCCTTTGCCTATTGGGTGACATCTTTTCTAATATTAAACCATATAAATCTGGACGATATTTGCTTCACTGTCGATTTCACACCAGGGTGTGCCAGGTCATGAATTTTGTGAAAAACTTGCATTCGAAACTTTTGAGGTATATATGGACGAATTTTTTCTGTTGAAATATCGCACCAAAGTAATTTTCCTGAATCCAGGGGATATTGTTTAAAAATCAAAGACGGTTTCGAGAGTAGGTCGTTAAGGTCTTGATTATCAATTTGGGATTCTGCAATTTTATCATAATTGATTTCTGATATTGCTTCTAACCTGGATAAGGAATCTGCTACTATATCTTCTTTTCCACTTACGTGGCGAATATCAGTTGAAAATTCAGATATGTATTGCAAATGACGTAACTGTCTAGAAGAAGCTTTTTCATTTTTTTGTTGGAAAGCAAACGTCAAAGGTTTTTGATCAGTATAAATTATAAATTGTCTTCCTTCAAGAATATGTTTAAATTGCCTGATTGAAAGGTATATACCTAACAGTTCTCTGTCGTAAGTATTATAACCTTTCTGAGCATCAGACAACTTCTTCGAAAAGAAGGCTAAGGGTTTCCAACTGCCTTCTTCTAATTGTTGCAGTACCGATCCAACAGCGAAATCTGAAGCATCACTGAAGAGAGCTAATGTTGAGTCCGGATTTGGAAAACTTAATAGTGTTGCATTTGCTAGCTCTTTTTTGCATTGCTCAAATTTTTCTCTTGCTTCATCGGTCCACAGTATCTTACGTTTGTCCTTTTTCTTGGAACTTTTTAAATATTCATGGAGAATTGCTTGGTTTTTGGCAGCATCTTTGATGTATCGCCTATAAAAATTAATGAGACCAAGGAAGATACGTAATTCATGAACAGTTTCGGGTAATTTATAATTTAGGATGGTATTAACTCTTTCAGGAAGGGGTTGAGAGCCTTTAGGAGTAATCAGGTATCCTAAAAATTCTAACTGTTTCACTCCAAAAAATCGACTTTCCAAGATTTATACGTAAGCCATATTTATTTAAACGCGAGAAAATTATATTTAGGTGTTCTGAATGTTCATCTTCTGTTGAAGAAGCTATTAAAATATCATCCAAGTAGGCAAAAACAAAGTCCAATCCAAAAAATACTTCGTTGACAAAACGTTGAAATGTAGATGGGGCGTTTTTAAACCGAAGCTCATTATGTTAAATTTATATAAGTCGAATGGGGTCATGATAGCTGTTTTTTCTTTGTCTTCTTCGGCTATTGGGATTTGAAAATATGCCTTAAATAAATCAATTTTTAAGAAAATCTGTTTGTTTTTTAGGATATGATGGAAGTCCTCGATTCTTGGAATAGGATAACGATCAGGGATCGTTTGTGCGTTTAAGCGCCTGTAGTCCCCGCATGGTCGTAAACTTCCATCCTTTTTTCTAACTAAATGAAGTGGACTGCCCATGGAGATTTTGAAGCTCTAATTATATCGTTATCTAACATAAATTTGAATTCTTGTTTAGCTAATTTTAATTTCTCTATATCTAGTTGGCGAGCCTTTGAAAATACAGGTGGACCTTTTGTAGCTATATGATGTTTGACGTTATGTTACGTGTTAGAAATTAACAGATTTGGTTTAGTTAAATTTGGATATTGTGACAGCAATTTTGCATATTCTAAATTTTTATTAGTTGTGCTTATGCTATCGGCACTTGTTATGCATGTAATATGGCTTCGAATAGATAAATTTGTAACACCATCTATTAGTTTTTTGTTGTGCATATCAATAATTAATTTGAATTTTGTCAAAAAATCTGCGCCTAAGATCGCACGATCCACTTTAGCGATTATAAAAGAAAACTGGAATGCTCGATGAAGGCCTAAACCCAAAGTTAAAATTTTAAAACCAAACGTGGGTATTATTGTTCCATTTGCAGCATATAATTTGAAAGAATTACAAATTTTATGCTGCAAATGGAACCATGGAAATCCACATCCATGGAAATGCAATGGATGTGGCAGAGATTATGGAGAGATCAGCACCACTATCTACAAGAAAGCGTCAACCGGTTGTTTTGTCGGTAACAAATAAACGGTAATTACGGCAATCTTCAAATTTTTTCGCAGCAATATCTGCCGTTGAAACTACTTTTGTGCGGAGTTTTCCGACTCTTTCCAGCTGCATGGATTCTTGCATTTATTTGGTAAACATTTATCCCCATATTTAAAATGAAAATAGCACAACGGTCCGTTGGGATTGTATCTCTTTCTTGATTGGCTACGACTCCTATCTCGACGAAAGCCAGATTGGTGAAATTTATTTCTACTTTGTCTGTGAACTTTTAGTTCTTAAATTTGTTTTTCTAAGTTAGATATTTTTTCCAACATCGTATTCATCATAGAACTCTCAGTACCATCAGAATGAATTTCTGTCGATGAGCTCATTTCAAATATTTTGTCTGCCATAATTAATAAGTTTTCCAAATCTTCATTACTTACAACCAAAATATTTTTTATTGATTCTGGCAGTTTGCCAAACCACAAAGTACGCAAAACTTTATTCGATATGTTTGTTCCGCCAAGTGACTTCATTTTTCTCAACAGTTGGCTAGGTTTCATATCGCCAAGAGAAATTCCTGTTAGCAGTTTAGTAATACTTTTTTCTTCACTTTCTTTAAATGTATTGAGCAATCTTTCTTTTGCAGCTTCATACTTATCATTCCGATCACTCTGAACTATATCCCATATATTTTCAACTACTTTCGGTTCTAATTGTGCAACAAGATAGTTAAATTTAGTTTGATCTTGGGTGATATTTGCAATTGAGAACTGTGCCTCTACTTGAAAAAACCAAATCTCTGGTTTCTCTTCCCAAAATGGAGGAATTTTTACGCTTACCTTGTTTACTTCGTAACCATCATTTGCCGTATTTGAAACAGAAGCGCCGCCGGTAGCCATAACTGGTAGGTAGAAAAAAGTATTATTCACAGTTCCGGAATTCTCGTCATCGGGTCACCAATTGTAGCGCTGTTATGTGGAACTCATTGAGAAAACTTCAGATTATATTTGAAATTTAAGTAAGCGAAACTAAATCAAGTCGCTATATTTTTATTCCATCAAAACGCTACTACTGTTGTCACTTTTTAAAAGGACAACTAAAAAAAATAAAGATTATAAAATAGAAATGTAGCTGCTACAAGTTTACAGAGTTGGATGACGCACCAAATTCCATGCGCTGTTGCCTTTTCGTGACCTTTATAACAAGTCGCAAAGAGACAGACTTCAGTTGACGATTTCAACTCAAGGTTTTCAGGAATCTGAAAATTCGGCACAATTTAATTTACTATATTCTATCCATCCAGTTAGGTATACGTATCATTTTATATCACTTTAATTTCGCATTTGCTTTGATTCAAATTTAGATTCTAATCTATTCAACGTGCATTTATTACATACTAAGGACATAACAGTCCTGGTCAATTTTTAGGCTGATGATTATATCAATAGTGATGATCTTAACTGCTTTATAAATGTTGTGATTATTTTATTAGAGGTCTGAAGCTGCTACGTAAGATTTGAAGATAATATGAGTTACTCAATGAAGGACAAACGTAAATAATACTAGTTAACAATAGAGAATAAAACCTAGGCAGATTCAAGATAAAGTCAAGATTTTTTTAATTAGTACTCTGAATACTTATATTTGAAAAAATTAAATACGCTTTGTTTAAATTTAATACAAGAAGATAATTTTGTTACAGGATAATTGTATTAACAGAAAATTACAAAGATTTGTTTCTATAAAGTCAAAATCATCTTATACGATATTTATCGAGTGTGTCGAAATCTTAATAATTATTAAAGAGACAAATTTTTTATTCTGTTAATTTGTTGTTTATAAGAAATGGATCCCATTGAAATAAGCCTAAGTATTGATATAAAATTGTTCAAACGCAAAAAAAAAAAAAAAAAAGCTTGTCTTTTTTAAGATTCGAATCTGATACTTTTTGAATAAAAAAAGTGATGGGCAGATAACATTTTAATACCCTCAAATGAAACATCGTAATATCAAAAAATAAGAAAAAAAAAACATTCTTAATTGTAAAGTCGCGACTTTCGTAATACAAGGCCTCACAGCTCCCAACGCTTTCAGCGCGTGACATCCCGAGATAGGGCAGATTGTCTAGAAAATTCTAAACGCAAATAGTGTTATAAAATATAAAATGCGGTTAGTTCACGGTAGCTGTTGTAGTGAAGTATGGTGAGTGTGTTGTTAGTTATATTTGAAAGTGTTCTGATTTTTTTTTCATATTAATTTTAATTTTTTGTAATTAAGATGCCTAGTACGTGCTGCGTTCCCAATTGTAAAAGTAATTACTCAAAAAACAGCCCCAATGCTCCTGTATTTTCGTTTACACGCGATGATAACAGTAGAAGAGCACAGATCTCTGCAATAAAGCGGGATAATTTCGTGCCAACTAAATATAGTAGGGTAAGTTTGATTTTTTATACAATTTTTATTTAATTATTTTTTTTTGTACTGGAAACATTTAAAATTATAGATATCTTCTATTTATCTTTGTGTTTGCTCTAGATTTAGTCGCTTATGCTTCCAATTGCTATCATATTGTTTGCTTTAGCTTAATAAAATTTTCTTTGTTTCATGTTACTTCTGATAGTTTTTTTTATATTTCTTCTTAATATTTAAAAGGTTTCGTATTGATGTCTTTTTTTATTATACATGATATATATTTTTTAAAATCTGATTTAGGCCTAATTTTTGTTTTGTATATATAGGTCCGTGCAAAACATTTTCAACAAACTCAGTTTTTAACTGTTAGAGAAGCATTTAATACTAATACAGGAGAACTTATTTAAGTACCACTGGAGTGCAAAAGGTAAATTAAATTTTTTTTTAAATTATTATCACTGAAATCTGAAGTACCAAAGTGATTTACTATGGTCTTTATAAAAAGGTTTAAAATCATCTAATGAATAAAAAACAATTTTAATTATATAAATCATGACTATAGACTGATTAAATCTATATTTTGTTCTAGAATATTTTGTAAAAAAGTTAGAAATAGCTGTAAAAACAATATGAATTGCATGATCATATAGGCTTAGAAAATGTAAGGGTTTTTTTTGTTTATGCATGAATCCTCAGATTATATATAAAAACAATTGTTTATTATTTTTAAATATCATTAGCTATGCGTAATTTTTAATTATAAATAATGCAACATTACATCTAGTTTTTAACATTAAGCTTATAAATGAATGCAACATTTACAAAATGTTTGAAATTTTTTAAAGAAATAGTTAAATGCTACTGTTTTTAATCTAGTTTTTCGCACATATACAACTTATGTTGTTAACTTTAAGTTAATGCATTAAGAAAGCATCTATTCTGTTTTAAATTTTAATAAACTACCAATTTCTTTAAATATAAAAATTTCACTTTTTTTCCTAGGCTTGTACCTGGTGCTGTATCTTCAATTTTCCTTACACTTTTCCTCACAATCAAAAGTAAGAGAAACTCCAATGGATAGGGCAACACGTAAAGATATGGAAAATATAAAAGCAGCTTTAAACAGCAGTCTCCAGGACAAATAAAGAGGAGATTGAAAAAATCAACATTTTTTCTGATTTAATTTTAAAATTTTAAATCAAATACATGGAGTGTAATTCAAAAAGCTAGTGAAATAACTTTTATTTGTTTTGATACTTCTCATGCTCCTAAGGTAAGTCTCCCGCTGGTGTGGTGTGGAGAGGGGGGTGCCATTTCAGGTGTCGTCCTCGTCATCTGATCATGGTTCAAAATTACGAGGTCCGTCCCAAGATAGTCCTCGCATTGCTTTACAACGGGACGTTAATATAGCTAAACTAAACCTAAGGAAAGTCATTCTTTATTAATTTCTTCAACTCAGCAACTCTTTGAATGTGAAAAAAAATAATTAAGAATTCAGTCTTTGCAGAAGCTGTCTGTTCCCAGCAAATTTTTCGGTTCCTTTAAAATTACGAATTCTGAAATTGATAATAGCTCTTCAGATTATTATCCAAACTCTTCAACTGCTTTCATCGACCTTAAAATAGAACCAATAGACATTTCGAATTTGCAAGAAAGTCTTCCTGTTTTAATGTTACTTGCAGAATATTGCATTTTTTCTATTTTAAAAAAATCTAAGTGCACTGTAGATATTTACACCAATTAGATAAAGAGATAGAATAATCCCAAGAATATGAATATTTAAAAAATTTCGATAGAGGGAAACTTTCTTTTCCACAAAAACACATTTTGAATGCAGTGCTCTGTAATTTTGTAGTATTTAAAAAAAATATGCGATGAATATGAGTCTGAAGTCCTAAAACTTTGTGACCAAAGAATGAAAGTTGCTTGTATTACATATTCAGTTTTAGAAGAAAATGAATTCTGCGATGGTGAAGCATGTGATGAAGGTCATAAATTTCACTCTATAATCTGGAAAGTTATTTGGTGCTTCACAAATATATTTTTGAATAATTATATTAAGAAAAAAAATGATAATTTAGCTTAAGCTTTAGTTAAGGAAAAAGAAAAAAAAACTTAGCTGTAGAAAAAGCAGAAAAAAGAAAAGAATAAAAAATTGGTAGTTTGAAAAAGGGAAGGGATGATAAAAATATTTAATATTGAACTTTCAAGCATAACTAGTAATATCAGCTCAAATTTTTAATTGTTATTTATCATAATTGTTTCTTTTAATATTGTTATTAACCTTATTTGTAAGTTTGTATTTCAACATTATTTAATATTATAATTATTTTCATTTGTATGTGTGAAATGTATAATAAAGTTTGAAAACAAAATGTATTTTATTATTGTCTCTGAAAATAAAATTTTATGATTCTCAAAGTGGGATTTTATGTATTCTTTTACTATTTTTGCAGATTGAATTTAAATTAAAAATACAATGAAATGTAAAATCAGATACAATAAAAGCTAGTTTATTAAAGTGTATGAATTGTTAATATATTAAACGAATGCAATTGTTAATGTAAAAAAATAAAAACTGAAAGCAATTCTTTTTGATCAATAGAATTATTTGGTGTAAAAGTTAAATTTTATATTAAATACATTAATATCGCATTTGAAAGTTTATAAGTAATTTGAGAAGTAAACAATTATGTTAATTTATATAAAATACGTATATTACCTGTCACTGCAATAAAAAAAACATCAAAAGCTTTTAAAAGTCTTAATGACTAATTTAATTTTGAACTTTAAAATATATTTTTAAGAAAAAATATCCATTAAAACAGGAAAAAAATTATCTATAATACCCCAATATTTATCTAACAAATTTATATTGTGATTTGAATCTTTAAATGTTTGAAAATTAGAATGTTTCTGTCATTCCCACAGGGAAGAAATAACTCTTCTTGAATAATTTTATGCAAGATAAATGTCTTAACATTAGAAATAGTTATTTTTTAAATGAATTTAAAACATCAAGGAAAAAGAAACCGATCAAATAATCAGGCCCCCAAATGGTTTCTTGCACCCGGGCCCCCTCATTGAGAAGCCTGGATCTGCTGGAGAAGTAGAATTAATGGGACAAACTATGAAATAGCTCAAAACAAAGCTCCTGTAGTTAGTGTTAAATTTAATCTGATTCGAGCAATAGGATACTGCTAGGATATTCAACAAGTAAACATTTTAAACATGATCGAAGTTAAAATGGATGTTGGACCTTCCAAATATTTTGTTCTGAAACGCATGAAATTCATTGAGGCATAGAAAGTGTGTTGAGGGAGGCATGATTTTGCCTACCAACCTTAATTTCACTTTCAACTCATTATCGTGTAAATGATTTGAATATAACCGTCCATTCAATAATACCCAGCTTATTTGACAAGAAAATTTGGTTCATAAATGCGCATATCATAATTACTAAATTTATCATCCTAAACATAAAGCAAAATAATTATAATTCTTATTATATAATGAATGCATGTTGAATGATTCTAAACGTGAAACTAATATGGAAGCAATTCTAACTTGCAAAGAGCTACGTGAATGAAATTTGATAAACGGAAGTTACACTAAATTTGCATTTATTTGACAAGCATAATCGATAGTGAAAATTATTTTGAAGTGAAATGATTTTTTCCTCCTGTTCGTATATATGTTAATATGGTTATTTAAACACGCTGGATTAGCGATATTTGGTAAATTATTTTTAATTGAAAAATTGCAAATAATTATGAATTCCGTGAGAAATTCGTCTATAACAGCTACTGTGGTCACCCATAGTCATCTGAAAACTGAAACACACACACAAAAAAAAGAGTTAGAGATTCGAAATTGCATCTTTTGCAGTGACATGCTATAACAAAAGAATTAGTAAATAAAATTTTAATTATGCTAATTATAAGAAGAGAAAAACAGAACAAGAGGCACATGAAACAAAAATAAATCAATTAAACTATAGAGTGAAAACACCAAAAAATAATAAGTTATAGTTATTATACCAATCACTATTTCTGGGTGTTCTGAGGAGTTCAAAAAGATCACTCCAGGCTTTCACTGTGGTCCTCTTTTTAATAGGGGAGGGGATTAAACATTTGGCATTTCGGTTAGTGGGTTTTTCTGAATGACCAACAGTTTCGGTTGAATTGGCTTAGAAAATTAATGATTTCAGACAGAATACAGTAAACTCACGCTACAACGATACCCGATACAACAATAACTCCCTCTACTACAATAATGTTTTGTGGTCCCGGTGATTTTGCATATAAACTAATGTTAATCTCCCCTCAATATTGCGATATTCTCTAGAACAATAAACCTCTGTAAAACGATTTTTTCAATCTAAATTTCAGTATTATTTTCTCCCTTTATAATAATATTTTGATTTTCAAATGCTCTTTTTTTCGTTTTCTTTTGTTATTTTTTCCGTCTATTAAGACTCATTGTGGATATTGTGGAAGTTTGTGGGAAGTAACAGAAAAAACCAGTCGGAATTGCTGGAAAAAGGCTGGTCTTTGTGTTATGGAAGATAAGAAATCTGATAATGATGAAAATTCCATAGACAATGATCTCTCAGATGATCAAGAATGTGTTTTGCACATCAAAATATCCGTATCCCAACTTGAAGAAACAAGCGGTAAAAAGTTTGGAATTAGTATAGAAGACTATTTAACAGCAGCTGATGATCTTATGGTTTTCGCAGGAGTTACTGATGAAGATATTCTCTCTGAAATTACTGATGAGATAGGAAACAATGATGAAGATGATGATGATGATGATGATAATACAGGTCCATCGCAGTCCTTATTGTCATCCCAGGAAGCTCTTCAATGTGTGAATTTTCTACGGACATTTTTTTTCAAGCCTTCCGTCGACAAATGAAAAACATTTTCGTGCACTAGACTCAATGCATACAGTATTGGTGAACTTAACAGTTAAAAAAATGAATAAACAAACAAAAATATTGGATTATTTTCAATAAAAAGTGTTTTCAGGTATGTGAATATTTCTGTGCTTATTTTCTGAATTTATCTTATTTATTTTTTTAGTATTTAAACCACTATTATTAGTATTTTACAAATTAATTTCTTCTAAATATAGACTTAAAAGTAGTATGTTATGCACCTTAAACTAATAATAATAATAATAGTAATAACTCTTATTAAATGCTCAAAATATGTGGGCCCTCGATATAACAATATGCCTCTCTACAACAATATATTTATTTGGTCCCTAAAATATTGTTGTAACGAGTTTTCACTGTATTCTGATACCATTTTTGAGAATTGCAGAAACCGAACTTTTTCTCTTTCTCCTATAGCTTTTTAAAAAGTAAAAACAATATGACATTTCAATCGAGTGACTCTTTTCCTTTATTTTAGAATCTGATTTTGTGCATAGTAAAGTTCCTCCTCTCTTTCCACTTGTAGTGTGTTTCCCTTCGCGTTATTTTCAAGATGGCTGGTGCCGTGTTTAATCCATTTATCTTCAGTGGCAATTTCTAAATCCACTCTCATCTCGTTAATCCTTGATTACCTTAGTGTACTTTGTATAGAAATGAAAGACGAAACCATCATATTCTTGATTATTGTATTAGTTTTATATTTACAAAATATATAAAAAAACATTCGAAGATTTCGAGTCCGTTCATGGTGAAAGACACGACCTTCCTCCAGCGTCTCTCGTCCTTATCTCCTCCATCGCCCTTTCTTGCAGTTTGCCGGAGTACCCGCCCGTGTTGGGCTACCTCCGCTCATGGCGTGATAAATTATGAAAGCTTTGCTTTTTCTAGCTTTCATGGACTGGAGAGCAACTTGAATGTTTACTGCTCGAAAGAGTAGCTGGATCTGTGGCCTTTTGGAGTGAGAAGTACTGGGTCTGGGGTGGTAGAGTGGTGGTGACCAATGAGAGGCTCAGGATACGTTATTGTGTCATGGCATCCAATAAGCGTTAAGCGCTATTTACGGTTGAGAGCAATGTCAACTATCTACAGTCAGGGGTGGAGGGTGGCTCTGCACTGAAAGCTATCCCATTGGCTGCTTGATTTGGGTTTGTTTTTGCAATGTGCAACAGGTGAGCATATAGCTTGTGAGTTTAGTTAATCATTTGGTTTCAGGTGTGTGACAAGGACAGACATAGTGGAGAAGCTGAGAGTTTAGGTTCATAACAGGAGTACATTTCGAGGTCGTTTAACTTTAGGGTCAGGAAAATATTTATCAATTTGATTTAGAGCTGCATTATCGTGATAATCAAGATTTTCAAAGAAATTTGTTGCTAGTTTTTTGATAACTTCTTTAAGGGAGGGATAGTTTAAAGCTCTCATTATGTCGGTGCTTGTCATATACCAGGTAGCATTTACAATGTTCCTTATTGTTCTGTTGTATTGGATTTCAATTAATTTAAGATTATATTTGGCTGTATGTCCCCATACAGGACACGCTTAAGTAAGTACTGGACGCAAATAGGCAGTAAAAATAAGTAACTTAGCATATCTATTCATTTTCGATTTCCGGGCTATTAGGGGGGAAAATTTACGCGCGGTGCCTCGGAATTTATTTCTAGTATTTAAGAGATGGGATCTATACGTAAGTTTTCTGTCGAGGGTAACACCTAGATATTTACTTTCCTGAGACCAGGGAATTTTGTGGGAATTTATTTCTACTTCGGGGAACCTTGGATTGTTTGTGCCTTTGTGGAATAGAACAGCTTCTGTTTTTGCAGGACTAATTTCTATTTTCCATAGATTTAGGCATTAGCAGATTGAATTAAGGTGTCTATTTAGTGCAAGTTGTATGTATTTTGGGTTTTTATTCTTGGTCAGTATTGCTGTGTCTTCGGCATATAAGCAAAGGAGAGTGTTGAATTGTTTGGGTATGTCATTGATAAAGCATGTGAATGAGACAGGGCCTAACTTTGAGCCTTGGGGAACACCTGCCTGAATATTCCTTATTTCCGATAGTTCTTCATTTACTTTTACCTGGAATTTTCTATTTTCTAGGTAGGATATAATTAGTTTAATTAAGTACGAGGGTATTTTATATTCAATTAATTTATGTACTAAACCATCCTGCCAAACTCTGTCAAATGCTTCTTTCTGTATATCTAGAAAAATAGCTCCAGTTTTTTGTTTATTGTTAAAACCCTCGGTTATATATTCGGTTACTCTTAGTAGTTGGTGGGTGGTTGACAGGTTTGGTCTGAAGTCAAATTGCTCTGGGCACAGGATGTTCTTATCTATAATGAATTTATTTAATCTTTTAAGGATGATGCTTTCAGTTATTTTGCTAAAAATGGGAAGTAAGGAAATTGGACGATAGCTAGTTGGGTTTGTGGGATCTTTATCTGGTTTAAGAATGGGAACCACAGTGGCTGTTTTCCAACGTGTGGGGAAATGTCCAATTTAAAGGATTTTTCTAACCAGTATGGTAAAAGCAATATAATTACATTAAAAGGTAATTTTTTACATATTTTGCTATTTATTCTATCAGATCCTGGGGCCTTGCAATTTTTAAGTTTTTTAATTGTGTCTAGAATCTCATTTGGGAGGGGAAGTTGACTTTCATCGCATATCAGTGTTGGTGTGGTGTGGAATTTCTCAATTGATTCGTAAACCATGTTCTCTATTTCCTGATTTTCAATTTTATTAAGTGTGAATTGTGTCTCAGGGCTTTCTGCCAAGCAGTTTGCTTTATCTTTGTCATTTAGTGCAATACTGGCCTGGCTTTTAAGTGTTGATACTTTTATTTTCTTTTTCTTGAAGGGGCGCACAGAATCCCATAAGTTTCCGTCAATTGTGTTTACCAATGCAAGTTTTTCCGCAAGACTATTTTGCTCAATTTTAGCATCCATTTTGTGGATATTTTTATTTAGTTTGTTTAGTAAGGTTTTGATATGAGGGTCCCTAGTTCTTTGGTAATTTTTACGAACTTTGTTTCTTTCAGCGATTAAATTTTTAAGTTCCATTGGAATGTAGTTTTTGTTAGGTTTTATGGATGTTGAGTTATTAATTTTTGTTGAGTTTATGATGTTCTCAAATTCCTCAGTTAATTGGTCAATTTTATCAGGGGAATTAATGTCAAGAAAATTTATATTTGTATTTCCGAGCTCATATTTAAATTTTTTCCAATTAGTTTTAAGTTTGGTGTTATCAGGGAGTTTATAGCTAAAGAAGAAATCAAATTTAACTGGATAGTGATCAGAACTTAATTCGGCTTGTGTGGCTATTTTGTAAGGGAAGAGAAAGTTTTACTATTGCAAGATCTATCGAGGATGCAGAGTTTCCAATTCTTGTATGATCAAGAGGGGCTAGGATTTCTAGTCCTGCCTGGTTAGCGAAATGATACAGGTTGTTTCCTCTGCTATTTTTATTTTTGCATCTCCATGAGGTGTGGTGAGCATTGTAATCCCCACAGATTATTTGGTTCGAGCTGCATTGCAGTAAATTCTCGAGGTCGAAGGTGAACAATGATTCATCCGACGATGGGGGAATATAAATTGATGTGAGGGTGAAAGGATTTGAATTTTTAGGAGTAACGACAATGACAGTTGCCCCAGAATGGTATAGGGTAGGTGGTTTCAATTGATAGTGCGGAATTGATGTTTTGATTGCTATAGCTGTACCGCCACTGGCGTGTGCTGGGTCCTGATTTTCTCTGTAGCTATAGTATACATTATAATTTGCAAGGTAGATTTTATTGTTTGGTCTCAGGTGTGTTTCTTGTAAAAGTATTGCGTCAGGGCTGTACTTATTCATAAAGTCTCTAAACTCATTGATTCTGAGTTTTATCCCGTTTGCGTTCTAGTACACTAGTGAAAAACATCTAGCAGTGAAGGTAAGCCGTTAGTTTGTACATTTGTTTGGGCTATTGCATTAACTAATAAGAAAAGTCTAGTTGCAGGGTCGTTTGCCTGTTTCATTTCTCTGACAGCATTTGGTAGATTTGGAATATCATTTAAAAGCTTTTTTATCTCTCTAATTGCTTCTAACAGATCCGGTATATTTGTCAACTCACCGCTAACACCTGAATCCACCTGTTTGTTTACCTTTGAGGGCAGAGGTGGCGCCATCTGTGATTGCGTGTTGTTACCCAAAGCTTGAGCATTTGAGAAATTTGGTTTCATTAACGCTGTCTTATTAATAAATCTTTGATTGTTTTGTGCCTTTGGGAATTTAGGGCATCCTCTATATGCTGCTATGAGCCTTTCCTGACAACAATTAATGCAGGTTGGGTTTTCAATTCTGTTTTTATTTGGGCAGTCTCTTGTTTGATGTTGGTTATTGCATTTAATACACCTGGGCTTTATGCCGCAGTTGTTCGATCTGTGCCCGAAATTGTTACAGTTATAGCATTGTGATACAGCATTTCTTCCTCTGAATTGCTCAACATTAACTTTTAGGTAATCTATTGATTCTATTTTGAATATTTGGTCAACCATATTATTTCTGTGCAACTTAACCATTAAGAAAGGTAGTGGGTTCCTAGTTTTGAGTTGGGTTAACCTGACAACTTTGTTTACAGAGAAACCTCTGTTTTTTAAATTGGCTTCCAAAGCCTCTGTCATGTAGTTATTTGGTAGCCCCTTGAATACCACTTTGACAGGTCTTTGATCTTTGGGGCGAATGACGTAAAATTCAAAGCCTTGCTCCCTGCAATATTCCTGTATGTTTTAATGCATTTCGCTGTCAATGGGGAAAATTTTGATAAAACCATTTCCTAATACTTTATTTTTTATTCCGAATTTTTGGTGAAGTTTTTCTAAGACTTTTTTAAAATCATTTACATATTTCAGCATGATTGGGGGCACTTTTTCTGTAGATGCATTATCCTTATTTTCATTGTCTTTATTAATCTTGTTTAGGGTTTCAAATTTGTTTATAAGAGTTACTTGTTCTATTTGTGGGTGGTTGTTTGCAATTTTTGCAGTTTTCCTTTTTGAGGGGCTTTGAAAGTCCTCATTTCTAGTAGTTTGTTTGTCTATAAATTCCTCTGCTAATTTGCCCTTTCTTCCTAGATTTCTATTAATCAAGCAGCCATGGGGGATAGACATTCAGATACAGAATTCAACTCACCCGTTAAATCGTCCTTTCTTTGCCTTTTGTTCCATATAATGCAGGTAAGCTTCGTCCTTTTCCTTATTAAAATAAGGTTGGCTATCGTAATCTCGTATATTTTTCGTGATGCAATCGATATTATTTTCAACAATTTTAAGTTGATGCTCAATACGAACTCGCCTAAGGCACGCTGCGCATGGTTTAAGGGGACTATGTTTCAAAAAATCGCTCGACTCTGTTTCCATAGCCTCATGGCTACGAATTCTTTTATTGACTGTGCCTAAGCCGCTAGTGCCGGCAGGTTCCGTAGAATCGGACCGGTCCATCGCAATAAACAAAAACTCCGTAAACGAACAAAGCAGGAGAGACGAAAAATACGTCTGCTCCCTAACAGGTCGAAAGTCGGAATGAATGACTCGAATGGAAAAAATGCTCTCCTCCATCGTGGGTAAGGATGTGGTTGACGGAGCGCCTAGCCCATCGGTGGGGCTTGATCTCCGTTACTGACAACTTGAATAAAGCCTGGCTGTCGATAAATGGCGTGACCACTTGCGATAGAGTATGATAGTATGCAAGAGAAGAGGCAGAAGTCACAAATGAGAGGATATTGGTGGTTTTCACGGGGTACCCGCCCTGCGAAGCAGGGCTATCCCCAGAGTCATGGTTTCTTGATAACTTGGCAGCTGGATTGCCCTTAACTGTCATAGCGTACACTGGCGTACGATGCGAAGCATACGGACGACAAGAGTGCCAGGTGGGAGGGAAGGTGCGGGAGTGGAAAGCTTCGTCCAATGGGCTGTCGTTCTTCTCTGCTGGCTGGGATTGGCTGATAGGATTCAGTGTTTATCGTGAGTCCCGAGAGAAAGTAGCTTGTACGAGAAAATCGGAGTAGGGCTGAGACTAGGCTATTGTTTTTTCGTGGCGAAGCAGAGTAGAGACACTTAGATAGAGTTTTACTTTTTAATGAAGTTTTGAACGTTAGACTATGAATTCGGGTCTTTCAGGATAATGTTTCTGGGTCTTTTAAATTTCATATCAGGTGTGTAGGGAGTAATTTGTGATAATGCACTACTGTCGTTACTATTTAGGCTATTGAAAAATTTGGTAGCGAGTTTGTAAATGGTTTCATGAAGGGTTTCTTGTTGGATAGCTTCACACAGGCCTGTGTTTCTCATGAACCATCTGGCTCGGCAAATGCTTCGCAGGATCTGGTTATGAAGTTTATGAATAATTTTTAGATTCGATTTTGCTGCGTAGGTCCAAACTGGGCATGCATATGTCAATACTGGACGCAAATAGGTATTAAAAATAAGCATTTTTGTGTCCCTATGCATTTTGGAGTTCCGGCCTAATAGGGGGAAAATTTACGCGACTGGGCTCGGAACTTGTCCCTAACGTAATTAAAGTGCTTTTTCCAAATAAGTTTACGATCAAGAATTACACCTAGGTATTTTGCCTCCTGAGACCACGGGATGAGGTTTCCTTTTAATACAAGTTTGGGGAAGTTTGGTTGATTCTGGGACCAGTGAAACATAACCGCCTCTGTATTGGAGGCATTGATTTCTATTTTCCATTGTAGAAACCAATCCTCCAATTTGTGTAGATGTCTATTAAGCGCGATTTGTACATAGTTAGTGTTTTTATTTTTGGCCAGAATTGCTGTGTCGTCTGCATACAAGCACAACATAGTATTGAATTGTTTGGGCATGTCATTAATGTATAGCGAGAAAAGTACCGGACCGAGTTTAGAACCCTGTGGTACTCCTGCTAGAATCTTTTTTGTCTCTGACAGTTCGTGTTTGACCCTGGCTTGGAATGATCGGTCGGAAAGATACGACTCCAGGATTCGTATCAGATAGCCTGGGATCTGATATTCTATCAACTTGAAAATGTGACCATCTATCCAGACACGATCAAAGGCTTTTTGTATATCGATGAAGACGGCTCCTGTTTTTTGTTTGTTGGCAAATCCTTCCGTGATAAATTCTACTACTCTGAGAAGTTGATGTGTCGTTGAGAGGCTAGGTCTGAACCCAAATTGCTCGGGACACAAAGTATTGTTTTTCTCTAGATGTTTGTTTAGTCTTTTAAGGATAGTACTCTCGGCAATTTTGCTAATAGAAGTTAGGAGAGAATTTTGTCTGTAACTGGAAGGATCTGTGGGGTCCTTTCCTGGCTTATGAATTGGGACCATCGTCGCCGTCTTCCATCTGGTTGGGAAGTGACCTACCTCCAATATTTTTTGGGTTATAAAAGTTATGGTGAAAATTACATTTAGGGGGAGCTTTTTAACTAGTTTGTTTGTGATTCTGTCATATCTTGGGGCTTTATTATTTTTAAGCTTTTTAATTTGAGTTAGCATTTCACACAGAGAGAGCACAAATGAGAGTAAACTGAATCGTGCTGGTGTAGACTGAGGAGTAGGGAGGTCTTGAGCCAATGGGAAGAGCAGGATTATAGAGCAGACTTGTAGACCAATCAGCGTGCAGGAGAATATCATCAGTAGCTACGAGTCGGAGAGACGAAGTTTTCGAACGTAAATACAACCTGAGGAGGAAAAGTACCGGGGCTGGGGGGTGAGGCAGGATAGTCTATTGTACTTGAGGGACGAATCAGGAGAGACTTTAATCAAGTAGGGCGTTGATGAGGATGAGTTTTCTTGCTTCTTTATCGGTGGTTTTCTGGAGTTGCTTAACAGCATTAAGAATACCTGGAAATTCTTTGAGGATGTTTTTGATTTCTCTGAGTGCTGTCAGGATTTCTTTAAAATCTTCTATTTCTATGTGGGAGGTTTCTTTAGAAATAAGGGTCGATGTGGGCAGAGGAGTTTCAGGTTCAGCGGGGATCTTAGTTTTTGGTTTAGGTTCTTCATTTTTCTTAGCAGCTTCGGCATCCCCTGTGCGTGGGAGTAGAAGTAATTTTTGGGTAGTTTTTACACCCCCTCCAAGAGGCCAGGTGTCCTATCTCTTGGCAGTTGATGCATTTAGGCTCTTGTATCCTGCTTTTTATTAAACATTTCTGAGAGGGGTGTTTTCCATCACATTTGATGCAGCGCGGCTTGCATTTGCAATTCCGCGCGCTATGGAAAAATCCAGCACAGTTGTAGGACATCGTTGCTCTATTTTGTTTTCTGTATGTTTCAATTCTGATTTTGATGTGGAGTAGCGATTTAAGATTGTAAATATTTTGGTAGTTGCCAATCTTTTTAACTTCCACGAGGTAGATGGGATATAGGGTGATGTTCCGAAAATTTCTCAGCTGTGAGATCCTTTCAATCTTAAAGTCCAGCTCTACAAGTTCTTTCTTAATTTCGACTTTATCCGTTTCTCTAGGAAGTCCTTTAATAATAATTTTGATGGGGCGCTCGGATGGATCTTCGGAGATAATGTATTCTTTATGGTTGAGGTCTAAAAATTTAATGATTTCTAGTCTAGCTTCTTCGCGTTTTGGGTGAATTCTGATATACAGTTGCTCGAAAAAATATATGAGCACCGTATGAAACCGCCTTATTCGTATGAAAACAATTTATTTATTGATAACACAGATATTATTTACACGATATGAAATATGTACACATGACACAAACATTATTTACATGATGTAACATACTTACATGACAAGCACAGACATTATTTACAGAAAGTGAAAAAATTATTTACATGATATAACATATTTACAGGACAAGTTCAGAAATTATTTACACGACAACGACAAGTCCAGTGGTCCCAGGTTTAAAGACATGAGTTTGCCTGGAAAGGGTCACTATCGTCTCCGACATCGTCAAGTCCATCGGTGGTGATGGTGGTGATTCATCCAAAGAATTGGAAAAAAAGTCTCGAAACGATATCGGAGGCAATGATAATTATCTGGGGGTGGAGGTTGCACTACAGACTCGTTTCGGGGTCGGTGCACAATAGCAGGTATTTCAACACGTACCCTATGAGCCGGACTCACGGACGGCATCGAAGAAAGTTCTCTCTCAAAGTTGATCAAGAAATCGTTAATTGTTTCTTGGCAAACATCTTGCTGCATCACGCTCATCCAGTCATCTTGAAATATCAACAGCTCTTCCTGCGATGCTTGTGCGGGCTCCGGTTCAAGTACGGGCTCAGGCTCGGGTTCAGTTTCCATGTGAGATGCTCGTGCGGGCTAAAGTACAGGGTGGTCCATAGGCAGAAAAGTCTGCTCGAATTTCTCGATGAACAACAACAGTCTCCTCGGGGTGGACAATTTCTCTCGGACGGATAAACTCACGTTCGGGTGAATTTCTTCTCATCCTTTTGTTCAATCTCCGTTCCTCGGGTCTTATAAATTCTGGTGCTTGCATCTCGTGCTTTGGCGTGGGAGGGGGCAAATCATATGCCGACAAGGTGTAATGCCTGTGAGTACGAAAGTCTTGAAGACCTCGTACGTATCCTCCCATGCCATCGCGACTACGGCAAACAAAGTTTTTTGTACTGTCAGAATCAGATATTTCGTCTCGGGTGGCAGGACAGACACGGAATTCGGTTGCAAGACGTATCTGTCGTATAAGAATTGGTCTTGTTCGACAAAACTCCTTCGCACCGTGCTGGGTTTCGGT
>JAPMOQ010000706.1:91862-109187 GCA_026543055.1 Argiope trifasciata
GGAAAAGAGTTGCTTGACCACGAGCATGTTGTCCACTTTAAAACTGAGTCTTTGATCGGAATTTTTCTTTTCGTAGGTCGGGCTCATTTTCAGTTTCTTGGCCACTCGAGACCATCTGACGCTGGCATCGAAAAAATTCACCCGCTTGCACTCCATGACGGTCCTCTTGAAATTGTCCACGTGCAAAGGATTCGTCGTCCAGTCTTTCACGTCGTGATGAAGTATCGTGATGACGCGTCGTATATTCCATAAACGAAATGAAAGCAATTATCCTTCCTTGGAGCATGAGGGCTTCAAAGGGTCCCCATTTTCCCGGGTGGGACACTGGCACCAACTTGTCAGATTTTTTTGTCGAAAGGCATCAATTCTTGTCGTCGTAGCAAAGCAATCAATTAAACACACGGGAATATATCTCGGCAGTTGAACAGCCAAGACTCAAATGATGACTGCCGTTGCAATCGACCTCCTTTTATAGTCCTCGAGTCGGAAGTAACCGACAAAAAAACCCAAACAAATAAAAAACTCCTTTCTTGGAACAAGGTCGGCACGTTCAATGTCCAAGAATGGTTGACTCGGCAGGAAGCAACAGCGAACGAGTCTAGAAAAAGTCCAAATATGGAGAGACATAAACCGAATCACAAATTTTAAACGGGACTAGGAATGCGTCAATGCAAGGTTGGGAAAGTTATCAAACTGGCAAATATTTTGACCAAAATTGGAATTGTTGCTTGGGACATTTGCAATGATGGTGCAACTGAAAAGGCAATGCAATTAAAGAACAAATATATTTTTGGGTGGGACTACAAGTTTACCCTGAAAAAAAAATTTAAAATGTCTCCTCTCTGAAAAAATGTTTTGGAGACACACATAATTTTTTTGCTATTGTCAAATATGAATTATTTTTGTTTGCGTAACTAGTATTAATTTAATGAACGAATCACACAAATTATTGACAAACATTTTTTATTACGTTGTTTTAAATGTTTTGACCCAATACATTCCATCGTGGTCCTCGGGAACAAAATACACTCTCGAGGGCTGATTATGTAATTTCACAATTAAATACCCCGGCTCGAGAAACGATCCCCTCAAATGTTCACCAGACGAATTTTTCATATTTACATAATACATGGGTGGCTTTGTGGACTCTCTTATTGGATTTGGGGAATTGGGCACAGTCTCTGGTGTCGAAGGTCTTTCATCTGCAAAGTCTTGTGGAATGGGTTCGACGCGAGGATCGTCCGTCACGTCTTGTGAAACATTGTCCACAGGAATTGGGTCTTGTGAAACATTGTCCTCGGAAACATTGTCCACAGGGCCATCTCGAATCACGACTTGTGGAGTGAGTAGTTGCTCAAGAGTCGGGAATTCTGCGGCACCGGAAACTCGTTCTGTTGCCGTATTTTCTTCATGCGGCTCCAAATCGATGAGTGGAATATTTTGAGTCCTTTTTTCGTTGCTGGGCCCGGTTGCTCGGATTTGTCTTCCAATATTATTTTTTTTTAAATATTGCACGTTGGATGCCGAGGCAGCTCTTTTTACATATTCTTTACTCGTGGAAGTTGTCGGGTTGTTGCGAACTTGTTGTCGGTAGCTTTCCAAGTCTCGAATAAATTGCTGGATCCACAGGGGAACAGACACGCATTGATCGTCCATCTTTACCACGCACAACAGCAACGGGGCTTTTCTCTCGATGCCCACAAACTTTCTCATGCGATGTTTGTGAGCCACACCTTCTCGAAATTGTTTGAGAAAGAGTTTGGCGGTATCTGGAAATTCCGACTGGATGAGCTTGTGCGCCAACACCATAGGCACGTAATGAGTCGTCAACGTCTTTGGTGGAATTTTAAATCCCACGGTGTACAAAACGTCCGTTCCTTGAACTGCGAGATGTTTCATAAAGTTCCGATAAGAGTAAGGATTGGTCTTGCGCAGCAGCACTCCGATGTAGACGAGTTTTACGTACATGTTTCCTCCTTCACCGATCAAGATGGACAAGGGGGGTAAAAACTCGTTAAGTTGCAGTTGAAACAACATTTTTGAAAGAAAGAGAGTAGAGAGCTTTGCTACTGGATAAAGCTAGCTAAGCGAATGAAATGTCTGTCAAAAGTATGCTCTTTTACAGTGGTGATATTATTAAAAAAACAAGTCACACGCTGAGGGGAATTGGTATTTCAAGGCGCAAAAAAATTTTTTTTTCGTTACTCTCTCCTTTCTGAAAAATTTTTTGGGACCAGGAAAAAATTTTGTTGCGCCCTCCCATACCAATTCCCCTCTGCGTATGACTCATATCAATTTTTTTTAATTTCATCTCCTTCCATGTTTGGATTGTTTACTGTTTGCATTCATCTCTTGCCCATTTTTGGATTATTTTGCTTTTTGTATCTTGCAAAATGATCTATCGGCCAAAAGATCCCGCATACACAAAACACATAAACACACTTCCAACTTTGGCCAATAGTTTGAACAAAGTGGAAAAAAATGGCACACAGAGAGAGTCGTTTCTTCCAATTTCCTGGGGAAGATTGGTGAAAAGATTTTTCTCCACTAGTCACACAAAACAGTCATAATGGTCGTCAGGACGTGAACTCGACTCTTCCAATCTTGGCCAATAGTTTGATCCAAAAAAATGGGAGAGAGTTTGAGGCAATGCTTAGTTGCATTGCATCAAACTCTCTCCCATTTTTCTGGGCCCCAAAGGACAAAACTTAGACGGGCTACATACCTTTATGTACGCGGACTTGTCTGCACACTTCTTGTTCCACGTTCAGTCTTTCGCCCAAAAGACGATATTGTCTTTCTAGAGGGGCTGTAAATACATGAAGGTTGCCATGTCGAAAGTTCCCACAGTCATTTTCCAGGCATCGGGATTCCTGAGAATCGTTCCGTAAAATTGTCCTCTCAAAAACGCTTCCATGTAGTCGAGCTCCACTTTGAATTCTCGGCCGATGCAGGGCTCCGACGAAAACCCGTTCAATGGGTGTACCATACAATTTGTTTCCACATCTTTGTAAGTAAAAGTGCCCCAAGACTCTTTTGCACCACCAAAGTCTGATCGGGATCGGTCGTGGGACTGAAAGCTAGACGGCGAACCCTCCACTTGCCGTCTTTCATCATCCAGTCGGCAAGAGTGAGGTACTGAACACTATCGATACGATATTCATCTCGAAGCTGAACTAACCAACTGACTGAGCACAGAAAATATATGATTTGGAGGGTGAAAGTGAGATCCCTTTTTATACTCTGCCAGAGTGTGAAAACGCCTTCTGATTGGTCCACGTCACTGGGCAAGCAAAACAATAACGATCCAACCGTGCAAAGACGAATTAATGTGGAATAGGATCGATATTTGACCGATTGAATAGGGCGATACCCCTTTTAATAGCCATCCAACGATGACATCGTTTTCTGCAAAACAGACACTCGGACACGTAACCCCTGTGATTTATGAGAAAGGTCGAACCTTAAGGTAACCGGGGTTTGGCAAAGAGTTTCTTGTAATTGCGTTTCGTCCCGGCATCGGTGAAAAACACATTTCCAGCATTCACCATCGCCAATACTTTTATCTCAAGCACTTTCGGGAAAGTTTATCGCTGGAATATGAAACTTCACCCGTGGAAACTGGAAATCCACCCGTGTCGATGCACAAGACGACCCCCTCAGGGGCTCACCTTCTGTAGGTGAGTACGGGTGTCCCAATCCCGAGGTACCCAGGGATCTTTACTCGCTTTCGGTTTAATCTCCCCGCTTTTGACTGTCTTTTTTCTTTCCCTCGAGGGTAGGCGAGGGAGCTCTCCATGAGAAGCTGTCGCCGCTCTGTTTGCTTCTTGCTTCTCATGGACAGCAATTACCCCACGTGTTTGCCGTGCGTGGCGATCCATTAGACGGGTAGTGCACTGTGGTCCCCGGTGTATCAATCGGCGGGTACCTAGTCTCCTGAGTGGCTAGTCTGCTAGTTATCAAGCGAAGGGGTTACTTCTTGGGCTTGGCATTAAGGGTGGTCACTGTCCCCGGGGGTAACTCCTAGCGTATAGGTTTCGGCTAACATTAGGGTAAGCGCCGAGGTTGGGAAGTCCAGAGCCGGTGGCTGCCTTCCCGTGGTGGGCGGTGTCGTCGAACCTGAATCTCTGTCATATTGTATGGGTCCTCGCAAAAAGGGTCCCTTCAGTGGGCACCATATTTATCCAAAACAAACTGAAAAATCTTTTGCAATTTATTTTATTGTAAAACGTATCTCTTCAGACAATGCAACATTTGAAAATGTTTCCCCATTTCTTGTGGAGAAAGCACTCACTTCTGCTGTTGGTGAAGTTGCTAATGTCCGTAAACTACGGACAGGAGACTTGCTCGTTGAAGTGTCTTCTCGTCAGCAATCTCAAAAAATTGTGAAAATCAAAACCTTTGGTACAATACCTGTTACTCTTTCTCCCCATAGTTCATTAAACTCTTCAAAAGGAGTAATTACATGTGGAGAGCTATTAAATTAACCTTTAGAAGTCATTGAAAAGGAACTGGAAAGTCAAGGAGTTACACACGTGCGTCGTATCCTAATTTGGCGTGATGGGAAACTTCTGGAAATTAAGCACCATGTTCTGATCTTTAATACTCCCAAGCTTCCAGACTCGATAAAAGCTGGATATATGAAGCTGGTTGTGAAGCCTTATGTTCCAAATCCATTAAGATGCTTTAAATGCCAGCGGTTTGGTCATTCAAAGGCAAACTGCCGCGGGACCCTTACTTGCGCCTGTTGCGCAGTCGTTGGTCATGAAAGCAATGAATGTGCACAAAAAGAAAAATGTGTTAATTGCAAATGTTATCACACCTCTTTTTCACGTGTTTGTCCAAAATTGAAGCTTGAGAAGGAAATTATTGCTGTAACATTTGCACAAAATATTTCCTTTCCTGAAGCTCGGCGTCTTGTAAAGGCACAGACTCCTAAAGAAGACAAAAGCTATGCTACAGTTGCAAAACTCTCTCTTACTGCATCATCGACACAAACGAAGCCAGTCGTTATCTTAACTACTGATACTGAATCGGATCATATTTCTTCCAGCACAATTACAGAACAAACATTATCGAAAAGTAAAAAGAAAAAACTATCATCTGCATCTCGGAAATCTCTTGCGTTGAAATTTGCAAAACGTGGATCTTCAGTTAAAGATATTAAATCCATAAAATCAGTTGCCCTGGAAATGGGTAAAACCTCTCTTGCTGGCAAAGATTTGCCCACTTTATTTCATAATCCATTGACAGGAAACGAGCTTTTGAAAATACATCCTTCTGAAGAGGATGATGACAATCTACAAATGAATTGTGAATCATCAGTTACCTTGCCTACTGTTGCTGACAACAGCTCCCCACTTATATTTAATGGTTAATTTCGTCTCATGGAATTGCCGTGGTCTTCGGCCGAAATTAGAGAACGTCAAAGCTCTTATTAATGCTTCACATCACGTTTGTGTTGCATTACAAGAAACTCTCTTGAAACCAGATCATTCACTGAAGTTACGGGGTTATACTTGCGTGCGTAGGGATATTGATGTTTCAAACTCTGGAGGCGTATGTATTTTCACCTCCAACAATTATCCCAACACTACTCTAAATTTGCACACTTCTTTGCAGGCTGTGGTTATCCAGGTCCGTGTTAGAACTTTAATTAAAGTCTGCTGCATATACCTACCGCCAAATGACGTCATCTCTCAAGTTGAACTAAATGTTTTAGTTGACCAGCTTCCTACACCTTTCATATTACTGGGTGATTTCAATGACCACAGTACCATATGGGGTTCCGATAGTATTAACATCCGTAGGCAACAGATTGAACAATTCCTTTCTGATAATTGTCTCTGTCTGCTCAATAATGAGGAAAAAACATACTATCATGAACCCACTGGTACGTTTTATTCTATTGATCTGGTTATATGTTCTCCAGCACTTTTTTCTTCATTGACTCTTGCAGTTGAAGATGATCTTCATGATAGCGATCACTTCCCTCTGATCGTCTCTTCTACTGATGATGAGCAATCGATTCAAAGACCATCGACATATATATTTCAAAAGGCGGACTGGGTAGCATTCTCCAGACATGTCTCTATTACCGAAACAATGATTTCTTTTGATATAACGGATGCTATGCAAAATGTCATCGACTGTATATTCAGTGCGGCTGATATGACAATTCCAAAGCGCTCATCTCATCCTCGAAAATTTCGTAAACCATGGTGGAATGACGCTTGTCAGAATGCTTACAGGGAAGAAAGAAAATCATGGGGCATTTTCCGTAGGTATCCTACATCGGAAAATCTTATTGCATTCAAGCGGGCAAGAGCAAATGCTCATCGAATCTGACGTCATAGTCAAAAAGAGTCGTGGCGAAAATTTGTCTGTTCAATCACGACAGCAACAAGTAGCGGACAATTTTGGAGAAAAGTAAAAGCAGCAAACGGTATTTATAAAGAGTTTGCTTTTCCTATACTGAAAAAAGGAGATAATTCCTATTCGTCAGCTTTTGACATAGCAAATATTATTGGTGAAACCTTTGCAGAAATTTCAAGCTCCAACTCGTACAATCATGCCTTCCTTGCAACTAAGAGGCGGGCTGAGAATATTCGGCTAAATTTCAGAACCCTCAGACTTCTTTCGTATAATCGGGAATTTCAGTTATTTGAATTGAAGAGATCTCTTTCGCAGGCTCGTGACACAAGTCCAGGTCCTGACGAAATCACATATAGCATGCTTCGCAACTTAAATGAAACTTCCCTTTTGCAAATTTTACGATTGTTTAACAGAATATGGTGCGAACAGAGTTTTCCCTCACAGTGGTATGAGGCAATCGTAGTTCCCATACTTAAACCCGGGAAAGTCTCTAATCATCCTTTTAATTACAGACCGATCGCTCTATCCAGCTGCATGTGCAAAACTTAAGAGCGTATGATTAATGCACGCCTTGTATACGAATTAGAAAGGAATGAGTACATTTTACAGTCTCAAAGCGGTTTCCGTCGAGGTAGGTCTACGATTGACAATCTTGTCATTCTGGAGTCGGAAATTCGCAATGCCTTTGTCCAGAGGAACCACCTAGTGTCTATAGTCTTTGATGTCGAAAAGGCGTATGATCGCACTTGGCGTTATGGTATTATCCGATCTTTATCTGACTTGGGTTTTAAAGGCAATCTGCCGGTTTTTATTCAAAATTTTTTAAAAACTCGTATTTTTAAAGTTCGGATAGGACATACACTTTCCCGTCCTTTTATACAGAGTGAGGGTGTCCCTCAGGGAAGTGTTTTAAGTGTCACTCTTTTCATACTTCATCTAAATTCAATGCTTCATGTCTTACCAGCATCTGTCACAAGCACTCTCTTTGTTGATGATCTGCAGATCTCTTCTTAAGGATCTAACATGGCTTTGATTGAGCAACAACTGCAGAAAGCTGTTAACAAGCTTACAAATTGGTGTGATGAAAATGGACACACACTCTCTCCCGAGAAGAGCCGTTGTGTCCACTTCTGTAGGAAACGAAGCCTCCATCCTGACCCTGTAATACACATTCGGGGTGTTAACATAACAGTTGTTAACGAGGTACGTTTTTTGGGAGTAGTCTTTGCCCGGAAGCTTACTTTCCTTCCTCATATACGTCATTTGAGGAAGAAATGTGAGAGATCCCTCAATATTTTGAAAGTCCTCTCAACTACGTCTTGGGGAGTAGATCGTGTATCCTTACTTCGTGTCAAACTGTGGTTCTTCCACTTATCGATTACGGATGTGAGGTACACGGTTCCGCTAGATCTAGTGTTTTGCGGAGTATGGATACTATACATCACTCTGCATTAAGAATATGTTCAGGGGCTTTTCGCACTTCACCAGTGCAGAGTTTACACGTAACCTGTCATCAGTTGCCTCTATATCTGCGTCGCAGAAACTTAAGTACTCGATATTTTTTTCGTCTGCAATCTTGTCATAATCATCCAGTTGGTCGTATGAAAATTCCTATTGGTCTCTCAAGACTGTATAAGGCGCGTTCTTTTAATATCCTTCCTTTCTTTGAAAGGATAAAACAACTTCTAGTTGATTCAGACCTTTTACATGTTGAAATTCAGCATACTACCAATATTGATCTTCCTCCCTGGCATATCCCCCAAATTTCATATCTAAATCCTTTTTCCACATATGATAAATCTACAAATGCATCGATAATATTTCAGCAACTTTACCATTATCACCAAATTGAATATGCCAGTTACACTCCTATCTTTACTGGTGGATCCAGAATAAGTAATTATGTCGGTTGTAGCGTCGTTACTCCAGAGGATACATGCAGCTATAAACTAAATAATTTATGCTCTGTTTTGACAGCTGAATTGATGGCTATTCTTATTGCTGTTGAGAAAATCTCCAACCTCCCTGGGCGAAAATTCTGTATCTACACAGATAGTTAGAGCTCTCTTGAAGCTCTCGGCCACCCTCGGAATGGAACACACCCCTTAGTCTTAAAAATTCTTTCCCACTTTCGATATTTTATTTTGTTGGCTGCCTAGCCATGTAGGTATTTACGGCAATGAATTAGCCGATTCTTCCGCAAAAAAAGCTACCATTTCCTTACAAAGCCCAATACCCTACTCAAACGTAAAAAGACACCTTGGTAAATTTATTCACAGACTATGGCAAGATTCATGGGATTTACAGATTTCTAACAAATTACGATTCATTCAACCTTCTATCAATATGTGGCCAACTGTCCCTGTAAGGGAATATGATGTTAAAATAACTCGAATTCGTATCGGCCACACCCCGTTTACACATAAGCACCTTTTGTTTGGTGAAATATGTCCAAAATGCACTGTGTGCAGTGTTGAATTTACGGTCATTCACATACTATCAGAATGTCCTGCTTATAATCACCACCGAATACGCTTTTTTAATACATCATCTCCTAGCATCACTGACATGGTGGGAGAAAATCCCCATTCTAACATTTTTACATTTTTGAAGACGATTGGATTTTATCATCTTATTTAAATATTAAGACTTTTTATTCGTTTAACCTTGTTTACAATAGTAGACTCTTGCTAGTTTAAAATTTGTATTTGAATTTTACTCATAATAATTAGTCATACCATTTGAAAAGTAACTTATACCATACTGTTGGCGCAGCATGGCCAAATCTGGCCCTTGCGCCAAAAAAAAACCTCAACTAACCATCTAACTCACCAGCACAAGACGACCATGGTCCGTTGATGTTTAAAAACTTGGGTGACGGGCTCTTTAATCGACAAGACAGGCACGTTTTCCTCATCTGGAATGGGAGATAGGACAGGAGGAACGGTGAGCATTGGTAAACCAAGCATGGTGAAAACGCAACTAGTAAAGAGGGTGCACAAAGTAACACTGGTAAAATGTTCGCAAGCAGCTTGAAAGATGTCTTGAAAAAAAAATTTTTTTTTAGTGTCTTTTGTGAGTACTGTTACCAAAAGAAGAAAGTTGTTGGTCCCCAAAATTTTTCAGAGAACACTAAGACAAAGGAAAGACAGTAATAAATTTTTTTCATTATCTCCTTTCCTTTCCTCTGCTTTGCTAAGCTGTCAAGATTTTTTCCTTGGTTACCACATTATGAAAAATGTAACCTTTATTGGTTGTGAGGAATCGGGTCTACTTTGACTTTCCTCACCGAATTTAATGCAAAGATGGCCACCCATCTCACACAATTTTTACCACACGTCGGGCAATTACCAGCATCCATCTTCATGTTTATGACTGGTAATTCGGCGAGGGGATGGTTGTTTTACAGTCGTCTTCTGAACATTGCCCAGCGGAATAAACTCGCTTCGTCCGTCACGTACAGTTTTTTCACAAACGTCTCGCTCAAATGCCGCAAGAGCAACTCGTTCAAATGTGGATCATGTTGTCTCACGTAAGACGTGATGCCGTCCGTGAGACAATATCCATCGTTTCTGAAACACAACACCAAAAATGCATCCCTGTGGCGATACATTTGTACGAGTTTATTACAATGGACGGCCATTGGTGTCCAGGGCCGAATCAAACGACGACGAGTAGACGTTTTTTGTCTGCGGTAACGACTCGCACGTTTGGGGAACGTGTCGATAGAAACATCAGCAGTAGCAGTAACACCTGCAAGTTCTTGTTCCAGTTGTTCGTTCTCGGGCACGGTGAGTTCAATGAGGTTCGACATCGTAAAGCTCTGCAAACTACAGTTAAAGAATCGGAATGTGAAGAATCGGACTCATGCGGAATATATAGCAAGAGGAAAAAAAATGTAACCTTTCCTTTGAGATCAACGGTCGAGGTATTGGCATACAGTTGGTGTACGTCACCAATGTTAGAAAAGGACCACGAAATTTTTGTTGCATTCTGACCTACCAGTTTACTACGTAGCTTAATAACATTACATTTTCCAAACTCGGCACTTTTGACACTCTTTTTACCCACATCATTCGGAGTTTCTCTTCACGCAAATGATTCTTCCCAGTCACGTAAACCGTATTTGTCACCACTTGCAAGTTTCCATACAACAATTTTTACCTTTCACCATTCCTCGAGACTCAAACACGACTCTTCCAATCTTGGCGCATACACTCATCCAAAAAAATGGGAGAGAGTTTGATGCATTGCACCAAAGTCTCCCATTTTTCTGGAGGATCTATCGAAACTGATCCCAAGACTGAACGAGTCGTCCATCAATCCAACAACAGTTCTTTTTCGGTAATCAACATCAGGTAGTCCCATGCCTGCAGTGGCGTTTGGCAGTGGGGACACACCTCCAAAGTATTCAGATGGCTGAACAGACAGAACAAATGATGGACGCAACCACACTCTAACAAGTAGATCACATCGTGATCCCAAATGACGTGTTCGGAAAGTCCACACGTCGGGGTGGTCTCGTCGACTTCTTGTGGAATATTCATGCCATCTGAATATTTCTCTTTGACAAAAATCTCTTTAAATCCCGAGTGACAGCACATGGTCTGCAGTGATAGTGATATTCACCAGAAAATACCAGCAGAGCGTCGTGCTCCTCCTTTTATACAAATTTTGAGGACATGTGCAGGACATGACAAATTTTGAGGGCGCTACTGTCACTAGTTACGAAATGACCCTTCAAAAAACACGATCCATATTTATCACGTCCAACCTTGGCCAGTTGACTGAACCAAAAAAAAATGGGAGAGAGTCTGCTGCGTTATTTAGCGCAACAGACTCTCTGCCATTTTTTTTTCTGTACAAGCTTTACTCGAGACAAGACGAGAGTTGCATGGTTGCAGTCGTAAGAATAACTAGGGATGCGTAATTTGCAACCCTTACAAGGTTGCCTCAAGAATCGTTTTTCAGAGGAGAACGAGTGCAAATCAGCAATAAACATCTATAAATAACACCTAAAATCCATACTTGAAAAAATGCAGTGTTTAAGGTAAAAGTATGTACCGTAAAGGAGACACGAAAAACTCTTGGCTCCAAAAAATTTTTCAGATGAGAGGATGGCAAGGAAAAAAAAATTTTTTTTCTTTGTCTTTGTGTTCTCTGAAAATTTTTGGGGACCAACAACTTTCATCTTTTGGTGACAGTACTCACAAATGACACTAAAAAAAATTTTTTTTACCTGTCTTCCTCTCCACTGAAAAATTTTTGTCTTGCCCAAAATTTTTTACAGTTTTATGGTATGTTATTTCAGATGCTCAAGTTTTACTCTGTTTAAAGTTTTTTTTAATCAAGTTTTGGGGGTAAAGTTACCTTTAATCATACCAAAAATATGATCACACACGTCTGGTACCATTTGTTATCAATACCTTATGGAGTACAACTCTCAATAAGTTTTACCATAGACATATACATTTTGTTACTACCACCACTTGAAAAGTTTTACCTTTTGGTGTTACCATGCCCACCCTACCTCCCTGTTGCATGGTAACACAACCATTTTTACCAATGGTCTTTTACACATATTTTTTTTACCAAATACCTTTTTGTTGGTACCAACAACACCAATACTATAGTCATATACTATAGTCATTTTATTTCTTTACCATTTTTCATACCCAGTTTATTTGCGCCCGTCAGATACAAACCCATTTTCCCCTGAAAACACAAACCCATTTCCCCCCAAGACACAAAGATGTTTTCCCTCCAAACAAGAACAATTTTCCCCCCAAAACAAAACCCATTTCCCCCAAAACACAAAGATGTTTTTCCCCCAAACAAAAACCATTTCCCCCCAAAACAAAACCCATTTCCCCCCAAAACACAAAGATGTTTTCCCCCAAACAAAAACCATTTCCCCCAAAAACAAAACCCATTTCCCCCCCAAAACTCAAAGATGTTTCCCCCCAAAACACAAAACCCATTTCCCCCCAAAACACAAAGATGTTTCCCCCCAAATCAAACTTATCTAGGTTATCACTTATAGGTAACATTTTACCTTAATATTTTTACCTAGACACATTTCACACATCACACATTTTTTGCCACTACGATTTTGAGAACCTGTGAGCCCACCGCGCCCTCTCCATGGGCTTGAGAACGTTGATGCGCATTCACCTGAAAGGAGCTCACCAAACAGGTGGGAGAGTTAACGAATGGGCTCGGTTGCCTCCACAACCTCAAAACTGTAGAGCCAGGAACTACCGAGATATCGTATCACCTGAGCAGTGTGAACTCTACAGAACCCCCGGTGTTCACCGGTAGGCGGTTCCCAACGCCATAGAAGCAACGACACTATTTGGCAAAATTCGCATTGAGTAAAAAAACAAAAGGGCAACCCAACAGATACCTCCAGGTATCAAGAGCCACCGCAAAAATCTAGGAGGCAGTGTGACCGAGCCCTCTTTCCCGAGGGAAAGTGTCAGGAGCCGGGTAGTCGAAACTACATGCCACGTCGTGGGGGCATTCGACTGCGGAATCCTAGTTTTGCACACGCGCTCGCGGAGCCAAACAAAGAATTATTCCATTGCATTTCGTATGTCCGTCCAGCTCTGCCCGCTGAGTTAACAGCCACATTTCTCACCGAAGAGTACTTAAACCCGTGGGGGTTGTTTCGTCGCCGGAGCACATTTCGGAACATACTAGTGCAATGAACTCTCAAGATAAACCAATTTAAAGTCTGGGGGGAAAATTTTTTTTTCAAGTTTTTAAAAAAGCCATCATCTCAACTCTGTATGTGATCTTAAACCAGCCGAATATCGTTGACGTTACACGGCCGAGGTGTTTTCCATAGTCTACTTGAGGAACATGTTCGAGGCGCACATCTCAAACCCAAAGGTTTGCTTGTGTGGTCCCCGCAGGGATTTGAACTGAATTATTCGCGCTCAAGTTCCTCGTTTGTCAGGAAACGGGGCCGTCACGAGCTTACACCATGGACGAGGTAAGAAGATCCAGAGAGAGATGGCAACATTTAAATTAAAACTTACAAGATTTAATGAGAAGAAATTACACTGGGGGGATAAGTTCTTTTTCGTACGTTGGCACCGTTAGGTTTCAGACCAAGAACACAGGAAAAATGAGTAGAGAAAATTTCTTGGCCGTACGTTGGCACCATTAGGTTTCAGGCCAAGAAAAAAAGAGCAAAGATTTATAAGCATAGAGAGAATAGCCAAAAATATTACTTATCCATCCTTTGGCAGGAGTGGGGATATGAATCCCACTAAAGCACAGGATTTCACACATGGCAAAAAAATTCAAAGTCCCAGCACTTTCCTTTAACAACGTTGGACTTCAACTTTTTCACGCGAGTCAGAATTTTAGCAAAGATTTACCGAATTGGACTTGTAAAATTTCAAGCAAGCAAGCATTATGAGAGACCCATACTTACCCATCCGACGAGGCTCGTGTCCAAACAGCAAATGAACAAATCTCGTGTTGAGGTATATTTATAACCTTCCAACCAAAAAAAAAAGATTTTGTTTAACTGTAACCGCAATGACTACGTGACAAGATCAGCGTCTGCTAGTTTCAGTTTGCATTTCTGAGCGCCCGCTAGTTTCAGTTAGCATTTCTGGTGTATTAAGCGTAATTGTCGTAGGATAACATGGGAAAATGTTTACTGTTGTGATCCTATGGGGGGGTAGGGTCTCGATATGGAATATTTTTACTTCATATGAGATGTTCTCATAAGAAACAATGGTAAATTGGAGTTTTACCTATAACTCGGGATCTATGGGGGGTAGGGTCTTGAAATTTGGTATGAAGGTACCCCTTGGGGTAACATATCCCCCAGCGTCTAAAAAATCAAAAAAATGTTAATATCTCGGCTGTTTACAGTCCGATTGCCTCCAAAAATTTTTTTGAGGGGTGACCCCCGGGGGGGTGGGAGTCAAGGTCAAATTTTCAATCGTCGATATCTCGGCTCCTATGGGACCCAGGTATATGTTGTAACCACTCTAATGTCTCGTCTCGACGAGACGAATATCACTGTTCCATCGGGGACATTGTACCACTTCTGGTACTCAAGTACCGGTACCAAATTTTTATTTTTCATGCAAACGACACGAAACTCGGTAGGTATGTAGCCCTCGTCACTCTGCACATGTTGACATCAATTAATGTTCCGTAGGTTCCATAGGTTCCATGCAAAGGTGCTCCAAAGTCTGAAAATTTCAAAATTTGAGGGGCCATAATTCCCTTATGCATCACGTGACCGACTCACCACCGACCGGTATCGACTGGATATTTAATGCTCTATCCATCGAATCTCGAACCGGGTCTCTAGGTGCCATAGGGGCTGAGATCTGGCACCTGCACCTAAATTTTCAATCGCGACCCGATGGCATTGTTCTACCATTTGCTGCTCTGAGCTATCGCATACACAACTACTGTTCTGTATTTACAGCTGAGCTAGTGGCCATTTTTTGTGCTCTCCAGGAAATTTCCTCCCTGGCTCACCGAAATTTTATTATTTATACCGATAGCATGAGTGCATTAAAACGCTCTCTCACTACCACAATAAGATGCATCCAATCGCTAACAGAATTCTGTGTACTTTGTGTCTTTTGAGAATCAAAGGTTTTAATGTCATTTTTTGCTGGGTGCCAAGCTATGTTGGTATTCCTGGAAATGAGATGGCGGATTCCTTTGCTCAATCTGCATCCTCTTTCCTAAACCAAGAACTCCCATACTGTGATCTCAAGACATCGTTGGCGGGTCGGCTTTTGCTTACTTGGCAAGAAACTTGGGATTCATTGACTCACAATAAATTGCACTCTGTCATGCCGACCATAGCAATGTGGTCACCTCTCAATATACGTGGTTTAGATGTCAAGCTAACACGCCTCCGTATAGGACATACACGCTGTACTCACAAACATTTGCTATTTGGCGAAAGGACACCTATGTGCCAGACCTGTTGCGTTGATCTGGGTATTAAGCACATTTTGGTTGAATGCCCTATGTACCATTCCTATCGTGTCAACATTTTCAATAAATCATCCGTAAGTCGAACTGACTTGGTGGGTGAAAATTACCATCCAAATATTTTTACATTTTTAAAAGCGATTAACCTTTTTACTTGTATCTAGCTGCTTTTCAACTTTTTAATCTCTTTTAGAGCTTATTTTTGGAATTGTTTTATTAACTCATATTATTAATTGTTTCAAAAATTGGTGTTCTATGATTGAGAAATTTTAAAATTTTATTGACTGATTTTAACACCTCGTGTATCTCTTCCAATTTTCTCAATTCGTATTATTTTATAATTCATCAGGTGGGTTCATAGTAATGTATTCTTAATTTAAACCATATGACTGGCGCAGTATGGCCTCAAAGGGCTCTTGTGCCAATAAACCTTACATACCTACCTACCTACCTACCGAGTTGTACGGTCCACCTATGACTCTGAATGAAAACTTTCTGTTGTTTGCACGACAAAATTGGGTAAAGCATATGAAATAACGCATAAATAATAAATATTTGTACACAATTGACACTTTTAAATGCAATACAACGTACCGTCAACGAGACGAAAAAAATTTTTAGCTAAAAAATTTTTTTTTTCTTCTTCTTAGCTTGACTTTGGTCATGATAAATTTTTTCAGAGGAGACAAAGTCAGGCTAAAAAAATTTTTTTTTCTTGACTTTGTCTCCTCTGAAAAATTTTTTTTTTTTGCCTTGATCGTTTTCTGATTGCAATTTTCCCGTACCAATTTTTTACCCCTAATTTTCCAATAATGTGAAATTGACTTTATCGCTTCTTTCTGTTCCCCTTTCCGCTTTATGAACCAGTTTTTGTGCAAGATTTGCCTTTAACTCTTTTCCATGTTTGTTTTTTGACACTTTTGTTCAAACGTTTTAATTTCAACCACGAGACTGCCGCACGTTACGCTTGTTCTGTTTTGTTTTTCCAGATAAAGTTTTTCGTTTACAGTGTTCCAAGATTGGCTCATCATGCGATCCAAAAAAACGGGAGAGAGTCGATACGAGACTAGTCTCGTATCGATTCTCCCATTTTTTGGGGGAATCTGCATTCAGTCCAGTTCACAATTCTTGCCTGCACAGAGGACAAGTCGTGTCTTGTAGCATCCATTTCTCCAAGCACGACCCGTGAAACTTGTGTCCACAGGTCGTAGTCACCTCGTGGAATAGAGGCAAAGTGCAAATGACACACTCTGGAGGTCTACCAAAACAGTTGGGCGGGCAGTAGGACGAGTAGTTTGATTCCAAAACCGACTCACCCAGTTTCTGCCACTGCTCCAATTTGCATTCGATTTGAGTTCCTCGGAAATACACCGTTGTGGCCAAGTGTATTAGATGCGTGATTCCACACGCCTTCCACACCGCCCACGGTAATCCGTTGGGCCCTCTCGCCATCTCTTGGAATTCGTCGCTGTACACCGAGGAATCCAGAGCCATAAAACTCGCAAATCCGGGCATGACCCAGCTTCGATGGTTCAATATTTCTCGCAATTGATTTTCAATCTTTTCTCTCATGGGTATTCTGTCGCCGGAGACTGTCACAATTTCTGGGGGGGGCAGTGACTCCAAGACTGCTCTGACGGTTTGTATGTATTCGGCAAAGTCCATGATGCGCACGCAATAGTCAACTAACGTTTGCTAAGCAAAGGAATACGATCGAGTTTGTGCAGTTAACGGAGTTCCCGCCCGTGCTGGGCTACCTCCGGACCCGGGAGAAAGCTTCAAATGTCCTGGCTAAGATATCTGGACTTGACTGCTAGGAACTCTGAAGAGTATTGGAGGAGAGGCGTGTCTATCGGCTTGAGAGCAAGTTTACTATTGGTTGTTGGGGTCTATAGAGGTGATACTATTTAAACCGCGTTAGAGGAAAAATTTTATTTAGTATTTTAGCAGAGTTTGCTTAGTTAGTAG
>JAPMOQ010000706.1:109587-138243 GCA_026543055.1 Argiope trifasciata
AGTAGAGACATTTGCCATAGCGTTTACAAGTACAAACAGTTTATTCATGGGGTTGGGTTCATTTTTCATTTCTTTGAGTGCATATAAGAGATTAGGGAACATATTAAAAATTTGTCTGAGTTCATTTAGGGCTTGCAGCATTTCGGTAAAATCAGAAAACGGGATATTATTTTGCTGTTTTGGTGTTTGATGGTTGACGTAATCCGGCAGTTTATAATTATCAAATTGGGGTGTTTGAGGGGGATTGGGATTTGTAATTCTGGCGTATGATAAGTTGGGTTTGACAAAATTTGAGTTAAAGTTATTTGCACGATTTAAATGATTTTCTGCTGGTTTAGGGAATTTTGGACAGCCTTTGTACGAAGCTATATGTCCCTCTTGTTGACAATTTATGCATTTAGGGTTTACTATTTTTTCAGTTATTGTGCACTCTCTAGTTTGATGATTTAATCCGCATTTTAAGCAAAGAGATTTCATAGCGCAGTTGGCTGCAGTGTAGCCAAAGAGGTTACAATTGAAACATTGGGATATCATTGATCTACCCCTGTATTGCTCTACGGTAACTTTTAAAAAGTCGATGTACTGAATATTATAGATATGGTCGACTTTTTCGTTTCTGTTAAGTTCTACCAGTAAAAATGAGAGGGGTTTTCTAGTTCTTTGCTGCGTTAATCTTATCACTTTGTTAATTGAGAATCCCTTATTTTTTAATTCAGCAGTAAGTGCTTCTGTCATGTAGTCTAGAGGTAGTCCTTTGAAAACAACTTTGACGGGTCTGTGAGCCTTGGGTCGAATGACCCAAAATTCGAAATTTTGCTCTCGGCAGAATTCTTGTATTTTGATATGGGCTTCTACGCTTACGGGGAAGATTTTAATAAACCCATTTCCTAAAATATTATTAGTTAATCCAAATTTTTCATGCAATCTTTACAATATTTTATTGAAGTCTTTAGTATATTTAAGCATAATGGGGGGTATTTTTCCAGTTTTTTCAGTATTAGGATTTTTATTTATTTCATTAGAGCTAGTATCAGCGGCTAGGGGTTGGTATTTATTGTTAAGTTCAATTAGTGCAGCTTTTTCGGGTATGTTAGTGATTTTGGCTGTTTTTCTTTTGGGGGATCTCTCAAACCCTTCATTCAGACACTTTCCGGTAGATAATAAAGTCATCTCACCCTCTAGCGTTTTCAAATTCTCCTGGTGCGACTCCATATCAGCATAGATCTTTTCCATATCTGCAGGACTCATAGTTTTAGAGACATGTGGAAGAAGATTATTGAGGTATTTTAATTTCATGCGAAGAAAAGTTACTTCTCTGTTGTGAATACGATCGAGAGTTTGATGGGAGCTTTTATAGTCTGAGTGACGAGGAAGTAGCTTCTGATTGGTTCTGATCGAGATGACATCACATGCGCATGTTTTGTAATCCGAAACACATCATCTTGCATGAAACTTGAACTGTAACTAGTCCAAGGATGCAAATTCTCAAATACATCATCTTGCAAAAATAATTACACTTCCAAGGACGCAAAGTCACAAATACACAATGTTGCAAAAATAATTACACGTCCAAAGATGCAAAGTCTCAAACACATGGTGTTGCATGAAACTTAAACTGGAACTTGCCCAAGGATGCAAAGTCACAAATGCATACATCATCATCACCATCATGTTGCAAAAAAATAATAATCACTACTAGTCAGAAAGAAAATTCCTACAGTGAAGCAAATCACTCTTTCCAATCTTGGCAAGTAAACCAAACCAAAAAAAATGGGAGAGAGTTTGCTGCATCTACTGTGACAATCAGCAGTAACAGCAAACTCTCCCATTTTTTTCGGGGGGCTACCCAAGTCCATTAATCCTCTTTGTGATCTTCCACTTGCATTTGCACAATCCTTTCCACATTCACTCTAGGTCCCAAGTACCTCACTTTGTGTTGAAACATCGGTTCCAACAGTAGGAATGTGGCCATGTCGTATGTTCCGAGGTGGGTTTCAGTTCGAGTATTGGCATCTATCTGTAGTATTTGGTAAAACGGTCCAGTCAAGAAATCTTCCAAATCTTGCATGGGGACGCTGAACTCTGCACCGTCCACGTACTCGCTCTCGAAACCGTTCAACGGATACACCGTCGAGTTTTTTACAATTTCGTCGAAGGTGTAAAAAGGCCGAAAGATTCTTTGGTCGGCGTCACCACGAATGTGGACTCGGAATCGGAGACTTTGCAAAATGCAATCCTGCGGACGTACCATTTGCCCCTCAGCCACATCCAGTCGGCCAAGGCAACAAAGTCAACTCGAACGAGACCCATGACGAGAGAATAGCAGGCAGGACAGAGCATTGTTTGAAACAGTAATGTCTTTACCGTTGAGAGGGCTCGGCTTTTATAGTTTGGGGAAACGAGGACAGTCGAGTCTGATTGGTCCACGTCATAAACACGTGAACGAGTAACGAATGTCTGGGTGTGGATAGGATAATAATTTTTCTCTCGTTCCCAATCTCGGACGCATTCAGAAATAAGCGATATTCGAAATATTTTTTGCAACCAAAGTAGGTTCCAGAGAGTAAAACAGAAATTTTCAAGCATCAAACACCACCAAAGTCGGTGATGAAACAGATATAAAAAATGACGTGAAACTATATACTGGTCCACGTCATAAACACGGGAACGAGTAACGAATGTCTGGGTGGGGATAGGATAATAAACTTTCTCTCGTTCCCAATCTCGGACGCATTCAGAAATAAGCAATGTCATAAATATTTTTGCAACCAAAGTATGTTCCAGAAAGCAAAACAGAAATTTTCAAGCATAAAACAACACCATAGTCGGTGATGAAACAGATGAAACGAAATGACGTAAAACTACATACTCTGCAATAAGCACAAAATGTTGTGAGGCAGAAAAAATTTTTCAGTGGAGACAACAAGACAAAATTTTTTTTTCACTTGTTTTGTTGTCTCCATGAAAATTTTTTTTGCTGCTGCTACACCTCACACGTAAATTTTGTACCCGTGCAAATTATGACATTTTCTTGCAAAGAATTTCAGTCCTCTTCTTTCTCTGAATTCTCCTCTTTCTCTGAATTCATGGAGATACGACATTCACACTCGAACGGCCGCCCACTGGTTTTCAGCATAATTAAAACTTCGCACGCAATTTTGGACAGGGGACAGTAATCCCAATGAAGTCCACGATTCGTAACGTCACTAACCAGAGTTTTCTCGCGCAAAAAGTAACGAGTGGGACGGGAAAGGATATACTTGCAACTGCAGCCTTCTTTATCCGGATAAACACAGGTAGACAAATGCCACCCGCATTCCTCGACATAACGCGGGTGCACTCCACGATTCAATCGACTAGCTCTGATTTTAAATTCGATGACTTTGGACAAGGTGTTCAGACGATACCATAATCGGTACTCGTCATCAGCGGACATGTCACGAATAGCATCGTAAACGGTTTTGTCAATGTTATCCATGAAATTCTCGACATTCATGTCGTCTTTGTTCAATGAAAGATGTGTCGTGTGAAAGAGTGAAAAAAAGCAATCAAAAAGCAGTAGCAAAGCTCTCTACTCTTTTTCTTTCAACCATGTTGTTTCAACTGCAACTTAACGAGTTTTTACCCCCCTTGTCCATTTGATCGGTGAAGGAGGAAACATGTACGTAAAACTCGTGGATATCGGAGTGCTGCTGCACAAGACCAATCCTTACTCTTATCGGAACTTTATGAAACATCTCGCAGTTCAAGGAAAGGACGTTTTGTACACCGTGGGATTTAAAATACCACCAAAGACGTTGACGACTCATTACGTGCCTTTGGTGTTGGCGCACAAGCTCATCCAGTCGGAATTTCCAGATACCGCCAAACTCTTTCTCAAACAACTTCGAGAAGGTGTGGCTCACAAACATCGCATGAGAAAGTTTGTGGGCATCGAGAGAAAAGCCCCGTTGCTGTTGTGCGTGGAAAAGATGGACGATCAATGCGTGTCTGTTCCCCTGTGGATCCAGCAATTTATTCGAGACTTGGAAAGCTACCGACAACAAGTTCGCAACAACCCGACAACTTCCACGAGTAAAGAATATGTAAAAAGAGCTGCCTCGGCATCCAACGTGCAATATTTAAAAAAAATAAAATTAGAAGACGAATCCGAGCAACCGGGTCCCAGCAACGAAAAAAGGACTCAAAATATTCCACTCATCGATTTGGAGCCGCATGAAGAAAATACGGCAACAGAACGAGTTTCCGGTGCCGCAGAATCCCCGACTCTTGAGCAACTACTCACTCCACGTCGTGATTCGAGATGGCCCTGTGAACAATGTTTCACAAGACCCAATTCCTGTGGACAATGTTTCACAAGACGTGACGGACGATCCTCCCGTCGAACTCATTCCACAAGACTTTGCAGATGAAAGACCTTCGACACCAGAGACTGTGCCCAATTCCCCAAATCCAAGAGAGTCCACAAAGCCACCCATGTATTATGTAAATATGAAAAATTCGTCTGGTGAACATTCGAGGGGATCGTTTCTCGAGCCGGGGGATTTAATTGTGAAATTACATACTCAGCCCTCGAGAGTGTATTTTGTTCCCGAGGACCACGATGGAATGTATTGGGTCAAAACATTTAAAACAACGTAATAAAAAATGTTTGTCAATAATTTGTGTGATTCGTTCATTAAATTAATACTTGTTACGCAAACAAAAATAATTCGTATTTGACAATAGCAAAAAAATTATGTGTGTCTCCAAAACATTTTTTCAGAGAGGAGACATTAAAAAATTTTTTTTCAAAGTAAACTTGTGGTCCCACCAAAAAATATTTTTGTTCTTTAATTGCATTGCCTTTTCAGTTGCACCATCATTGCAAATGTCCCAAGCAACAATTCCAATTTTGGTCAAAATATTTGCCAGTTATATAACTTTCCCAACCTTGCATTGACGCATTCCTAGTCCCGTTTAAAATTTGTGATTCGGTTTATGTCTTTCCATATTTGGACTTTTTCTAGACTCGTTCGCTGTTGCTTCCTACTGAGTCAACCATTCTTGGACATAGCACGTGCCGACCTTGTTCCAAGAAACGAGTTTTTCCATTACTGTTTCCATTGTGGGCACTTCAGTCTCTAGAAATGCATGGCTTCGCGCTTTTAAGCTTTCCTTCAAATCCTGCCTTTAGTTCTTTATAGTACTCTGTCAAAATACATGCCAAGTATTGTTGATTTGTAGTATGAGTTATTTTCGATATGTCTATCTGCTGATTCAATCATACTGTAGATGTGTGTGAGCTCCTTACAGTGCTCTTCGACATTTAGCATATACTCAGTTCTAAGAGAGGAAACTGAATATTTCCTAGTTTTGCTGAAACTACTGCATAGCGACTGGCTACTAGATTCCGAACGCCCGTCTCCCTCTATGGCTGGAGACTGAATGAGAAAATGACGAAAATTTTGGGTAGTGTCAATTGCTCTCCTCCATCGTTCTCTTTTGGTCCCTTTTAGAAGTGTCTCACCCCGTCGGACAGCACGTGACCTTTGTCCGGACCTGTTTGAAACCTTCCTCGTTGAGAGTCGAGGAGCGGGAGCCTTACACGCCCCCCCCCCTGGTGAAGCTTATTGTCAGACAATGCTGCGAGATGAAACTTGACGAGGTGCTCATCTTTTGCCCTTGAATGCATCATCTCTTACTGTAACAGGTTGACCCTGAAATAAAACAACAATGCTCGAAGCAGCATTTGGTTTCTACAACCAGGAAGATTAGAAAAGAGGTGAGAGAGCGACTGAGATGCTGTTCCCATAAAAAAGAAATAAAGAAATACATATATCAATTCAAAGAAACAAATATGTAAAAAAAAACAATTATACATAAAAAAACAATATATAGATTAAAGTAAAAAACACATGCACAAATGCTTTCATACAGTTCCTGAAAGTGCTTTTCCCTTACTGTTGTAATGGCAATCTAGATAAAGAGTCTGCATTCGTATATCTATTTAGCTGACTGTAGTCCATGCACAATCTACTATTACCCTTTTTTCTTTGCGACGCACTCCATAGGATGCGCCCATTCGCTTTCACTATGTTCAATAAGTCCTACCTCTGAAAGTTCGTGAACTTAGTTTGCGACTGCCCCCTGCAAAACAATTGGGACACGATATGGAGGTAATCGCTTGGGGATAGTCCTCGGTTACTCTAATATTATGTCCTGGCACCTTAGCTTTCCATTTAAACTTACTGAAACTACTTTTATACTTAAACAGGGTATCAATCAGCTCTGCTTTCTGTTGTGACGATAACTTATCTCCTTGATTATAAATTTGCCGTCTTACATCACAGCTGGTTTTATTTTTCTGATTGCCATGGATCGGGGTTGGAAATATTTCTCCCAATTCATCATTTTGGTCATATATCACTCCGACTCATTCAAGTCGTGCTATGTATGGTCGGCTTTTTATTGCCTGCAAACATTGTCTCTCTGCTATTGTCCCGGCATTGTCCCCGTGTAAACACTTGAGACAATGGACAACGTTTGTCCCAACGAGACAAACTTTGTCCATTGTCCTAAAATTTTCCTATTTGTGCATGTGTTTGTAAATATTGGCTTAAAAGATTATAGTTCTTGGCGTGAAAATAAAAATTCATTTGGCGCAAAAAGTAACAAGTCGCGAAACATTCAAACAACTCGGTGTTCTTTGTTCTCCGTCATTTCTTGTGTTTTGATTAGTTTACTACCGTTCCATTTTACTGTTCATTTTTTTCCCTCATTAAAATTTATTTTATGTCTGTTATCTTTCAAGCTAGATATTTATTTCGTTTTGAGGTGAATTTTATTTAGGTCTAATTTTTATGAAAAAAATTCCAATGCAATAAAAAATGTTTGTTATTTAATATATACTTGACATATTTTGTCAGGTGTGGTAGAGGCTTGAAACGCACTTCAATCAATATTTATAGATTTGTTTGAAATTGATGTTAGAATGTAAATGATCATTTTATCACATTTCTTTAGTCAATTAATATAGCTTTATAAAAATCAAATATTTAATGCTTGCTGCAGTTACTGTTTTTCATTATTTTGGCACCACCATCATCTTAACAAATTTGAAATTGTTAAGATTTTGAGATGGACTGAATTGTAATAATATATTTATATTTTTAATAACTAATAATTTTTATAAACTAAAGCATTCCTGACATTATTAAATAGTTGTAACGAATTAAGTAGTTATGTGTGCAAACATTCATTTTTATTTATATATATTGCATATTAGATAATTTTACTGTGCTTATAACTAATCAATAAATGCAAGTAATAAGTAGTCGAAGTTTTATAGGAACAAGATGAGCGGTACAGCAGCGCATAAGAAACATATGGAACATTTATTTTTATTAATATAGATAGGCTTTATACATTTGGTGTTGGTAATAACTGTGGATTTATATTTTAATAATGAAATAAGAAAAAAATTTATGTGCAGTTTTTTAAAACCATTTCTCTACAATAACATAATACAAATGTTTCTTAAATGCACTAATAAAAATAGTGAAACATATAAAAGTGATTACAATCATAATTTTGTCACTCCATGTGTTTATACATTATTTGGTATAATAAACATTTTCAATATCTTTTTATTTAATTTTGTGGAAATGATTTCCTCTTTGTTAATTTATAACTGCTTTTACCACCTGTAATTTTATGATTAAGCTAAGTTTAAAAATAAATGGCTGCAAATAAAATATACAAAAATGTAATGTAATGTTTTTTTCCCAATCAAGAAACTATAACTGTAGGATCGTCATCATAACACTAACTCAATTGCTTATAATATTTATGTAAGGTAAAATTAGTAATTATGGTATAAAGTAATATTTTGATGTGTACTTGTATTATTGAGGTTTTGTTGTATTTTATCCAAATTGTAATTAACTTTAAGAATGTTTCTTTTTGTTTCACATTTCAGATAATGAAGGTATCGGATAAAGAAACATGCAAATTTGTTTCTCTCTATCGAGAACACGAATGCCCCTGGAATGCAGATAGTATTCATTACAGAAATCGAAGTTTAAAAAGAAAAGCTCTTGAGTCCATGACTGAAGCCATTTCCACTGAAATAGGTCATCAGGATTGGACTCCTAAGCTAGTAAAAGCAAAAATAAAAAGTCTTTGAGGCACATACAACATCGAAAGAACTAAAATCATCAAATCAAAAAGATCGGGAATAGGAACCGTAGAGGTATATCAACCCAGTGTCAGATGATTCAGTATGAGTTTATGAATGTTGTTAAAGAAAAGAGGGATACGAAAGACAATTTGGTAAATATACAAATAACATCTTTTATTTATACAATAAGCCGAGCAATATTTGAAAAATTGAAAATACAAGATATCATGGCCATATTCTGGTTCTTTAACAGTCATAAAATATTTTTCAAACTCATAATGATGAATATATTAAAATAAAATTTTGACAATTTATTAAATTTTATTACTTTGCCATGGCACAGCTCCTTCATTCATGAAATATCTGGTAAGATTATCCCTATACAATTTAGCAAGTTTTGATGATTTATGGTTACGACCAGAAATACTCTGAATATCGAATAATCCAGTTATTTCTGATCTCCATTGACTAGGAATAATCTCACCAGTTTCAAGATTTTCTTCATCCAAAGACCCCCAAGATAGGTAAGATGCAGAAGTTTTGATCAGCCAGTTGTGCAAAGCACAGGACGCTTTCACAATTTTGTCAGTAGTAGATAGTTGACAATCGATTTTTCTTGTTAAAATTCTGAATCTGCTGGTTAAAATACCAAAAGCATTTTCTACTACTCGTCTAGCTCGACTCAGACGGTAGTTAAATATCCTTTTCTCGCTTGTCAATGGATGAATTTTAAATGGCTTCATTAAATAAGGTTTCAAGGGGAGCGCATCATCCCCAAGAATGCATCCATCAGTTCCAAGTAAAGAATATTGTTCCAATTTCTGGAACAGACCGCACTTCTGCAGTACTCCCCCATCAGAGACTATGCCGTTACAACCAACATCAATATATAGAAAAGTATAATACCAACTATCTAATGCCAGCATAATTATACTATTGAATCCTTTGTAATTGAAGAATTGTGATTAGGATGCGCCTGTATCAGGACATGTTTTCCGCCTAGTGCCCCATAACAATTTGAGAAATTCCACGAATCTAAAAACCCTTTCTTGATAGCTGCCCAAAGTAGAAGGGACCTGTCATAAAATTCATATATAATTTGAATAATGGAATTAAAACTATTAGTACTGATGCTTTTTGAAATATGCATACTTGGCATTATTCAAAATAATTATTTGTTATCAATTTTAGGGCGGCCATCAATAATTTACAGCAACAATGGTAGTAATTTTGTCGGATCCAACAATCTCTTCGAGTCAATTGATTGAAATATCATTGGAAGAGACGCTGCCATACTTAAGATAGACTGGAACTTTAGTCCATCAGCAACACCATGGTGGGGCGGTTTAGGGTAAGACTTGTGCAAATGATTAAGAAACTTTAACGTCGCATCTTGGCCCGGGCATCTTTAAATTACGAAGAGTTAATGAGTGTGTTCTGCGACCGTGAATCAATTGGGAATTCTAGACCACTTACATATGCGAAAGAGGATTCTGACGATCTCATTCCTTTGGCACCGTCCTTGTTTTTAGGTGAAATTCCAAAGTTTGGTGTACCTGACTTGGACAACCTAGATCGAGTTGATTTCAACAAGAGGCTTAGACATCTTCAAAGTGTGCGGGAACTTTTGAGAAAAAGGTTTAAATTGGAATATCTCAGCTTATTGGTTCAACGTCCATCAACAATCTTAATTTCCAGACAGATTAAAGTTGAAGATGTAGTTCTCGTCGGGTACGACAACAAACGCGAAGTGTTATGGCCTCTAGCCAAAGTGACTGAGATATATCCAGGAAAAGACGGTAACATTCGTATTGCTCTTGTGAAAACCCTTTCCAGTGAATTAGTTCGACCAATAAAGAAAATATTCCCCCTCGAAATACCTTCTCGGTTTCTGAATCGACGATGAACAATTCTGTTTCAGAGTTGTCTCAGAGGTTCAAAACTATCGTGACTAGATCTGGAAGACAAGTTAACTCCCATCCAGATTCATTACTTTAAGTAACTTTAAAGTTTAAATGCTAAAAACTGAATTTTTAAACATTTAATTCTAATAGATTTAATTGCTTCATTAATGTTTTGATTAATTTGCGTCATTAATCAAAAGGTGAGAGGATCGTTAAATCGACTTAACTGGTAAAAGCACGCCTGAAATACTATTTTATCCTGTCACATATTGTAATACTTTCACTTTTTGAAAGTGGCAACATGTATGTAAGGCTCCCGCTCTTCGACTCTCAAGGTGGATTCAGACGAGGCTTATTATTGTCCGATAGAAGACCACGCCTACCATAGAATGATCACGTGACCAATCCTGTAAGTTTGCCGGGAGTTTTAGAGGACATTCCAGATCTCTTCACGAATCGCTTTTTGGCGCTCATTCTCATTTCATTCGAATGAGTACTCTGCTCTGTGGTTTCGTGTCTGAAAGTATTTTGATCTATCGACATACCATCATGGCTGAACGAAGCATCCGAAGAAGACATTTATCTAAGAATCAGAAAGATTTTTTGAAAAAATCTCTACTTCGTCTTCTTGCGATTATCTCTGAGGAAATAGAGAAAGAAATGAAAGTCACACAGCGTATTTGGGTAAAAAAATGGATTAGAAGAAGAGATGAACTCGGCACTTCTAATCTTCTTTTTAAAGAGTTAGCTGCCGAGGATCCGAAAGAGTACCGACTTTTTTAAGACTTACTCCAGATATGTTTAACATATTGTTATGCCGAATTTCAGGGACAATTCAACGGCAAAACACAATAATGAGAGATTGTTTATCTTCAAAAATTAAATTGGAATTAACGCTAATCTTTTTAGCTAGTGGATCTATTACAGAACGCTAAGCCATCTTTTCCGCTTGCCTAAGAGCACTATCAGCTCTACGATTCCAGAAGTTCTGGATGCTATTTGTGAAAGCTTAAAATAATTCACCCAAGTATAAAAACTGATACATTTTTTTGAATAATTACTCCTGACTGATTCGAATCAAATAGTTTTAACAAATCAGTCATAATTGAATGGTAAAATATGTAGATATAAGTTAAATTTCGAGCTTAAAGCATCTGTAATGTGTCAAATTTTATGGACAAATAATATTAATAGGTATAAATATTATAAGAAAATCGAAAACACACACACGTAAATTAAACGTCATCTATATTTTGACAAAATGCTTAATTTAGATTCTATGTGTTTTGCTGTTAATTAATTTTAAAGCACCTTTTGTTGTGAATGACTTATTCAGTACTGTGATTTTATTTTATTTTTCTTGATTTCAAAGCAGTAGATGTTACTTTTTGGAGTTAGAAGTGAAGTATCATGGGGGTAACCATGTAGGACCTGTATTACAATATAGTAAATATATTTAAGTTGATGTTAAGTAATTTCCTTTTCTTATAATTTGAATTATTTTAAATTGCCAATAAATAAAATTTAGTCATGAAACACACAAAAAGCACATTCAATTAGACTTTATTCATGTATTATTAAAAATGGTACATTCCATGGCTGCGACCAACAAATCATTTGGTGCATCTGAATCATATGCTGCAGCCATGTCAGATAACCTATATTTTGTTATGATTTGTTGAATTTCTAGCTGGGCCCAAAGTGCAGATTCTGGCTTTAATTTTTTTTATATTTAAAGCAATGGACCTTCCAAAGGCATCGACTTCATCATCGAAATCAACAGTCAGTCTGTTTGATGTTGTCGGTTACCTCCAGAAAGTCCGTTCTTTTCCTTTTTCTTTTACCAAACGAGGCCCTACCTCGTGGAAACTGAGGAGTACTGATTGGTGTTGATACAGATGCAGATGCAACGATTTTCTAATCAGCATTCTCTTCTGTAGCTTCATCCAGTGATGGATGGGGTTAGTAAAATTCCGTGCGTAGTGAGGGCCAAAATCAGTTCCAAATGAACTGCTCTGAAAATAGAACAGGTGAAAAATATGATCCAAGTTTTATACTTCTTCAAAATTAATGGGCCGACTAAATCTACACCCACAATTTCAAAACTCTTAGCATCTCTAACTTTATTTTCGGGCCAAGCGGCTCCTACTGTCTGTATTCATTTACCTTCATGCCTTCTGTATCTAATACATTGAGATAAAGCTTCTCGGATAGGTGATCTGCTTTTGATAATCCAAAAGGTTTCTCGAAGTGTGGAGATTAATACGTGTATTCCGGCATGAGACAAAGATAGATGTTTAAGAAGTATTAGTTTCTCTACAACTGCATGGTTCTTCGGAAGCAACATGGGGGAAATAAAATTGTGATGGTCCTTTCTTTCAGTTAATCTGGTCTTAACACGTAGAATGTCTTCCTCGTCTTTAAACACACTAAGTGGCTTCAGCTTCTTTAAATCTTCTGAAGAAAATGCATCACGTTGAATAATCTTAACGATAGATTTCTCTGCCATTTTTAACTCATTTACCTTTCACTCACCGTCTTCTCTTTCTTCTTTTGTCTTCAGGCAATTCCCTATAAATCTGTATATCCAATCCAACATTCTTAGTATTATCGTGTACTTTGAAAAGTAGTTGAAGACTCGTAATGGAAAGTCATCAACATGACTTAATGACGTCAGTACTTTCTACGTTTTTCTTTTTAGCCTCCTCTTTGTTATCGATTGGCACAGAGTGAGGCTATCATCGTCCGACATTGTCAGCCAACGAGGCCTTTCCCACCATTTGGATTCAATAAGTTTCTTCACTGAGCATCCTCTTGAAGGCATGTCGACTGGATTTTCTGTACCAGATATATGGAGCCAATTTTTAATGTCTGTCAAGTTTCTAATTGTTGTTAACAAAAGCTCCCCAAGCTTCTATATATTTTTTTATCCAGAAGAGCGCAGTTGAAGAATTGGTCCAGTAATACTCTTTTGAAATTACGATCTTGAGGTTCTTCTTAATGAATGAAGTCGATCTCGCTCCAATAAGGCAAGCAAGCAATTCAAGTCTTGGTACAGTTGTTTTCAATGGAGCTTCTCTGGCTTTAGCTTGCAATAATGTCACTTTGATTTCACCTAATTTTTGGCTTCTTAAAAACACTACACTCGCATAAGATCCATGTGAAGCATCGGAAAATGAATGGGGGCTAAAAGACTGCCCATTGGTCTGAGTAACTTGCCTAGGAATCTTTACTGACGCTAACAAGGGTAATTCCTTAAGCTCTTTCAAGAATTTTCTTTTGATTTCTTTGGGCAGCCCTGCATCCCAGCTCAATTTAGTTTCCCAACTATTTTGCAAGTACACCTTTGGTCGAAGTGTGAAAGGACAGCTAAAACCAATTGGATCGAAGATTCTCTGTACAATGGATAACATGTTTCGTCTAGTAATTATATCATGTAAGTCGACATTAGGTATGTTACAAAACAGTGAATCTTCAAACTTATCCCACATAACACCAAAAACCTTTGGTGGTTCACTTATTGTCGATTTTGAATTGCTCCTCTCTGTCTACTCCCACTCTCTGAAGTCAAAGTTACCACTTACCATCAATTGAGTTGACTTTGCAATAAAGTCTTCTGCTTCTTTATTCGAATCGACTGACGTGACACAGTTATCTACATAAAATGAAGATTTCAATTTCGAAGCTGTTGCTTTTAGAGAAATATCACTCTGATCCAAATGCGAATTTATCACGGCACTACATTTTAGTCCAAAAAGTACTCTGCAGTGTCAAAATCTTTTATTACCTTTTGTTCAGTCTTTTCACCATAGGAATCTCAGAAAATCACGATCGTCTTTTTTGGATAGATGTCTGATGAAAAACTTTTGATATCTGAAATAATTTTCCATTTTTCCTCGTCTAAAATCAAGAAGCAAGCTTGTTATTAATTCGTATAAATTTTCACCCTTTGCGAGACATTCGTTAATTGAAAGCAATTCCTTTTGCTTACACGAAGCATCAATAACTGGCCTTATGGATGTTGTAGAGCTCTCTTTGAATATCGGCCTGTGTGGAAGGTAGTGACTGTGCACGCCTTTTTCCTCTTATGGTACTTCTATTATTCCGGATTCAACCCATTCTTCGAACACTTCATTGTAAGCTTCTGTTTTATCTTTCAGCATGAGTTTCTTTGTCGCGGAAATTAATCTTTTTTCCGCTGTTTCTCTATTACTGCGTAATTTGTCTTTCTCGTTGATCTAAGGTAAAGAGACTTCATATCTATCATCTGTCCTTTTTAGGATTTTGTTAAAATCCCATACTGCTTCTTGTAATTCGACATTACTTTTATTTTCTTTGGTATCTGTAATTCCCAATGCCTCTAGTTTCCACAAGTTTTCAGCTATGGTCTGTTCTTCCTATACGAGAGGTAGATGTCAAGTTGACCCGCCTCCGTATAGGACATACTCGCTTGACGCACAAGCATCTCATTTTTGGCGAAACGGCACCGGTGTGCCAGACGTGTCACGTGGATTTAACAATCAAGCACATTTTAATTGAATGTTCAAGTTTTAACTCGTATCGATTATACTTTTTTAATTCCTTATTATTAACTCAACAGGACTTGGTGGGTGAAGAACATCACCCAAACATTTTTAAATTTTTAAAAACCATTGGCTTTTACATACGTATTTAGCTATATTTTTTGCTACTTACTCGCCTTTTATTCATTGAATTTTTTAACAATTCTTTTTTTTGCGAAAACCATTTTTGAAACTCTTATTTGAAAATTTTAAACTTTTGAAAACATTTTACATCCTCTGAATATGTGCACTTTCACTGTATTTAAGACATTTTAATGTTTGATTCTTTACATCTTGTAAAATTTCAAACCATATGCTTGGCGCAGTTTGGACAGACATGGCTCTTGCGCCAGAAAAATCCAAACAACCAACCATCCACAAGTTTTCAATGTCGCTACTATGAACCAACATGGGCGTTATTTAAGAGGCTGCAGACACATTACTTTCTGAAGTGTAATAATTTATTCTCCCCATAACTGTCCAGCCGAGCAAAAATTCCACAGCAACCAACCCGTTTTGTAATTTGTGAACGTTTCCCGTTAACAATGCACCTGCGACGTCTGCTCCAATGAGGATTTCGATTTTCAGGTTTTTTCTTCCTACATCGGAGACAGTGATACTTTTTTGTCTCATTTCTTCCATCCAAGGTTCAGGCTGCAAACTTGTCATTGGTCAACAAATCTTCAATTGTTCCAAGAGGTTTAATCTTCTAGAATAATTGCCATATAGGCTACTAAGAGACGTTTCATAACATCTGTGAGTTTCTCTCTTTGTTGTGACTCCTCCAAAAGGAGCATGAATCAAAATTTCTGTTCCATTTGAAGATTATCAAATTCCAACGGCTGATGATATTTTCAATATCATCAGCCGTTCCTTTTAATATGTTACCGTGAAAGTCCGAAATCTGGAGAATGTCGACATTCGCTGGTGAATGTCAACATTCACGTAGTCGCTTGGTGTATGTCCGAAATATTTGCTAGATATCCTCATTTCTCACTTACACCGGCAAATGTCGACATCCACAATGCACTAATGGTGAAGCTTGAATATGCGTTTCATCTCTCCGTATCCGGAGAGGAGAAATGCAGATTTGCATTTTCTTATCTCAATATTTCAGGCGTGAAAAACGTCACATGTGTGGCGTAACTTATCGCCTCTCTTAGAAAGGAGGAGTGACTAATCACGGTGAGTAGAGGAAGTGTAGAGGATTTTTAACCCGCGGGACAAACCTGACAACAAACAAATTAAATGCTGTGGTGGAAAGGGAAGCCCGGGAATGGTTTTTTTTTTTTTTTTTTTTAATATGTAGCTTTAGATTCTAGCGTGAGAAGAAAACAAGTTTTTTTTTAATTTGAGAAATTTAAGATACTTTTTGACATAATATTAAAGCATTTTATAAACGAAAATTATTTAATGAAGTAAAAATTCAATCATTCACGTAAAATTTTAGAAATTTAAAATAAATTTTTTTAAACAAAATTTTTAAACGTTTCTTCTTTTACAATTTTTTTAACTTTTCGCAACAATTATTTTTTTTTACTTTTTGTAGGGTGTGCTTTATAACTTTAAGGATCAGATTTGATAAATGAGTTAGTTTGAGAATAAAAAATAAAATGTACAAATATATGTGAAATTTCATTAAAAAAACTCAATTCTTCTCATATTTCGATTTTTTTGTTCTTTTATTTCAAATCCGATCCTTAGTTTTATAAAATGAACCATTAAAAACCTTAAGAAAATCAAGTCAATTTAAAAAAAAATTATGCATTGAAGTTTTATCATTTTGAACAAAATAATGTTTTGAGAAAACATAAACTGAGAAAAACCACTTTAAGAATTACAACTTTAAAAAAAACATTCAAAATCTATAATATTTTCTAATTGTAAAAATTACATTTTTTTTATTAGATTTGACTATAGTTTTGATAATTTAGTGGCTTTCATGTAAAAAACATTATTTACACAGTATTGAAATCAGGGAAAATATAAACTATCAATAAACTTGGTTCATCACTATTGTTTATAAATGAAACATAATAAAATCATTTAAAATATGAAAGAAATAAATATATTATTATAAAATGATGCATAATTTATTATAAAAAATCTTTATTTATGCATAACCATTCTGTAAAATATATTCGCTATTCTAAAAACAAACCTTTTTGTCACTGTAAACGAACGATTTCTATAAATCCAAATGTTGGAATCGGGTGCACAAAATATCAAATACTTACCTCCTATAGACCTACATCGATGAATTACTAGCCTGCATATCATTCCTTTGGTATCCTAATAATTACCGTACTTACCTCCACAGGTTCATTAGTTTGATACAAAAATTTTTGGTTACGATAGGTTTTTAACACAATATATTTCTTTTTTACACCGTGTGAAAGTTTAAAATACAAAACTTCTTTATTTCACAATTAAATATTTTTAAAACAACTTTGCATTAATTTCACAATTTATGAAAAATATTATAACTTCACTTTGACACTACCATTAAAAAATGATATCAGAGATTACATCAACAAAATAAAACTGACACAGCTAAAAAAAAAGAGAAAACAAATCTGAAATCAGAAGCATAGTCTTTTTTGAAAAAGAAAAGAATTACTTATACATTAAAGTTACACACTTTAAGAAACTGTTTATATGCGAATCCAATAAAATAACAGATATATAATTCGTTAATAAACAATTATTTCGATTTAATATTTTCGGATATTTCTAACAAACATTCATTCCATTAAACTTAATTTCAAACATTAAAACATTTATAAAAAAAACTACCAAGTTATGAAAATATACAAAATAGAACAGCATATTACGACATTAACAATCAAAATCACTTTAAAGCAATTATTAAAAATTTCACAAAGGCAGCAATCACACATTTCTATTCAAGTATTCACACATTTTCAAATTGTAATACAATAAATAAGTGACATTACTAAAGTATAACAAAGTTTACATAAAGTTAGTTATACTAGTTAAGTTCCAATATTTCTAAGCATTAATAAAATAAAGATGAATTAAAAACGAAAATAATTACAGAAAAATCAATTGAATAAGTATTCCTTTTATGAACCTTTAACATTCAATAATATGGAAAATGTTTACATTTAGAGCATAAAAAAACAGTTAAAATATACATTACGATATATGAAAAATAGGGGAAGACTTAGTAATTGCACATGTGAATAAACTGTTGAATTTAAAATGAACAGCACATTCTAAATGAAAAAAAGAAAATAATGCCAATAAAAACTTACTTAATTATGTGACTGAAATCTTATTTATTGCAACAGTTTAAACTACCATAACACTTTGAATTGCACAATACTCCCTTGTTTTTACAACTGCATTTATTTGTGGCACACTTCCTTTTGCAATGACAGCGTTTATACCCTTGCCCTCCACTTTTCGAATTTACTGCAGCTGCTTCTCTCAGCGACATTTCTTGAGAAGAAACCTCATCTATTGAGAGTAACTTTTCTCTACAAATTACGAACTGATTGCGGGTATAAAGCTGCTTCAGAGTTCCATTTTTATTTGCTAGTTTATAAAAGTCAGCGTCTTCTATTCCAACAACAACTGCTAATATATTTCGGCTATCTGTACGACCACGGTCAACATCAGGGACTTGTATTCGTACAGTATCACCAATTTGAGCAGGAGGGAATTTTTTTTTAGTGGTTCGTAACATTTTCGTTGCTTGCAGTAGAAGATTCTCTTTCGCGGCCGCTCTTTTTACGGAAATAATCTCGTGTTGTTCAGCCAGGGATTGATATGAATACGTGGTAGGTTTCCGGCCCTCTTCAATATTTTTCTTGGAGCTATTGTATTCGGTATGGCTATTGCTCAAATTTTCTTCAAAAGTTTGAACAGTTTCTCCAAACTTTTCTTCGGTTTCAAATGTATTAGCATTTTCTTCAAGTTGTTCTTCGGTTTCACAAGTAACAGCAATTTCTTCAAGTTGTTCTTCGGTTTCAAAAGTATTAACAATTTCTTCAAGTTGCTCTTCGGTTTCAATATTTGCGACTTGCTCGCTAGGCAAAAAAGATGATGCTATGCCTCTTTTTGGTTTAATGCCAAACATGGCTTCATAAGGACTCAGGCGTATTCCTTCGTGGTATGCAGTGTTCTTGGCAAATTGAACCATCTGACCATTTATTTGTATCGTTATCGTGCATCCATGTAGTTAACATATTTTGTATATCCTGATTGGCTCTTTCAACTGAGCCTTGTGTTTGACTATGACGAGGCTTTCCATGAACTATTTTAACATCTTTCCACATAGCGCATAGTTCGGATATGACATGATTACTGAATTCTCTACTATTGTCTGAGTGCAATATAGCTGGAGCACCAAATGTTAAAAATATTTGAAGAAGGTGATACGCTACATCTTCAGCTGCCTTAGTTTTCAAAGGTCGTAACTGGACAAACTTAGTTAAATGATCTTGATACACCATTATAAACTTATATTCGCCATCCTTGTGTGACTGCAGGTCTATTAGATCAACCTGACATCTTGAGTTTAACTCAGAACTGACCATTGGTTTCACAACAATACCCTTCTTAGGTGCACTACGTTTCATTTGACATTGTTTACATAAATTTAAATACAACATTACAACTTCATATGTAATATTTTTATACTTATCTTGCAAATCTTTAAGCATGCGTGTTCTTCCTCCGTGACCTATTCTGGTGTGAGTTTCAAATAGTAAACTGAACAATTCATCATTCATAACATAATACTGTATCTTTGTTTCTCCTGGTTTTAATGGTACAATTAACTTCTCTTCGTCATTAATTTTTATACGTCAAAACGTTTTAATCGTCTGTAATCCAAAGGTGTAGTGCACTTAGCTTTAGCAGCAATCACTTCAGAAAGGATTTTAGAGTACTTTTCTTGAGAAAAATAGAAACAATTGTCTTCACGTTTACTAGCAATTAAATCATCTAATTTTTTTAAAAAAAGATCTCGATGCACTGCAGTATCCATTTAAAATCAATTGGGATACAGCGGATAAAAAAAAGAAATTAAAGAACACGTTGCGTGCACTAGCAAATCTTGCATAAGACTGACAAACGGCGATAATCCAGAGTCCAGAGTATAAGAAATATTTGCATCATAAGCTCAACTCAGCAGAATTTGGGAGCGAATTTCGCCTCTCTGTTGACCTTGTGTTCCAGCAAAACACAACGTGCTCTAAGCCGCACCTCTTTGTTGACGTTGCCTTCTGTTATCTCCTTTTCGAGCTCTTTAATCATCTTTTCAAATTCCACCAAAGCTTGTCTGTGATTGTCGACATATACCGGCGATGGTCCGAAAGTGCAAGAAATGTAATCAATTGTACGGTCTTTCACCAACGTTTTTGGTATGTGTTGACATTCACCAGCGAATGTCGACATTCTCCAATTTCGGTCTCTCACAGTAACAAATATATATGAACGCTGTGACCATGTGTCAATAAGTGCCCTTGCCGTTTTCTGACTTTTATTAGATTCGATATTCACTAATAAAGTTTGAACGTACACTTCATCTGGACAACTAAAACTGGTACTTGCTAAAGATACTTTTTGTGCATCCTCTTCCTTAATTTTATCATCTTCCTTTTTATATGTTTGTGAGTTTGGACACATTACAGCCCAGTGTCATCTTAAGTATATCAAGCATTGAACAGTTTATTTACATTGCTTGGCCTTATATTCAATTTTTAGGCAGATGAAACATCTATTCATCTTCTTAACTTCCTCATTCTTTTGAGTTAAATTCATTTTTTGAGCTACAAAACAGTTTTGGCTTTCGTGTGATTTATCAAAAAATGCAAGAGTTCTTTTCCACGAGGTTAAATATTTTCTTATGACCTGAGAATAGTAGTAATTCGCAGTAGGCAAGGAATCTTCATTTTTGAACATTCTATCCTTTCTACCTTTGTTTCGTGCATCAAAATCCAATTTGAACACTGATTTTGCCAGAGAAATTCTCTGCTCCCTCAACTTCATTTCTCAATAATAATAATAGTTGTTTTAATTTTTTGGAATAAGTATTTCTTCTGTAATTATTGATGGATAATTTCTCAGCCAAACTCTTAACAATTCCTCGGAAATACAAGATTCAACGAGTGGAAATAGCATGGCAGCGTATTTGTCGCTTTTCATTCCGATTGATTCTAACGAGCTTAAATATGATTGTAATTTGTCGTACAGCTCAGACACACTGCACTTTTTTCTCTACTCAGTTACATTTTTAATAATTAGGCTTAACAGTTCTCGGATATAAAATTCCACTAAAAGCTATTCCCGTCCGAATCTATTTTCCAGGCTTTCTATTACTGTGTGATAATTTTCCACAGTTGCCGGGAAGTGCAATATTACGTGCTGTAGTACCAGGTATAGTGGCTTGGATCAAGTAATGAAATTTATCTTCGTTCTGAATTTCTTTATCATCATGAATTCGTTGGAATTACCCCCGAAATGGCAACCAATCCTTAATGTCTCCATCGAATTGTTTTAATATTATTTCAGGCAGCTTGAGTTTTCGTTTGTTTAAATTTGGAAATACACTGGCGACGGATTTCTCAGTTTGGCGGGAAAAGAATATTTCAACTTTGAATTTAATTAAATCTAATTTTTCTCTGTATTCTTCGAAACTTTCCCACTCACTGTTAAACTGCTTTTCAGAAGAATATTCTGAATCTAAAATTTGAATACCATAAGAACGAAGTCCTTCTGACAAACGTTCTAGAGTTGACAATTTTGATCTTATAAATTCTTTGTCCAGGTTTTCTTTATCCACTTCAAGTTTAATTCGTTACATGTTCGCAGAAAAGATGCACTAATAGGTTTCCGTCTTTGAAGTAGTGCTCCCATTTCAATTAACATAGACACAAATAACGAAAACAAAATGTAATAGATCTGATTTTTAACGCTCAAAACATCCGTTACAATACATCCGCTTTAACCTTCTTCCAGAGTAGTTTCGAAGAAGTAAAGGCTGTGATGGAAGAGATATACCTAATCCAGGAGTCTCTCTCTGACTTTGCCTACGGATACGCCAAGCATTAGCTCTGGCACGTTTAAAAGTTATTAAATTTTTAGTTGTTGGATATCTGCGGAAAATATTCCACCGCTTTTTCTGTTCTTGGTGACTGTCGCGGCAAGCTGCATTCCACCACGGTTTAGAGAATTTCCTCAAACGTGGGGAGATTTTGTGCTTAGTAAGAAGAGAGATGGGTCAATAGTTTGTCGGAATAGCGGAGTATTTGCCAGGTTTGAAAATTGGTATTATTCTGGCAATTTTCCAGCATTTGGGAAAGTAGCGGAGATCAAAGATTTTGTTAAGAAGATCAGTAATGTTAATAATAATTTTGGAGGAGAGTTTCTTAAGCATTTTATTGGTAATTAAATCAAGACCTGGTGTTTTGTTTATTTTAATATTTTTAATGAATTCAGTGATTTCTGAGGGTTTAATTTCAGAGATTATATCTGATTTGTGATGATTAAAAGTTGAAATAGAACTTCCAACCATCTTTTCAGTGCAAACGTCTGGTAAGTTGTTGGATTTGAATTGCTCTTCAAATTGATCAGCAATCAGTTTAGCCTTCTAAGCATCAGTGTGTGCAATCGTATGAGTATTGAGGTCACTGAGTTGTGGTATAATTGTTCTTTTTCTTTTGAGTGTTTTGGTGGATCTCCAGAGTTATCTTGAGAATTAAGAAGTTCATTTTGTTTAATGTAAGTGCTGCGGTTGAAATCAGTTACAGCATTTCGAAATTGTTCTTGTGCCTTATTATAGTGGGATTTGGAGACTAGATCCCTGAATCTTTGCCAGGTTTTTTTTTGGGTTTTATTTCGTTGAGTTTTACGCTGTCTGATGTGGGTGGGGTAGGTATAATGTTTCGTGATATTTGAGTGGTCTGGAACTAATGTTGTAGGCAGTGGTAATATCTGCTGTGAGTTTTTCCATTTCGTTTTCAAAATCATCATTATTAGAGATGTTAAGTAGATTTAAATCAATATTTTTGTTCAGGTAATTTTTAAAGTTTTCCCAATCAGTAGTTACAAAATATCTATTGGTTAAAAGAGGAGTAGTACTGAAATTGAATTGAATTACAACTGGGTTATGGTCAGAGGGTAAATCTGGAATAGATTCAATTTTATGATAATAAGAGAAGCTTTTAGTGAGTGCAAGGTCAATAGTTGTGGCAGAGTTTGGGCCATATCTAGTGGGAGTTGGAGAGGCTAGAATTTCAAGGTTTTCTTTATTAGCAAAGTTAAGTAGAAGTCTTCCAGATTGAGAGATTCTGTCACAGTTCCATTTTGTAGGATGGGCGTTCATATCACCAAAATTATTACTGAATCAGAGATGTTAAGGATTTTTTTAATATCTCTGGTAAAGAATTTATTCGGTCTGCAAGGGATGAAGATAGAGGCGATAGTGATTGTAGGTCTGTTTCGGAGGGCAATTTTAAGAATTGTGACTTCATTGTTATTTAGATTTGGAATGTAAATTTCTTCATGTTAGATGTTATTTGTGATGAAGATACCGGTGCCACCACAGATGGAGTTTTGTGGACCATCTTGACGGTAAAAGGAGTAATTGGGGATGAAAGGTGAAAAATTAGATTTAAATTTGGTTTCTTGAAGTAGTATGAGATCAGGTCTTCTCTCGTCAACAAAAGTTCTGAGATCAAAGAGCTTTGTCTTAAGGTCATTGGCGTTCCAGTAAATAAGGAAAAATCCAGGGGCAGAAGACATCATTCATTGTTAGAGTTATAAAATAGGGGCATCAATTTAAGGAAGACTTGTATTTTATCAATTTCATTGGTAGCATTTTTAAGTTTCTTTACTACATCCAGGATGTCTAAACCATTGAAAAGGCTTTTAAACTCACTAATTATATACTTTATACTCTCAAGTTCCGAAAAGTCATGCATAGGGGAGTAAACTTCTGCTTCGACATTGTTAATGCAGTCTTTTTTTGACATTTTTTCTGAGAGGAGGGTTCATTTAGGAAGGGTTCATTGCGAGTTGCTTTGGCATAAGAAAGATTAGGGGTGGTGTATTGAATTGTGTTAATGTTGTTTCTGGCATGTTTAGGAAACTTTTCGCAGCCTTTGTATGATACATAGTGATCTTTGCCGTAATTAATGCATACTGGTTTTTCAGGTGCAACAGTACATTGATCTTTATGATGTTCACCACCACATTTGATGCATCTTGGTTTCCTGTGGCAGGGAAGCTGCACTGTGGTGCCAGTAGTTACAGTTGAAACATTGGATACTACCAGTTTTACGAACAAATTTTTCGACATTTATTTTAGGTAAAGGATGGAAGTCAAGTTCAATATTTGCTTGTTAATATCAATGTTGGGAAGAGTAATTTGGAATTATGGTAGTGGGTCTTTGGTGCGGAACTTGGTTAGCTGAGCGACTTTGTCAACTTAAATTGACAATCTTTTTCTAGAGCTTCTTTGATGGGTTCAGTTTTGATATTAGCGGGTAAACCTCTTATAACTTTGAGTGGACGACTCGATCTGGGGGGGTGATAATTAAATAATCAAGGTTGTTGAGTTTTAGGAATTCGGTGAGCTCTCTATGCTGCTCATCATCTTGAACAAAAATTTTTATGTGTGGACCACCTAATTCGCTTTCAATAGAAAAGCAATTTTCATTTTTTAAATCTGAGGTCATCAATAAATTTTCAGTTCTTTTTAGCATAATTGGGGGGGGTCTGGGTGTTATGTTCAAGGTTTTGACGTTATCATCGTCGATGTCAAGGTTTTCCAAATTTTGGAATGTATTATCATTAATAACAGAGTCATTGTCATTTTCTTTAGTTTTGGTTGCGATTTTCGCAGTTAATCTCTTTGGGGGATACTTAAATTCGTTTTCATCAGAAGTTATAGTTTTGTTTTTATTATCTTTGATTGTTTTATTTGCGTTGCGTCTAGAGTTGAATTTATCTTTGTCATTGGGATTCCTTGATCTGTTAGCATTATTTTTGTGAAAAATAGTTTTTGGGGTATGATGCACACAGTTAACTACAGGACAAGAACCAATCTCACTTACCCTTTGCTGGAGATGGTTGACGGTGTACGATGACAACCCCACGCTTTTGCACCTTTTTCACAGGGTTCTTGGGATTCTGCTTCCTGTCAACAGGCTTTGGTGCTTTCTTATTCGTCTTATCACCTTTCCCAGCCAATTCTGCAAATGACGGTGGTGATTCGGGCGTACCTGCATCAGGTGAAGGAGGATTTTCTGTAACGATTTCCTCCCTCTGACAGGCTGCTTCCCTTTGATCTAACGTGGGAAAGAGGAGATCGCATTGTGTCTCCTCGCAGCGAATCGGAGGCTTATTAAATTCATTCGCTTTAAGAATGAATCCAATGACTGTTTCCGTGACCCTCTTGTTAGCATTCAATCGGGCTAGGTATCTCGTTGCCCGATCAATAAGCTGAGGGAGAGTCGTGGGTTCAGGGGACTTTGCCACCTTTAGACCCATCTTCCTTTTAGCCTGAACGGCTCTCTTTAATTTCGGGCTACTAGTGGTAGGGGCGTCCACCACTGTAACGTCAGAATCGGAGTTGAATCACGCTCATCCTGAGGTGATTGAGTATTATTCTGAAGACTCTTAAAATCGCAAGAGTCCAAGGAGACATCAGAGAGAGAGAGATTTGTTTGATCACATTATCGTTAATCTCTTTAATTGCCTTCATAATGACTATTTTTATTTGGTTGATCGGTTCACTCACGTCGGAACCGACCTATTCCTCGACCGGAGTCTACAGGGAACTAACAGGGCCCTTTGCATTTCCAAGACGTCCCCCCGTGGGCGTCTCCCCACGCCGCAGGACGAATCCTAGGAGATTTCTCCGAAGGCCTCTTTCTCAGTCAAGCCGGCGGTACCATTCGTCAACTCTTCTATGAGCAGAGTGATTGACCCAGGTACCTCTAGCCGCGCCACTCTGAAGATCTCCGCATGTCAGATCATGGTGGGTACTTCTGGCCAAGTGTCGACGAGAGACCAAGACTGGTACAGTATCGCTCCACATTGAAGTCAGACCTGACACGCTTCCTTCTCCTTGGTTTTGACAGCTACTTAGCCACCGTGAACCGTGCTTAAGAGCTTCTGATCCACGGAATTTTACTCTTTTTTTGGTTTTTAATCTATAAACCTTTTTTCTTACAATTTAGTGTGGTACTTAAGCACCCGCATGCCAAGAGGTACAATACACACAGGTTACAAACATATGAATACAATAAATACAAAAATTCCAGCCTGTCCTATTTACTGCGGGATATGCACCAGCTCTTGGTGAATATTTAGTAGGAAAGCAAGTCGTTTTGCGTCAGCCTTAAAAGAATTTGCTGGAATTAATCCAAAGTCTATTGTCAATCTTAAACTTCCCATTTAATTCCTAATTTGATCTCAAGATTTAAGCCAATCATAATTTGAACACAGGATAAACCTTCCAATGGAGCACGGAAAATTACTTTCCAATTGGAACACGGGATAGAACCTTCTTAAGGGAAATTAGCGGCTCCTACTGATCGTCCAGCAAAGAGCCGCCTTGGAGCTGACACCTCGAAACGACCTCTCAACAACCACCAAATACGAAGAAAAGAATGAATTTCTTCCTCGTCACCAAGTCCGAGGATTCAAGAGCCATAATTTAGTCCTGTGTACTCTTGGGTCCACATGGAACTTAAAGAGCCCAGATTATCTAGTTCTAGGTATCCCCCAATTTATTGAAGGAATCCCAGGCCCAGATATCTAATTACACCGTCTTTCGGGTTTCCAATTTTATTTATTACATAGTTTATTTCATTGTTGGTCCGTATTTTTATACGGGATCGTCCTGCTACGATCCCTCGATGGAGAAGACACTTAGTTGGAGTCGGGATTGAACCCAGATACTCTGCTACGCCATTTCACTTCTGGCGGAGTGTATCCTCCGTAACTGCCCAGGCCACGTGAAGGCGTGCTTCTCCGGGTAGGGCAGAGGCTAGGGTAGGATTAAACGTGCTATATTGCGCTTGCACCTACCCAGACTAAAGAGAACCACCACCAAATTCTCATCAGCCCGCTGGGCAAAGATTATATTGCAACGGGGTTAAACTGCCTAGTAAATGAAAAATTTCAATATTTTGTAAAATTACACGAATTTTTTTATTACCAACTACCATTTATTTTATGAAAAAGAATGTATAAAAACATTTGCTGTTGTTTCTAGGAAAATAAGCATAGAATTTTTTGATAATTATGAAGAACACAAGACAGTTCATATATATATATATATATATATATAATTACGGAAATAAAACTAAAAATAGGAATAAAAAAATTATTTCATATTCGAACAAGGTTAAAATTTAAAAAAAACTATTAAAGAATTATCATTGTATTTAGAGAGCGCTAATGCTGCTTCTACCAAAATACAGATGAATCTAGGCAAATTAGAAATATATGCAAAGTAAAAAGGAATACAATAAAACTAAAATTACAAGTAGTAGAAAAAGAATCCGGCCTGAAGACATTTTCAAGGGCCACCCTCAGGCAAGGATTCAAAATAAGGGATTTTTCTGTGAGGAAGTGTCCCAAAAATCCCACGAAAATTATGGCCAAAGGGATACATCAATTTAACAGCAAATACAAAAATAAAAAAAACATTAAAATCATTATAAAAAAATAAGATATAGAAATGTATACAAAATGAATCTACACGAGAATAATCAACCAATTATTAAAAATATTCATATATATGTGGGTGTGATGGGTTTTAATGCATCAGTCCACTGGTTTAGATTATTCGTTTATTGAATGATTAGAAAAAGAGGATTTTTACAAATGAAGTTTCATTGGTGAAGAATTAATTGCGATGTCATGGAGATTAACAATAGATATGTTCAGGGGCTCTTTTCCACCTACGCGTGGCACCTTGAGCATTTGCAGATGAACTGTGTAATACAAGAATTCCAGTTTCGGCCGCTTGAAGAGGATCATATTTCAACGGTTTCCGGTCGCGACCCTTCTCGGCGGACGATCCGTATTCTCTTATTCTAGGGAACTCTTCCCTCTGACTGCTGGTTAACACCGGAAGAAGTGCTGAGCGCCTTCTCGTGGAATTAATTTACCACATGTATATATGAAGAACACAAGAAAGTTCATATATATATATATATATATATATATATATATATGAAGGAATTGGGTGGGACAGAATGCCCATCCAACCCCATTTAGTTCAGTGTCTAGGGTCACTGAATGAAGAAAAAAGAAGCTTTTGAACATGAAAGATATTTATTTACAGTAAAGAAAAAGACATTTACAATTACGACAGGACTATTTACAATACAGAAAAGAAAAAAGTAAAAAGGAATTACTTTATAGATGCCGCTAAGAGTTTCATGGCGTTTCGTTTTCTAAAGATAAATGTTCGGAACAAAATGACTCTCTCTCTCTCCGTCCGGCGTGCGAATGCGACCTTCTCTGGTTCACGTCTGGCGAGCGAATGCGCAGTTCGCCTTTTCTCGAATTCTTACGTCACGCGTTTTGGACTTTGGTTCAGCCATATCTAGCGATTCTCGTAGCGACATCTATTGCAACAAATTGAAACTAAATATTAAACAGCAATGGCCGCTGATTAAATCTCTACAACTCGGCCAATCCTGATAGAACGATGACCTCATCGTTGTTTACATACTGGCATTCAAGCCTGATATTAAATCAAAGTCGGCCAAACTGTTACAAAAAAGAACAAATCTAAAATTCACTTTAAGTATATCAATTGTTAAGAGAAAGGTACATAATATTAGCAGTAATAATTTGCTTATTACATCACTGGAAAAAACATCGAAAATATAAATGCAACAATTTAAAAGTTCTTTATAAAATGAAAATATAATACACGGAGCATGAAAAAAATGTGTGTATTCATTGAATTAAAATTGTTAGAATATTAAAATATACATGAAAATGAAATATATAACACAATAAAATAGTTAAT
>JAPMOQ010000725.1:152-25057 GCA_026543055.1 Argiope trifasciata
TGAGCTTTATTATAAGTATAGATGAGATATCAAGGAGAGATATTATTTAAATTACAAATGAATAGTACTTTCTACATTCCAAATTGTATTTATATGCTTCAGATAAAATAAAAAGTTTGATTACTTTTTTCAAACAATATTGAAAAAAAATGTCTTAAATTTTTTACTAATATAGAAAGCATGGCCAGGTATGTATCATTCGAAGCAATTAGTTTATAACTGAAAATTTATTATCAGTTATCGGGTGTGAAATTAGACTGTCATTCCTCCGCAACGACTTTCATGACGATGACTAGCGTTTTACTATGAAAGAAAAGGTCTAAATAAATTGTAAGGAAAAAAATCATAAATAAAAGCATTTTATTCACTCCAACGACAATACAGAACACACCATAATACACTAAAGCTTTAAAGAAAAGCATTTTATACAGTAATTATTCTTACTGGCCTATTAATTATTATTTATGTAAACACTTTTCTGTTGAATGTTTTTTTCCTGTCAATGTGTCGTCTTTTAACAATTTATTGGAAATCTCTGAATAAAGTCTTTTGAGCTGAGTACATTCATTTCATACAGGCATTTCGCCGTATTGCACCCAGCCTTGAGAGTCAACCTTGAGTTCATCGAGTCAAATATAAATTCAATAGCCTTGAGTTCATCGAGTCAAATATAAATATATCACGTTATATGTTCGAATCTCTATGAGCTTTACACGTTATACGTCGAATATAGATAGACTCGGCATCCACTGAATGCGCAAATTTACAGCTCAAATATAAAAAAGGAATACATGTAATAGAAATACTTTTTGAGAGATGTCAGAACTTGCCAAAGAAGGATTGTTCTTCAGTAAAGAGAACGATTCATCATCTTATATTTATGAATGATCTTATCTTACCTTATTATCACTTTTCTATACGTATTATCACTTATCATGCTTAATCAGATGCAAGGTAGTTCTTAGTTCCTGATCTCTTCGAAAATTTTTCTTTATTCCTGTGAATTATGTCACTTTATCTGAAATGTACTTTGTTATGCCTGAAAATGTGAACAGCATCTTGGAATTTTATATCTCTTTGATCTGACAATAATGTAGAAAATTTTGTGTCCTGACTATAACTCTTATTTTTTTTCCAAGACAAATGAGTATGATTAATTAATTTATAAGTGGGATACTTGTTTTATTTTATCTTAAATATTTTTCAAAAGTATTTAATGATTTCTAATTGGAACTTTATTGAATTGGCCCTTTTCCAGAAAATCCACCTCAATGAGTACATATTTATTTTTAGGCGAGCCCCTTGACCCATGACCTTACCTTGGTTCTAAGGGCAATCTATGCATACCTCCGAATTTTCGTACGCCACACCTGTGCTGCACGGAATTTCCCGACCCGGTAACTCTCCCCCACCTGGAGGGGTAGTCGACAAACGACAATCCCCGAGGTTATGTGACGATTCTCCCCCCGCCCCTCACTTCCTAACTCCCGCGCCATATTTCACCTCTCGTCCGCTTTTGTGTGCGACAAAAGGTCCTCCTTTCTACCCTCCCCTCAGTTTCCACCCCTGTACTCTTTTAGCGTGAATAGCTTGTTGGGACACTCCTTTTGTTCGAGTCCCCTTTTAGGACAAGAGTTCCACATTTGGCTGGTCTTTCGGCTTGGCTTCTTTTGTAGAACGGTCATGAAAATAAGCTGTTTATTTCTTTGCGTTAACAAGCAATGCTAAGTTACTAAAAACATAGCAAAAAGGACACAAATGCCAACACATAAAATAGTTATTATGATTGTTTAATATTAATTTTAAATAAACTTTTGTTACTGTTTATCATTTGGACAAAATTGAAAGCATAATGAAGTTGAGCCAAACAATCCTACATTTTGAACGAGTATTGCAATGAATAATGATCCATTCTTACTAAGTACAATCAGTTTTGTAGAAAAACTTAAATTATTTGCATAAATCTGCCATACAAAGAATAAGCTAATAACGAAATGTACATAAGTGTCAACTTATAAAATATTAATTATGATCATCTATATTGATTTTAAATAAATAAGAATGATTGTGTCAATTGCAATTCCACTTTTCTATAAATTATAAATTTATACAAATTAGAAACTACCGATAAATTTATTTTTCAGTGAAATCGAATGCTTTTAAGCAACGATAATAGATATGAACTAAACGAAATAATGTTTGATTGATTATATATAAAATCAGTATCGAAACAAGCATATAAATACATAGCAAAACGCATGACTAAAGTTTTTAACAAAATTAAGATCAAACCATTGAAACATTCTTATTATTGATATAGTAAAATTTTTTATTGATTTCATCAGGCAAGTTTGTGTAAACAATTGATGCATCAGAGTTAATTTATAGATGTCCTCCATTTTCATTGAAGTATGATACTGTCTTTTATAAAAGCATAGAGAATTATCCATCGCCTTTTTACACCAATTATTTCACTATGGGCGTAACGTGTACAAAATATGCTGTCTTTAATCAAATATTTCACGCCTGGTGTGGGAGAATCGGAAATGGAAAACTCACTGAAATATCTGAATTAACTGAAACTGAATTAATTCAAGATTGCAATGAATATTGTAAAAAATATATGCGCATTTTCAAGTAAGTCATTTAATTATATCCATGAAGATAATTATAATTCCATCAAAGTCTAAATTTCTTTGAAAATATAATCAACAATAGCTAAAACAAATTGAGTTTAAAAATGATGAAAGTAGACAAAATCAAATTTCAGTTTTAAATTAAAAAATCAAATTTACTCAAAGTAATATCAAGCCCTAATCCCCATATTTGAAAAATTCCATGAGTAATAGATGGAGGCATTAGTCGCCTTTGGCAACCACCTAGTTCGCTGGCGATATTGGTTATATCTAATTTCAATAAAATCCTTTGAATATCATTTTATATCTGACAAAACTGTCAAATATATAATTTTTACCTATGACCTTTTTATTGAGTGCATGAACGTTTTTGTTGAAAATAAGTCCCATGATACTATACCGCTATTAAAGATGTAAATGTTCTTTTAATTTCACTTTTTTATTCGTCTTATAAACTATAGAGTTTTAAAAAAGAATCCTTCTTTAATTTTCAACAGTTGAAGAGTCACACGATTAAATATTTGTGACTAAATGCAAACGACTTAAATTTTTGCGAAATGCAATACTTATTGTTTGGAATTAAGCGAAAGCCTAATTTTATAAAAATTACATGCTATTAAATTAGAAGCAAGAAAATACAATTCTAAAGCAATATAAAATTAATTTTATGCAATAATATTTTTGAGCGAAATATATAATATTATTTTAGTAGTTGTAGGTATAATAGTCTGGTCTGCAGAGCGCCAACGTACTAACACAGATACGAATTTATCTTTATTATCTTTCTACAAAGAAGCGTAAAATATTAAGAACTGTGTTCAGAACTAACCATTTTTCAAAAGATTGCAACGAATTGTTTTTATTTTATAATGCTATCCTATATAGTATAGATAATATTTTTAGAAATTAATTCAGTTCACAAATACTTCATTTCCCATGGCGGAGAAGTCTGCATTGATCTTTTAAAGCTTAGTAACATTGTACTTAATAAATCTTTAGAAATTCGAACTACATAAAATGTAGTTAATAGAAGTTGGCAAGTGAATATGAGAATTTAAAAATTTGAAATGGTTGTGATTCTTTAGAGTTTTAGATTTTCAAATCATTCGTTTTTATTTAATTAATAAGATATCTGCTTCATCGGAATTAACTCTCTGCAAATATAGTATCGTCCACAATATTTTGGCACGGGTAACAAAGGTCGCCTGGATTTTAATTCCACTGGCAAACCTTGTGGAGGGAACCCATTGTGTGACACTGTCGGATTTTCGTGAACACAGACAGGAAAAAGCGTATGGAACAGTTTCTGTCCCACCGAATCGGGCTTCTGTGTTGAGCGCAGATTGGAATAGAATAGGTGAATAGAGGACCTCAATGGAAGCCTCTTGTTGCAGGACAATAGAGATGTGGATCGTAGAAGGGGGGATAGAGAGGAATGAAAAGGTATAACTGCAAGATGGTTTGGAAAAAAAATCTATAAAAATATAAATAAACAAATTTGAATTGAGGGGAGAAAAAACTGCGTCTTCCACCGCGATCTCACTACTGGTTCAATGAAACGTCTGTTCTGGGGTTGATATTTCCTGGGTTTGTTTATTCAAAGTCGGGAAGCAAGTCCCACGGAATGTTTGAATTTTAGGATGGATTTTCTGGATTTCGATTTCGTTTACTCATTAGTTTGCCAATGAGTGAATCATTGTAAGAGATGTATGCCATTTATATAGCATACTCATTGTTTCACTGTAAATATAGCCATATGCCTTCATAATTCTTGAGATTGTTTATAAAATTTAATAATGTTATCACATTTCTTTATAGTCGAAAAAATTGTATCATTGTCTCCGTATTTTTAATGTGTGTTATTTAAATGGATTATTGAGATGTGTCTGAAAAGTAATTGCTGCAAGATTCTCATTAAAAGTAAATAGCTAATATCAGATTTCAAATTTTATTAAAAATATTGAAACCTTTCACTAATTATAATTTGTATAATTTCAATCATTAACATTCAATATTTGAAAAACATAAACTTCCTTTTAAAAGAAGGGGAGAAGAAACTAGGGTGTGTCTTCAAATTTCTCCTATATTATTAGATAAAAAGTAATTGTTAAGGCTCTTTTATTTATATAATTAGCCACATTATTTAAATAAAATAATCAGTTTGCTCCAAATACTGACATTTTAAGTCTTATTGGTTTTTTTAAGTCTTAAATTCTTCTCGCCAGTGAAGGAATTAGACAATCACTGTGAGTTTCCTTTTTTGATAAATTGGTAATTTAATTTCTTATTCCACGAATCTTTAACAGCATGTTAGTGATTTATTTAAATATTATGTGAAATAACTTCTCGGGAAAATTGTTTCGTTTAGTGGTTCTTTTTCGAAATTCATATCGTAGACAACAGTAGCTAACAATGTGCATAACATAAAAATAATATAAATGCAGTACGTATATTTAAACGATGCAAGCTCATGTTAATAATACAAAAAGTCAAAAAGTAAAAAGACACGGCATAACAAGCACGAGCTACCGATATACACGCGACAGAAGAATGCAGATATTACATACAACACCGCATACAAAACATACAATGAATCCATCTCCTAAATGACTACCCAAGTTCTCCATTTTCGTCACAAGCCGCATGGCTGCTTCATTCAACAACAGGGTGTTTTTGCCACCATTCATCCTGTATGGGCTCGATTGAAAAGATTCCCCCTCTCTTGATCCTGAAAAGGCTTAAGAGTACAATATATTTCTAAAGAACTCGGCCCAAACCTTTGAGGAACAGAAAGTGTTGGAACGACTATCCTCTATGAGACGCTTTGTAATAATACGGCGACGTCTGTGCAAATAAAAGTCCCCCATATAAACCTCCATTTGGTTTTTGTATTTATCTGTGAAGCTGTATTGCTGCGGTTGTAATAGAGTAATTGCCGAATTATCGATTCTAGAAGGCAGAAAATGTCTTTGGGGCTTACTTCATATCGGTAAATACATGAAAGTGGCAATTGGAGTGATTTTGTGTGTGTGTGCGTGTGTTGTGAATAAGAAACGCTTGATGCCTCACGCTTTTGCAAATGCAGTCTATTTATCTGGTATCATGGCGAGCGTCACTGAACGTATTACGTTTCTTTTGACATCTAATTCCAAATTGTTTAGTTTTATTATGTCACTATAGGCTTCTTTATGTTACAAAATATGTAATGAATCGAAAATTTGAATTCTTTAAATAATATATAAATAAAAAGAAAATATTCCGTTCCATTTCATTATAGTAATTCTTTTTCTTTCCTTGGCTGATATAAAAATTTTCAAATACAAATCGCATCTCGTCAATGTAGACGAGAAATATATTTCAATGCAGTATAGTTTTTTAAAATTCCATTGCTGAAAAGCAACCAGTGTTACAAAATTCTATAACATGACAAACTTGACGAAATAAAGGTCTTTATTCGTCTCAATTTTTATTCTCTTTTTGGGGGGGAGGGGGGATGATGCTTATAAATGAATCAGCAGACTCTAGAAATATCTATTAATTTCCTTGGAATAAAACTAACACCTGTTTTCCCAACTGAATTCAAGATCGGAAGAGCAACACTGTAAGAATAAAGTATAATTACGCTGTCTGTTTCAGTGTAATTCAAAAAATATTTAATAATCATCCCGTTTATTTTTTTGCTTTGTCTTATTCTGACATTAAGGATTTCGCAAATACATTTCATTTGCGTACCTAATTGGGGTTTGGCTGCAAGATTAACTTGAAAAAGGTCAACTTAAATTTTTTTTAAAGGTGCTGCCATCATAAGAAAATTACAAAAATGATTCTAAAACATAATTATACTGCAAATAAAGTTAATGAAAATAAATTATGTTAATTAGCAATAATTTAGTTATTCTCCAATTGCAGTTAGCCCTTGCGAGATTCTCTTTGGGTTACTATAACGACCCATATTTCTTTAATAATAAAACAATTATTTTTCTAAAAACCATTAAAGATGGATTATGATTAGATTTTATGAAATTAAAAATTTTATATTATAGAATTTTTTTATGTCAAAAAATACCAAACTTTTTGTTAAAATAATACTGTACTTTTACTAGTTCTCTTTAGCCGTTATTTCGCAGGAAATGTTTTTTTGCCGATTTGAATTCGTTTTATACAAACAAAAACAAGAATTAAATTTTGTAATTTTGACTGCAGTAGATCTAGTTACATAATTTTTTAAAAATAAAATGCACTTGACGATTGTTGACGAGTTTTGCGATGCGAATTTCGAAGGGATATGAACTTCAAATCCAAGCCACATTTTCAACAGCGCTTTCTCCAAAAAGAGGCTTGAATTCGAACAAAGCTTTTCTTCCTCCCTGGCTTACACACACACACAAAAAAAGGTCCCATCGTTTCTTTTGTGACACTGAAACTGGAGTGCAGCTGCCTCACAGATCTTTTTTTTCTAAGAGTGAGCGAAAGACCAGTTATGTTTACAAGTTTCGAATTTTAGAATGGCAGCGGTTATCAAAAGGACTTGAATGACGATATGAATGTGTATAAGCAATGAACATAATAAAAAAAGGTGAAAAAAATTAGGGAGAAAGTGTGCGTTCGAAAAGCTGACAGTGTTGCACAATGAGATGAGACTGGTACTTAACTGCGACCATGACGATCAAAAGACTAACTGATGCGGCGAGAGTCATTGTGCTTTATCAAAAGCACTATGAAATAATTTTTTAAAAGATAAAAGTGCATTCATTTATTGTATGGAATTCTTTTTGAACTTATCGAAATGTAAAAAAATCATTCTTAAAAGTGTCATGCACTTGTGTAACAATTAATACGTGTTAACACTATCTCTTTCTAACTAGTTTTGAATGCAGAGATTTTATTTTCAAATATCAGGACTTAGATGAGAATTTTTACTTTTATTCGCTATGAAATTATATTTAGAAGTACACATATGCAATGTCTGATTGACCAAACTTGTACTGTTATTTAAACAATATAAAATAGATGAGAAATAGATTCTTTTTTCTCAAGAAAATGAAAAAGAGAGGATTACCGAATCATTTTTAAGTAATAGTTTTATTATTTTGCTAGATTGCATTTTCAGGCTTCATATAAACAAAGTAAAAGCTAGATAAGTAAATAAAAACTCAAAATTTGAATACTTCATAATTTCAGATTACTGAATTAACAGTGGTGAATAGGACCTTTTGTGGTTCTAATCAGTGCACATTACGATCCCTCCTCTAATAATAAACTAGTCAATCAGTTCCACTATACGTTTAAATTTTATTAACATACTAATGATTTATGTTAGGCTTTTCTACTTTTAATTACCTTGGTGAAATTTGTATATTTTTATACATTTATTTATCACTAGCCTGCTTTTTGCGACTAGCCGGTTAACCAATCTGAAAGCTCACTTAAATATTCAATGAAATATTTCATGTAACTCCTATTTTAATAGTCTCTTCGTAAAAATATATTTAAACTTCAAATTTCGATAGTCATATAATTCACTTATTATAAAGATGCACTATATATCTCTAATGATCTGTCAACTCCCGTAAACACTTCAAATTTAAATTAAAGTGGACATGATTAAACTGTAATTAATATTACACTTTTTTAAAACTAAAACCAAGTATTTTTTAAAAAACATATGAGTGTTGATAATAGAATCGTTCAGCATTAAAATCTCAAGTGAAATACAGAATAATATTTTTGAGTCACGTAATATCACAAGAGCTATTCAACAAAAATTTAACAAATTCATCATAAGATTGAATTTTTAATTTTATTTTGAAAGGGATTTAAATAGCAGGAATAACAATATTTAATCTAAATAAAAGCAATCTTTATTTATTATAATACTTATGTACTAAAGTTATATAAAATGTAATTTTTTTCTTCATTAGACCATTTTAACTCATCAATTTCTATTCTTAAAAGTTTACAAAGGAACCGTGAACCCTGAATTGAAGGGATGTATATTAAAACACTGTTTCCCTTAAATAAAATTGATTTTTTGAATTTATTTTTTAGAAAATATTATTTTTCTTGTTTATTTCCTTTAATACAGACACGTGCGGACAATTATATATTTCTAATTTGCCGTAATAATTGAATTATTTTTTAATTTGAGTTTTTGTAAAAGTGATGGCAACACGACAAAAGTTTTTTTCCTTACAAGCGTAACTTGCTCGTGCAAATTAACTATTTTTATTTTGGGCGAAATAAATTGTTGAAAAATATGTTCAATATATTTTTCAATATTTTTTTAAAAAATAGAAACATAATGTATAAAAATATTTGATATAATTAAAAAAGGAAATTTTTAGCTTTAATTTGGTGTAAAAAGCATGTTTATATTTTATATAAATTATTGGTTTTTATAAATCATGTTCATTTTTATGTATTTGATAATATTTTTGGAAGTTACCGTCAATAAACGTCAGATTTCCGCTTTATTTTTAATTAATTAAAATTTCAAAAAAAAATCGCTCCTATGAGCACATTTCCGATTTTTAAGGTATATATGTACCAAATTTGGTGTCAGTAGATCAAGTGGTCTGTCCTGTAGAGCGCCAACACACGCACACACTCACACATTAAACTTTATTAAAAGTACTAGCTGTCTTTGGCAATCGCTAATCTTAATGTTCTTTAAAATGGTCAGTTAAATACTTTATGCAACGTCATTGTCAATAAAATTCTTTATGTGACGCCATCAATTAAATACTTTATGTAACTTGCCTTTTATGTGCTACTTCATCAAAATATTTTTAAGGTTCAAATTTTGATAGTCATATAATTCACTCATGCCTTTATAAAAGCCTTAAGCCCATAATATACTATATGTCTCTAATTATCTGTCAGCTGCCCCAAAATTTCATTATTAGATTGAAGTGCAGAATACTAAACTGCAATGAATGAAAAAAAAAATTACCGAAACTATTCATCTTTTTTTGATGTCGGCATTGAAAACAGAGTTCATCAGCATTTGAGTCTTATGTGTACTAGAGAATAATTTTGATAATTTTTATATCTCAAGATTTATTCAACATTATTTGCGGAATTATTCTTGAGAATTATTATTGAATAAGTGTTAGTCAAATATTCATAAATTAGTCAATTTTAACGACTGACGTAGTTGATTGAAGTTTATCTCCTTTTATTTAAAATATTAGTGACTGAAAAATATTTTGTTAAATATGATTCACAGAGCTGAGGATCTTAATAAAAGCTAAACATTCTTCATTTATTAAAAAAGCTAAACATTCTTCATTTATTAAGGCATTTATAGACTCATGTTCCATGCTATGCAATTATTTACTTCATTTAGACCAACTTCATAAATGCATTTCTATTATTAAATATTTACAAATTTGCCGTTGGGCCTGGAATCAAATATATATATATTAAGCCATACTTGTTCTTAAATCTGATTTATTATATTAATACTGTAATAGTCAAAAAACTTTTCTTTATGTTTTCTTTTTAGAAAAAAACATGTTTTATATTTGTTTTATTTCATACAGACACGCACTGACAATTACATTTGTACATATTTAATTTTTAATAATAGTTTTTTTTTAAATTTCTGTTTTAATCAATCTGATGGCAACATAAATTATATAAAATATATATATATATATATATATATATATATAATCGCTTAATTTTTCATTAATTCAAATTCTAATTAAAAATTGGAAAAAATCGCACGTGTATATATATATAAGGTTTACATCTGTCAAACTTAGTAACTGTAGGTCCAACGGTCAGGGCTATAGAGCGCCAACACATAAACATACACATTGAGCTTTATTATAAGTATAGATAGATGATCAAGATTGCTCACTATCTAAGCTTGTAACAGCACCAAATACTTGAGCAAATGTTTAACAAAGATTGTGATAACAAATTGAATATGATGATGCTTCATCATTTATACTTGGCGAAGTGTTATTCTATTACTTTATAATTAATGATAAATGTATTTTTTTATAAATTTATTTGTGTAAAAATAGGATAGTACAAAAATATCATTTTAATCAATCGATTTGCCATTCGTGCCTTCAATACAGTAATACAAAACCATTGCTTATTCTGCCCATTCGAAAATCTACCCCTGAATTTGAATTATAGTATAATGTAGGTTGTTGACATGTTGCTTTTTTCCCCCCTTCAAATCAAAATCCTAAAAAATATAAAAATATTCTATTTTCTGTAATTAAAATAATGCAATTAATTACAACATGATTATAATACAATCTAAATTCATTTATAACATTGTCTATATATATTCAAAAAATAATTTTTAAAAAAGGCTTTGTTACCTTAGGTACAAAATCTGATGCAATTTTTCAACGTAAACTCCTAGATAATCTATATCAGAAATATAATTATTAATCTTTTTCGAGCAAAATTTTGAAAAATGAAATACACATGATCATAATTTTTAATGACAAAAATCTTAATTTCCAAGAGCGTTTCTCAATTAACAAAGTAACACATTGGGTTAATGATAGTATTTAAGCTCCATATTTCACTGAAATAATAGAATTACGAATTAGGACAATTTGAAGGCTTTGATAGTGAATGATTTAAATTATTCACATCTTTTCTGATGCTTGAATTGCGGTTTTTAATGGTCTATTCTTTTAGTCATTAATAATGTAATCTTTTTATATCTTAAACTTGTAGCTTTAAATAAATTTTTGCGTTTATATTTTCTTCTAAAATGAGCCGCTCTCTCTCTCTTTATATATATATATATATATATATATATATATATATATGTGTGTGTGTGTGTGTGTGTGTGTGTGTGTGTGTGTGTGTGTGTGTGTGTGTGTATGTAGTGGAAAACATTGTAGAGTTATTTCGCCCATTTTACAAGAATTTGTGAATCTACAAAAATATTTCAAGCTATTTAATTAACAAAGTCATTTTGTTTTTGTTTTTGAGATTTCTTTTGAAACAAAGGAATTAGTTAAAGCTGAAAATTCCGGATTATGACAAGAAACAAATCAGTGTTAACTTTAGGCTAATAACAGCGTTTATTTATGATTTTTTATGAGATGTTTATGATTTAAAAAAAGAAATAAGCAACTACATGATATTCTTTTAAATTAAAAATAATTATATGTATGATTTTATACCTCTAGGAATAATATTTTCACAACCAAGCATTCACTCAAATTGTAAAAGTTATTTTATTTTTTCTTCAATCTTTGTAAAGTAAAACCTATGTATGATTCTATTCTGATTTTACTTAGAAACCTATGTGGTGAAATAATGAGACTGGGTAGAGACAGAAGCAGGTGGGAGTAATCTTTCCAAACCTATTGTATTACCTGACGTGCAGAAAGTCTGACCCAAGCTACAGAAGAAAAATGCAGGTGTTTCTTTACTCCCCCCTTAGGTCTCTTTCAATGTCATTTCGAACCCAACCCATTGAAAAGAAGTGGTCAAATGTCCCCATAGGGGTTCCTCTCCCCTCAACGATCCATCTTACCTGGTAAAACTTCTAGTTAGTCTCTTAGTGTCATTCCGTAAGAATAATTGATAAGCAATAATTCTCACGTTTTCTTCCTTTAAGCTTAATTTTACCTGTCTGCTCTCGTAAAGTGAATAAGCAAAGTATCCATTAGCCCACACACAGATAAGTGCTTTTTTGACATTTGTTCTCTGCCATTTATCAAATAAATTGATCGTAACAGTCTTATTGACATTTACTGGTACATTCTGTAATTCTCGGTTTTCAGTTTTATCCATATGAAATAAATCATTTTGGATTCCACATTCGAGGAAGGTGAAGTCGCGTTTTTATCTAACAAAATCTCACAGTTCCACTTGAAAATTAATTTTTAAAGGTTTTAATTAGTTAAATAAAAATTTGTAAATTAAAATGTAAAAATTAATAAAAAAAAAGGAAATTGAAAATCGTTTTTCCCATTATTGACTTCCTTTTATTTTATCAATAAAATTTGAAAAGTTTATTCTTCTGTAAAATTTTAAACACATATCATCTATAACGTTTCTTTAAACTTTCAATCTTATTGATATTGTACTAAATGTTGATATTATTTCTTACTGTCAAGATTTCATTTTTATCTACGTCATTTATCGTAGTATCTTCATTCCAACTTGCATAGGATCAGTAATCTTTCTTTCATGAACTTTAAGAAAATTACATAGATGCGTACGCCATCTGCTTACTTATTTTTAAGAAATTGTAATATTTCATAGTGGTCGATTTGATTGATTATGTTAGAACTGATACAAGAATACATGAAACGCTAAAAAAAGAGGGGAGGGGGAGGAAAAATTTTGTAAAATAGAAACAATTTTCTGAGATAGAATGAGTAAATAAGACAGTCCTATTTTAAGTCAAATTTCTTTAGAAAATTTCATTTAATAGAAAATGGAATTTTGCTGAGTAGAAATTATTTTGCGTATCAGAAACCAAAATTTGAAATGAAGAAGCTTTAAGAGAACACAATTTAAAAAGTCTACTTAATTAAACAAAAAAAATTGCTGTGAATTAATGAAGGGTGACAAATGATAAAATCAAAATGTTTCTTATAAAAGAAATGCCCCTTTATTCAACAAACAATAATCAACACTTTGATTTATTTGAACAAATTTTATTAAATGTATTTGGATTTAGAAAGAATAATTAAAATAAAAAAAATTATGTAACAAGATTGAAAGAAAAATATTTCATTTTGTTACAGTTTCCTTTAGATTAATGAAACTTTTAATAAATTTAAAATTCAATCTCAAATTTAAAATTGATTATTTATTCACATGCACTTAAAATATAAGAAGAAATGTATACCGTATAATAACTCTTAATAGAATATGATTAAATTCACTATAAAATAATTTAAGGTTAATTGAATGTATTTTTAAAATATTGGTACCTTGATTATTCATTAACTTGGTTCAGTTATTTCACTTTGCATATTTTGTAAAATTTTAATTTTTGAAGATAAATTTGTTTGAAATTAATTATAGCGTAGAATTTAATATAATAATTAAGAATGTTATTGAAAATAATAATTAGGAACCTCAATAATTATATTATTATAATATTTTTTATTAACATCAAAAATATATATTGTTAAAAACATTCACAAGTTGCTCTGTTATAAAATTAAACAAAGGTAAAGTGTCATGTTAAAAATTCATTAAATGGTGAGACAACTATCAGTTCGTTCATTAAAAAGACGAGTTTCATATTGAGTATGATATGATGTTGTAAAATGATTAAATTCGCCACCGATTAGTTTTTAACTCAAATTATTAAAAGTTTGTGTCATTTATTCTTGTGATATTGGCTCCAAATGGGCCCAGCATTTTGAATGCGATTTCATTTCTTGAACTGGAATTAATTTTCAGACAGTACAGACAGTCAGTTTAATTGCCTTAGTTCAGAGAAGACGGATTGAAATAAAAACTTAGTTTCCTTTCTCCTTTCTCTCTCTCTCTCTCACACACACACACCTTTATGAAAAAAATAATATCTGGCCAGTATTTCTTGTTATGGTCAATTTATTCAAGAAAGCTCATTACTAGCTGGTATAGCTATTCCATTTAAAGGATTAATTAACTAAATTAATACCTTAATGAAAATTAATTAAATTAAGCCTCCTTATTAATTAACTAAGTGAAACTCTTAAGAATGGTGTCCGAAGCCTAATATTTATAATTCGCTTCGACTCCTACCTCATTTATCAATTTCAACCATTAAGAAATATATGCTACAATTTTACTTCTTTCTTAGTTTGATGCCCTGAACATCTATATTCACCTTTGATATTAATTTTTTCATAACGTTACTGAAAGAAGGGATAACAAGATTATTTAATTGATTGAAAATCAAATTTAATGTGTGTTTGACAAATATTTCAAGCATTTCACATTATGATTCGAAATTTGAAAATAAATAATTCAGCAATTTACTTTTTCCTCATAAGTAACAAATCTCGAAACTTTCTGAATTGAAATGGAAATTTGCATTATTGCCATCTAGTGAGTAGTTCCGAAAACAAACCCTTATTCCATATATGTTTTTTGAATGGAGAAAATAAGGAGAACAAAGTAGGATTAAATATTCAGGATTTTTTGCATCTCTATAAAAGATCAAGTGTTATTATGTGTATTAAAATAGACTTATAACCTGCTAATAGTATATGTCTATGAAAACATATTAATTTCTAATCTTTTCTTATCTGAAAATATTTCTTTATTATTGAAACGAATGAAAAAATACCTCATTTCAATTAATATATGAACCTAGATGCCTTTTTGTAAGAAAATCGTAGTAATAAAGCAAACATATTTAATTTAAAAAATAAACAAATTTGTCAGGATAAAGAATTGAAAATATTATCATAAAGAGAAATTATTTTAAATAATTTAAGTATCATTCCATATTATTCTTATAGCAGACATTGGCGAGTATTTCCAAATTCTTGGGGCTTAACTATCAAATATGTGACCTTTGGAAGAATTTTTAAATCATTCATACAGAAAATACAAATTTTGAAATAATCTATACTGTCGAATTTACTTTTCTGCTTTTTATTTTAATTAAAATATTTTTTAATGAATTCATGTACTTTGAGTAAAAAAATTGGATGCCATATATTGAAAAAAAAAATGCAGTGAGCGAAAGTTTAAAATTTCTAATACTTATGAAGAATAATTAAATTCTAATAAATGAAACATTTATAATGGATTACATTAAAAATTTAAATATCTTATTTCCTTTATTTGATTACCTATGTACTGAATTGATCGTGATGACATCTAGCGGAAAACATATGATTTATTGAAACAAGTTTGTTGATATTTTTTAAAGTAATTCCAGTAAATAGTTATCAAAATGCTACAAAGGATATTTACAATTAAAATCTGATTCTAAACAACATGAAAGGAGAGAAAGTTTTGGAAAAAATAAGAATTTACTTTATCAATAATTTAAAAAAATTATAATTTTTTTAATGTTTAGTAAAATTAATCAGGCTAAGAATCAAGCAATACAATTTTAAGAATTATGGAAAAACTATTTTAAAATCGCATTGTGAATTTGAAAATTGGATGTCTTTAACTTATTCAATAAATTTATTCTTTATTTTGGGTTATTTTTTTGTTTTAGTGATTTTATAAAATCCCACTTTTTTAAACAAAGATTCATGGTTGCATGATATCCATGTTTGTATCCAATATTATTTAAAAAGATGTTTGATGTTTATATATATTGAAATAAGTACATGAACTTAGTGAAATAAAAAGAAAATTTACCAATTACACTTGACAAAAAAATAGTGCTGATTTTATATATTTTGTAATTAATAGAATGTGAATTTTTATAAACTTATTTGACAACTAAACTGGTGAAAATTATTTAAATCGAACTGTTTGTGCTTCTCTCTTGAATCAAGTGAAACTAGGCTGTCTGGATGAAAATCCTCTTCTGATTCTGGGTGATTTTCAGATGACGAGAATTGCTGTCGTAGAGACAATATACGCTGTCATTTTTCCTTTTAAGAAACTGATAAATTTACATCATATTTAAACACATTTTTAACTTAGCATCACTCTAATGATTTATTTCAGATTTATTATTTTTGTAATAGAAACTTTGTGAAATTGAAAATGTGTTTACAACAATTCCGGACTGCTTATCATATACGTTTATGCACATTTTTTGCTGACATTCGATGTTTATAAATAATTATTTAAAAAATAATAGTTAATAAAATAAGTGGGCATCTGATTAATTATGCTTGACAAAGTATAAATATTATCCTCATATTTTATAATTCCTCACATTTAGAATTTAATAATAATTTGTATTTTCAGCAAAGCTAATAACATCTCTTCAAACGATCTGCCTATAACCTTCTTCAGGCCGATGGCCCTAAACAGCTGTCTAGTTATAAATCCGCAAATGTATGCGGATTTACACCTAAGCACGCATCATTTAACTAAGTATACACACATCATTTTTACTTTCCTCGGAGATCTTATGAATCAATTATTAGCGAAGCACAAAAATAATAAACATTTTCTTATATACATAATATAAATAAAATTATTGTGGCTGCATGTATTTATGTTTCATTTCTCCTCTCAAATGAATGCCCAATTTTTGCAAAACTTTGCACAATAATTTCTTAGCACAAGAAAATTGTTATCAATAACTTTTCAAAGTACTAAAGTCAATGAAACATTTTGTTGATTAGAAGTTAACTGAAATATTGCTATTTTTTCTGCAGTAATTTCGAAATAAATTATTTTACTAGCAATATTTTGATATTGCTTTGAAATTCTAAATTTGTTCTTCATTTAAATGCCGTTTTTCTTCAAATTTTATTTAATTTCAGACGAATTTGCCATTCATTAGCAGTAAGACTCTAAACTACTTTATCGATATCTTTTGAATTTCTAAGTCACATCTTTTGGAATATTTTTCCATTAATGTAAAGTAATTATTTAACGGCAACTAAAAGAACTGAGAGAAAGAAAGAGCAATATAAATTTATATAAAATTGGCTTTTCATTAAGAATCTTATGCATAAAACTATTTTCAACACCGGATGTATTGACTTATGTTTAATAAAGCAGCATGAGAGGAATGATAATACAACAAACTTACTATTGAAGAAAGTTGAATGAGCTCTAATTAGTTTAACATATATGGATTCATTGCAATATATGTACTAAAAAAATATGAGGCACTGTGGTTTCGATATTCTAATTTTTGATACGGAAACTTTTTTGCAACTTGTCGTATTTTTAAGCCTGCAGTATACACACAAAAATAGTCTAAAATATGGCGTCAATTCTGCTGTATATCGATGCTTTACATAACAAAGGAATGGATTTATGCGAAGAAAAAAGCATTAGCATAATTTCACAGAAGAAATTATATATAGAACTTCAAATTTTTAAAGCAGAAATATTTTTTGAACTGCAATCACTGTCTAAAAACATTATTTCTACCTAAGTGAATCTATCTCAACCATCTATGAAAATTTTCAACAAAGATTACAACATAAGAATTGTTCTTCATTGGCCATATGGACTCTATTTCACAATGGCTGATTTATCCTTTAATAGCCTTTAAGTGATCTTTCTTTTACATATCTATTCTAATAATAGCCACGAATGGGAGTATGTGTTCTCTACAGACCAACAGCTATTCACACCGATTTAATTTGTTAGCTGCATACATTTGCCAAATTTCATGCAAATAGTTACCAAATTTGGTAGATGTATTCATTATTAGAGAAAATGGTGCATTTGAATACAAAGTTTTGAAAATTTTAATTAGAGTTATAATTAAAAATTTTGATGAATTTTGACATTTTCCCTTAAAAAATTCAAAATATATTATAGCACAAAAGTAAATTTTACATCAAATCCAAATTTTTAAAAATGTCATTTTAATAATAATGATTTAATGGCCTTTCAAATTTGAGATAAAATTTTTAATTTTGATATTTTTTTTGCCTGAGTTTCAGCAGTGGATGACATTATTGCCCCGAAATTTAAACCGTTTTTGTTTTTGATTGATCAAATTCTTTGTTGCATTAATGTCTTCCATTGATGAAAGCTAAAGAAGGACTCTACTTAATAACAGTATAGCTTACAAGACAAACCAAAAAGCGAAGCTATAATATTGAGAAGTTTAGGAGATTGAGAAACTGGATATTTATTTTTTATGATGTTATAGGACTGTTCCATTAGAAAAGTTCATGTATACGATGAATAAAATTTAACCAAGGCATTTAAAATAATAGACAAATTGTCAAACTTTTTGACTGACTCATGAACATTGAATTAGAAAAAAGATTTAATCTGATCAAATAATTCTCTTGTTGAATCATCTGGTCATCTGAGGAATAATAATAATATATAAAAAATTGAAGAAACAAATTGAGAGATGGTTTTTTCGAAAGCACTCCCGCTGCAGAAAAAGAGTTAAAAAATTCAGTTGATAACAATTAAATTTAGAGTAAACTAAGAAAATGTTTTGAAAATATTTTGAAATCTTTGAAAGGTTTAGTTCACTTCTTTCGTCTTCGTGGTATTTTTTAAATCATAACTGTTTTAATCACAGATATGCATTTTGCCATGAAATCTCTGTAAGTTTTGAACAAAATTCTAAAAAATATTTTTAATTGGTAATACACAATCAAATAATTAATTAAACAAATATAAATTATACTGACAATCTAATTATTTAAATTTTAAAACAAATGCAAATAATTATTAAATTTTAAAATAACTTGGATACTTGTAAATGTAACTTTAAAAAAATTCTATTTCGAATTCTTGAACTAATTTTTTGATGTTTATCAGTTTAATATATTTAATGGAAGATTTTAAAAGTTTCTTTCTTATTACGGATAAATAAACAAGAAGTTTTTTGAAAAATATTTATGTTTTTGATAAAGTGACAAATAACTTGAAAATTAACAAAAATGATTCCAAAATACTATTTTTTTTTTCTATTTATGGAAATATGAAATACGTAATTCGCTTTAAAAATGACCAATTAATAATTTTAATTAAAAAGATCCAATTGTTGTTAGTAATCCTTACAAATTTCTTTGACTAGTTTATTAGACAATTAATCTAGTAAGTAGCGTAAAAAGTTCTTTTGACCTGAATAAGAATTTGGTGAATATGAAAGGAATTTTAGATATATGCTTTTGAGAAGGTGAAAGAAGATGTTAACTTATAGGAAATCTTAGATTCAATAAATTACTAGCTCAAAACTTGATTGTAATTTATTTAAATGAGAATTAACAGCAGAAATTGGTTACTTTATAATTTTGCATTCATCAATTATCCATTGCATCGAAAAATTAGTAATCTCTTAATTCTGAAAATCAGTTTTTCAATGGTAATATTTCAGTATTACATAACATTTTAAAACAAATTTTTTCAAAAGTTTATTTTATAGTAAGAAATTTTGCATCTTTTGAAGCGTATAAACCAGCGAGAGTGGTTTCCTTAAAACTTTCTCGCATACTCCCTTCCTTTGCATGAAATTGTGGACCTTAATAAATACCATGAATGTTTTGCATATTATTAATCTTTGATATGAACTCACTAAATCTCTTGTGCGATCCTTGATGATTAATCTCTGTTATTTAACAATAAGGAGTCGAAAATTGAATTTGTGCTTTAAACGCGTTGCTTTTAAATGATTAAAATCAACTATTGATATAAAACTGCAATTATAATTATAAAAATTCATACCAAAATTCATGTATCTGAATCATTGCATTTTTGAGCTATCGCTTTTGCATGCTTGTGAAAGTACAGATACACAGAGAGCCTACCCTTTGATGGATTTGGATCCGAATTTCATAGATGTTAACACTTTAGATGTTGAATCTGCGTATCAAATTTTATCCATCTAGCTCTGTTTGTCTTAAAATTATATTCGGACTTGTTAATTAATTTCTGGACAGTCAATTGAACAGGCTTCCTCTGACTGGATTTTGTTCAAAATTTCATAGAAATGTAATGAAAAGACCATACACTACACTTCTACCTCTAAGCAATCACTTTTCGTTATTTTTGTCACAGTTTGCTCAATGCCAAAAATATGTATTTCAGTATCGGAAAAATGTAAAATGAGGATAATCATCAAAAACTCGCATTCGAATTATTTGACGATTACAATATTTTTTTTCCAAACTTCTTTAAAAGAAAATAAAAACAACAACAACAACAAAAAAAAACAGAATTTAAATGATAAAAAAGAGAATTTTGATCCTAAAGAAAGTTTTGGCTATTTGAAAAAATCTGTTATTTTCTTCAAAAAACAAAGAATTTTTTTAATGCACTTTTAAAAGAATTTCACTATTCTTTAATACAAATTATTCTCAAAAGATGGCGCTAAAGAGAACAAAAAATAAAACTGGTTTATTTTTGAAAGGTAGTTCAAAAGATGGCACTGAGACGGTAAGATAAGAGAAAATGCGCATCAGTAGTGCTCAGATTGAAATTTAGTAACTTGCAAATGCCGGTTTAGGATATTTTTAACTTCTCTATTAAAAGAAAAGGAGAAAAGAAGAAGCGCTCCATTCTTTCTTTTTTTAAAGCTTTTTTTTTCTTCTTTTTAATGTGTTTTTGAAATTTTTATTCATATTAATGTCTTAAAAGAGTTTTGCATTGAAAAAATAGATGTGTGTGCGTGTGTTTTCATTAATGACAGTTAAATTGATAAAATTCCTCGTCATTTGAACACGTTTTGTAAATCGTTTCAAGTTTTGATAGGAGATAAAATCTTTTTTTTATTTATATGTTTCTAATACATCTCACTTATACATCTCATTTTGATTTCTTGAAATGCGTCGCAGACAAGAGTTCGCGATTATAGCCATGTTTTATCTGCAACAAATTGAGATTAATGAAAGTAATTTTTTTCATAGTACATGAAGGGGTGACTTTAATATATAAGAAGCCAGATACAAATAATTCTTTTTCATTTTTAAAAAAATTCTAAAGTTTTAAAGCTAAGAAAAAAACCCCATGGAAGCTTTTTTGAAATCGAAATCTTCCTTTCTACAGATTGAGTTCAAAATTTGATATGGAACTACAATAATTTTGATAAGGTTACATGCTATTTAATGATACATACATAATTCTTTTTAGAGCAAAACCCATAAACCTACTAATAGACAAATCGGTGTGTAATCAAACTTTTGATATAAAGTTTGATATAGAACTGCAATTCCAATGATAAAACCATTTGCTAATTTCATTTTTCTTCATTTATGTGTACTTGTGTTCATATATACTCAAATTGACATTGAACATTCCTCCAAAAATTTGATAGAAATCTGCAATTTGGGATTTGAGCTTTGATAAAAAAATTATATTGGCCTTATTTCGTTTTTCAGTTACCTGCTTACAATCTGACGGACATGCAAAAATTAGTTTTTTGGATTTAGAGAATTCTAAAAGATAAAAATTCATGAAAATTTCTAAAGGAATGTTTTGATGATTACAATACTTTTCTAACGTATGATAAATTAAAAGAAAAATAAGCCCTTTTTACATTTTTAAATAAATTTTGCACTTTACAGAAATTGCACTTAGAGCATCTTACCTATCTTTTTTTATTGTAAACATGTGTCAAAATTCACGTGTGAAAATTATGTGATTTTTTAGCACTTAGATGCATGGAAGTCAAAAATAGAACATAGACTGCTTTTTATTCCGATTAATTAAATGTTTAATTTTTGTATTAACTAAAAACTAACTTGTGCGGCAAAAAGCTGAGACCAAATCCCGCCAAAGATTGACAAAGCTCCAGTTTTTTCCCCTCAACAGAAATGAGGTGTAGGCTTAGCAGAATTTCGACTGATTATTCCAAACGATTCTGTTTATTTTCTTTGTATTTGATACATTTAAAATCAAATATTGTTAATTAATCAATCTTTCGGATTTATTCTGAAGTAATTTTAAATTAAAAGAAAACAGAATAAAGGAAATAAAAAATTTCTAATTTGTATTGCGTTAACCCAACTGGCGTAAGAAAGTCAGAATGTGCGTTACGCCAACAGGCGTTGAAAGTTCGTGTGTAATTGTTAGCAACTATGTTTTTATTTAAATTAAAAGTTTAAAAATTATGTATAATACTGTTTTAGCTATCTCAATCTCGATCAATAAATAAAATGGATTTGCTCTTTTGTTTTATTTTGGGTATACAATGTAAATAAAATGTTTTTGTTAGTTGCGTGTTTTTGTTATTAAATTGCATTTCTGTTATATTTTTCGTATATGCTTATACTTTTAAATATATCGCATTAAGTTAGGTTTAATTTTTTATTTGTCATTATTTTATAGTTTTTCGTACAAATACATCAAAATTTATACGCGAACAGAGTTGCGGGTAAAAGCTAGTATTCTTATAAGTGTTTCTATAAATTATTTATTATTGGATGCAAATTTTTTCTTCCTTTTTTAAATTTATTTTCTTGGAGATCTGGGTGGGGATTCGAAAACACATACATAAAAACATATTGCATAATTTTGACTAATTATAAAAACTAATCTTCTGCAATCATAAAATGATTGTGATAGAATAGCAAAAGAAATACATTTAAGACTCCCTTTCATCATGGACTGAAAAAAAATGGGGAATAAATAAATAAATAAATTTTCTTCCATATTGCGATAAAAAAAATACAAAAAGAATATTCAATTCTAGAGAATAAATTTCGGCTTATGAAAGTGAATACGCCATGTTGTGTAAGAAATAATGTCATGGATAACGACTTGAAAATTAACAAAACTGATGTATGGGAGCTTATTCGGACAAATCAAGAGTCATCTTACCCAAATCACCATCTGACATAAAATGTTTTCGAACATAATAATAGGAAACATGTATACTCATATATGCCAACCAAATGATCCTTAATTCTTAAGATTCTCTGATTTCAGGCAATCTGAGGTAAAATAGTTTTCTTTTTGTAATATTTTTAGAATTTTAGTTATTAAAATTAATTTGCGTCAGTTTTAGAATTTCAGAATGTTTAGGAATTTCAACAAATTATTGAATATTATTCTAAGCGGCGTTTTATAGCAATATTTGTAAATCTGTTCAGCTAAATTTCTAGGTTTTGACATACTCCTCTTAATTTGTCTCAGTTTGAGAGAAAAAAAAATACGTTGGTATTTCCGATATTATTTATAGCAAACAAAAAGCTTTTCACATTTTGTGTTTCATGTGATGTAACCTTTTCCAAATTTAAGAATAGCTTTAAAAATATAATTAGCAATTGTTTAATTATTATTGAGGATTGAGCTGCCATTTTTAATTCCTTATTTATAAGGATAAAACATTATAATCCTCAGAGAATGAACTCCCAAATTTTTGTGGAATCTCTAAGTCCTTTTTGAATCGGATGAAACCATTTTTGAAGCTGTGTTTGTATATAAATATGTTAGCAAAAAAAAAAAAAAAAAAAAAAAAATGCGCGCGAGAGAGAGAGAGAAAAGAAGCTAAACAGAAATTGGTATACTTTAAATTCATAGATTTTTAAAAACCAAATTTCAGAGAATTTGAAATCTGCCCGTCTGTGTGCAAGTGAACGCGATAATTTTAAAACAAAATAAGTTAAGTAAATGAAATCTAGTTATATTTTTAATACTATCGACCTCCTTGTATAGGGGTAGCGTATCTGTGATCTGGGCGTTCCTGTTCCGACAAGATTGCTCTTCTTCTGTGTTCTATCGGTGAGGTGTGTGAATGTGCCTTCTTATAAAAAGGAGTTGTGCTAGCTAACATGACGCATGAAATATCTCTTATAAGCATGAAATATCTTAGCCCTAGATGACGCTACTAAAATAACAGACGCTCACTCGACTTAAATCACTGACAGATAACTAGTGGACGTTTTTAATTCGTGGACTTGAAAAAGGACCATAAGTCACAACACAACAACAATATATTTTTAATACTAGAATGTAAATCTGTATAAAATTTTGCAATGAAATCCTCGTTGAGTTAATTGACTCTCTATCAGTTTGTCTACTTGTGCTCATATAAAACTTAAAATTTCTACAAGATAGGGAAGAGATTTTTTAATATGTGATCTTTTATACTAAAATTCGAAATCTGAGTGCATTTTTCCATTAAATGAAAAAATGGTTACGTTTTTTTTTCTGTCTATGTGTAAGTGAAAACAAGCAAGATAAATGAAATTTGATAAAGGCGTTGAAATCAAAATTGTAACTTAGTTTGAAATTTTGAAAGCAGTTAATTAACGAGAAAATATTTTCTTCAGAACGGTGCTAAAAACAAAGTGCGTTATATCTTGTTTAACAGGCGATCGAAGTAAGAACGCTCTAATTGCATTGCATTAAATCAAAAATATATACAAGGCGAGCAAATTTAGGAATGAGTTGAACATAAGACATTTAGGACAGCAAAGTTTCTAACATTTTACTGTATTAAAAGAGCGAGGAATAATAGTAATAACAACATTAGCTCGTAACTATACAATTAACTCTTAACTGTATTTTTACATGTTTGTAATATTTCTTTACACCTGCTTTATTATTTCATTATTAATATTGCTTTAATTACAATAAGACAAGTAAGAAAAATGATTCTGAAAATAGATCTAACAGATGCTGAATGAATATCGAACTAACGATGGCCACCGTTTGGGGAAGAATTTGGAGACTTTGGCAATAAGATCAAAGATTCCAGAA
>JAPMOQ010000725.1:25067-42366 GCA_026543055.1 Argiope trifasciata
AAAACCTGTCATTTTGAACACTAAAATAGTCCTGAAATGATCGCTTTGTACTCTACGAATAATTGATACATTTTTTTATAGCAAACTTTGTTTTACGTGCACTCTTAATGTTCCATATATTAAAAATCTATTTTTAAAATGTTGTCTTCAAAATTTTACTGAGCTTTTTACACTTTGTTTTGTTTTACGTATGTATTGAAATCAAATGCGGAACGAAATTTGACTTTAATACATTTTGTGGAAACGGTACTTGTTTTATCCATTCAGAAAGTAAGATTTAGCTGTTTATCTTTCTCATCGATAATCATTATTATTATTTCGAATGACGTGCAAGAAACGAAAAATTTATTTAAATTAGGAGAATAAAATAGAAAATTAAAAAGCCTCAGAAAAAAATTAAAATAAAATAAAAAGAATATGACCGAACCAAATTGCAAATTATTAAAAAAATATAAAAAGCATATCAAAGTGATTTATTATTGCCATTTCTACAATTTAAATAAATTTACAAATAATAAAATATATAGACAGAGTTTTTTTTTAGACTAAATTACATTTGGCAAAATTTCAATCCAAATTTATGAATATTTGTCGATTTCAGAAAAAAATTCAGTTGCTTTTAGATGCTTGATTCTTTTCCTTTTGAAGAGAAAAATTATCTATTTAATCCCCTATATATGGCGGGTACATTTCATATGTGCATTTATTTTGCTTCCCCTCTCTGAAATATTTATTACATAAAATAAGGAGAAAGGCAGAGTTAAATTATGTACAATTCATAAAAATGAGCTTCAATTCTTACTCTTGTAGTTGCTATGTCTTCCTGCACAACGCAAGTAGATGGATACGCATTTGTTGTTTAAAAAGATATTTTAATGCTTTCTTGATTTTTTCGCTTTTATTCAATCCAAAGAGTTAATTGCTTTAATGTCACTAGCAATCCTATTGTAACTACCTCATTTACACTGATGGGAAAAAAAATCCCAACACCAAGAAAAAATTATTGTACAGTAATGAAATTTTAGGAATACATTTGTCTAGGTAACATATTTAATTGATTAAAGTTTCAAGATCACAGGTAGAGCCATTGGCGAGAAGAGCCCTTTCAAATGTGAAATGTTGGTACATTAGTAACCGGTGTAACCGCTAGAATTTTGAATGCAAGCATGCAAACGTGCATGCATTGTGTCGTACAGGTGTCGGATATCAGTTTGTGGGATGGAGTTTCATGCCTGTTGCACTTGGGCGGTCAATGCAGGGACGGTTAATGCTGGTTGTGGGTGACGCTGGAGTTGTCGTCCAATGATGTCCCATACGTGTTCGATTGGAGAAAGATCTGGTGATCTAGCAGGCCAAGGCAAAATGTCGACACTCTGTAGAGCATGTTGGGTTACAACAGCGGTATGATGGCGAGCGTTATCCTGTTGGAAAACACCCCCTTGAATGCTGTTCATGAATGGCAGCACAACAGGTTGTATCACTAGACTGTCGTACAAATTTGCAGTCAGGGTGCATGGGATAACCACGAGAGTGCTCCTGCTGTCATACGAAATTGCTCCCCAAACCATAACTCCAGGAGTAGGTTCTTTGTGTCTAGGCCACAGACAGGTCACTAGCAGGCGTTCACCTGGCCTCCTTCTAACCAACAAACGGCTATCACTGTGACCAAGGCAGAACCAGCTTTCATCAGAAAACACAACAGATCTCCACATCGTCCTCCAATGAGCTCTAGCTTGACACCACTCACGTGGCAAACGGCAGTGGAATGCACTGTACAGGGCGTCTGGCTCGGAGCTGTCCTTGAAGTAACCGATTTGTAACAGTTCGTTGTGTTACTGTGGTGCCAACTGCAGCTCAAATTTCTGCTGCAGACGCAGTACGATTAGCCACAGCCATACGCCGAATACGACGGTCTTCCCTCTCAGTAGTACCACGTGGCCGCCCGGAACCTGGTCTTCTTGAGGCAGTACCTTCCCTTGACCACTGCCGCCAATACTCATGCACAATGGATACATTCCTGCCAAGTCTTTCAGCAATATCGCGGAAAGAAAACCCACCTTCTCGTAGCCCTACAACACGACCTCTTTCAAACTCAGTGAGCTGTTGATAATGGCTTCTTCGTCTTCTCAGAGGCATCCTTGACTAACATTAACCCACTACACCAAATCTCAACTGTAAATAACGATCACGAACCTTACAGCTCTTATTTAAACAAACCTCATTTGCATGTTCATAGTGTCGCTACTAGCGCCACACTTACGCACGTAGCTCGAAATTTGAATCGACGTCATCTTTCAGGTGTATAAACACGCCTACCAAATTTCGTTTATCTAGCGCAGCTCCTTCCTAGTGTTGGGATTTTTTTTCCCATCAGTGTATATTGTTTGTCTTAGCAGCCATCTTATTTCTTGGTTTAGGCCACTATCTACTGTAGTCAATATACGGGAAATTAAAAAAAGTAGCTTTCATTTCATTTGTTGTTTTTATTATTACAGATTAATCGTGAATATAAGACAAATTTTATTTCAGTTAAATCCATGCATGCTTTAATTAAATACTATAGAATTATGCAGCAAGTTTTTAAAAAATCAAGTTATAATTTAATTGATTTATTAGAGGCTTATTAGGACCAAGCATGTTTTCTGGAGGCTTTTCTTCATCACATTTTCATGTACGCACATAATTTGTTGAAGTTTGTATTATCTTATTATTCATCTATTTAGAGAATGGAATATGCGTTTTGATGACCTTCTTCTTCACCAGACTGCTTCTGCAAAATCTGGCACAAATGTGCAATTTAGCAACCAAGATGTGTACAAAAGTACAATTTAGAAACCAGTCACACATATTTATTTCACTTGTTGCGTTTTAGAGTTGTCTACCCCACATGCACACTGACCGATAAGCAGACAAATAGTCTATCCGTAAATGAATTTAATTCAAAATTAAATCAACAATTTTGATATAAATCTCATGCTCTAAAATTTATCTTTATAGTTTGTAGTATTTTTGAGCTGTGTTTACATGCGTACAAATAAACAGTTAGATAAACAGCCCTTTGAAGGATTTGGGCTGAATGATGAAGCTCTTCTACAATTCCAGCATGCCACTAGCTGTAATTTTCATATATCTAGCTTGGTGCTAGGTACTAGCTGTATTTTTCATAAATAACAAATTTCATATATCTAGTTCGGTGTATTTTTAAGATATCTTTTTCATATGCACCCTGTATGAAGAAACAAAGACAAATCTATCTTTTTAATGATTTAAACTAAAAATTTATCGATTTGAATTCATGTTAGCTTATCGTCTTAAATAAGCAAAAATTTGCGGAAGTAATTTTAGTTTTTAATAATTTTGCTTGATAATCCCCTGCTTGTCAAGCTTTTCACTGTTTTCAAACAAATAAATTGTTCTTACATACTCACATAGATCCCGGAAGGGGCATCTCGAAATGAGGATCAGATGCTCCCGGTGTGGTGGTTGGTTTGCCAACCCCGTGGACATAATAATAGGTAGGGGTTCTGGCTCTCCCATCGATGACGGGATGTACTCGCTCTGGGAGGATTATACCGTGGTCGGTGATGGCCCTTAGGATTCAACCATAGCTCCCACCAGTATTGCTGTAGCGGCAGTTCGGTTATTCAGTCTTGCGTGGTTAATTAGTATGACTTAATAGCGGGTCGGAGGTCAGTGATATGATTTACATACTCACATATCTAAAATGGAGGGTGGAGAAGCAAGAGTACGTTGATGAGAATTGCCAGGTCAGTAAGCCGACTCTCCTATACCTGATGGTAAAATAATATTGTTGGTTCGACTTACTTTCATAACAATGACAAGTCACACACATACCCGATACAACAACATGGAAAGTGACGCTTCTTTCGGCTTAAGCCCAATTCCCGTTTCCATGCTGACATGGTGATAGGACGATCAATTCATGTGACATGAAAGTCACGTGTCATGTAATTATGCGCATGGCATTTAAACCTTCATTCGCAAAGCTTTAGTAGACGAGTTTGTCATAAACGTTATCCGCCCACATGTGAAGCGGATCTTTTGTTTACATTTGAAATAACTTTAAATAATTTTCTTTCCTCTTATTATATGTTATAAGATAAATACTGGTGTGATGCTGGATACTTTAATGTGAAATTGAAGAATGATTGCCGTGTAAAATATTTTTTTTACTTTCCTTTCAACATTCCTGAATTGCATTGTTAGCATTGGAATTGAAGGTTGTAAGCCTAATTCGAAGTCGGTGATATGCTACTATCATTTTGAAGAGTTTATTTAATGTGTGCCCATTTACTAACTATAGGAAACAAACAAACAAGAACAAACTCTATTCCAGTAACTTTTATACTGCGACAGCTTATCTGACAAGCAACTTTTTATAGAAAGTTATCCGATGAATGTAGTAGAACCGAATGATGTTATGATGAGATAAAGGTTTCCAAATTGTACAAGAACTACATAAAATATGATGTATATGAATTTTAGTTGATGGTATTGAAATGAAATACATCATGAGGTTTTACTCTTTTACTATGAATCTTAAAGTTTTCTTTATATTTTACTATGAATCTTAAAGTTTTCTTTATATTTTAGTTATTCATATTATTCAGTTATTGCAGTGTAATCATGTTTAATAAATAACAAAAGAGTAATCTGTTTATTTTCATTAGTGTTTTTTTTCTGATAATTATCATTTTGTTTCTTGTATTTAAACTGAAATTGATTGTTATAATGTCATGTTATATCAATGTGGACCTCAATGATTTCTGTTTTCAGAAATACAGGTATTTTCATTGAAAATAAATTTCCATATCAGCATTTATTATACATTTTTTATTTCCAATTTCATTGTTACATGGCTGTTTTACTTTTTTTTTCTCCCTATTTCTTTAATATATTAATTTTAAATCATTAAATTCTGTAACAGCATAAAAGTGTTTCCTCCAACTCCTCTTTATATGCTATTTAATTTCTATTTGTTTATATATTTATCATGACTTTACTCGTGTTTATTAAATTTAATGGATTGCAAGTTTTTTATTTTATTTTATGATATTCATTCAATGTAGCTTTAGCATTTTAAAATATACTACAGAAACATTCTGCTTTAAAAGCATAATGCTCGACATTATGCTTTTATTGTTGATAAAAAAACTTTTTGGTATCTAGAATGTTTCTGTTGAATAAAATAGATTTCATCATTTACTTTGACATTCTTGCCATGCTATGTTTATATTCTTTCTAAATATCTAGGATAATAAATAATTTTTGAGTTATTTTAAATAGGTGATTGATTACATTGTAAAAACCATTTGATCATATTTGTTAAAATAATTATTCATGTTTATTTTATTTATATTTTTTGTAAAGTGTAAATAAAAATTATGATGTAAATATTAATTATTTTGCTTGCTTGTTTTTTAATGATTCCAACAAACTGAAATGAAATAATGGATTCATAAGTGCATAGATGTAAAAAATGGTATCTATATCTTCTATATTGTACAATTTGAAAATGTAATCATTATTTATTCAATATATGCACGTTGTTTCAATGCTCATTGCTCTTAGCAAATTGAAAATTTCAAAGTCTCAATTATAATAAAATTATTTACAGACGAAAAAAAATGTAATTAGTAAACAAAAATGTTAACTTATTTAAAAGAAACTATATTCATAAAATTCAACATTTAATAACATTTAAGTAATATATATAAAAAAACATATGTAATTTTTCAAAAACACTGACATAGCCATTTGTCAAAATGTATCCTTTGAATAAAAAAAAGATATGGGAAAGGAAGGAATGAAATGGAATCAAACTAATTAAAAAGCGATATTTATTAATTATGTAAAACAATTACATTAAAAATATTAATTAAAATTTAATATAAGAAGTAAAGTTACATTTCTACTAAAATTTGGAGAAAATAATTCAAAATATTAATTTATTTTTTAAAAAAATTTAAAGATTTATATAATTATTCGGCTAGTGTAATATTTGATTTCAGTGTTAAAGTATCGGATTAACGTTATTGGCAGACTTCCCAACATGCGCAGAACGCTTAAAAATTGAACACAAATAGTTTGGTACATGACACGTGACAATGAATTGATCCCGTTACTTCGGATAGTTTGGCATATCGGATTTAAACCCAATGCTACCACTGGAAGGAGGGATAAGATAAGTCATGGCATAAGTAAAAAGGTTCTCATTTTCCAGATATGCCGTATATGTAAGAAAATTCTTTTTTCCCAGATAGGTCTGATAATGATGATGATGCTCTATTGGTTCAGTGCCAATAGTGAATGGCATTTGTCTGTCTTTGATCAGTAGCCCTTTTAAAGACCCGTTCTAACGGCTCTTGCGCGTCTTCAGATAGACACACTTTGCCTTCTTACCTCTCTCTTATGGTTTTTTGAGGTTCTTTAAGGTCTGTTCGTTTTACCGACAATTTTCAGGAAGCTCCCGATCGACTTACACATACAGGTGGGTTCTTATAATAGGTGTTGGCAAATTTATGACCATATCCTTAAATTTGCCAATAGATTTCGACAAATTATTATTATTATTGAACAAAATCTATTTTACACCATTTGGAAATTCAAAATATAAACTTTTCAATGATTCCAATTTTATTCTCGTGCCATTCCTTTGTTCCTTTCTTTAAATAATAAAGATGAATGTGTGTGTTTATGCACGAGCATTCTTCAGGCCAGATTGTGTGATCAAGAATTACTAAGATTGGCCCATATGATATTTTGGAGGGGACGGGAGGGACACTTTGGAGCTATTAAAACATTTACCTTATTAAAAATTAATAAAAATTCTAGAATTTTCCAGCAATAATTTCTAAAAATGTTGCAATTCAAAAATGTCTTTTTTTTTTTTGTTATCTTAAAATTTATAAAATTATATTTTCAATTATATAAAAGTATTTTCTGCATAATTTTTCTATTTTCAATCTAATTAAAAATATCCTAAGCGTAATTTATAACAATGCATATCATTATTAAAGTGAAATTGAAGTTATTTTCATTAAATATTTAATTCTGTGGTTTTTATTATTATTGTTGTTGTTGATCAAGATATGAAAGCTCAACTTATTTCTCCATTTATAGTAGGTTTCAGTATACAGAGTGATTTTAACAATTGTTTTTAAAAAATTGTTGTGCTTGCAGTTAAGGCTTAACTTTAGAATCAAGTAATGAAGAAAAATCTGAAAATATGTTCATTTTTAGATTCTAGAACTCTCTCCTTGTTACATTTGGATGCGTAAAGATATAAACAGAACATTAGGGAAATTGTATTGCACAATGAATAGAAAACTGTGTAATTTTTTTAAATATTACATGACCATCAAAATTTGAAATTGAAAAATATTTTGTTGAGAAAAATCGTAATTTCACAAAAAACTTAATTTTTAACAATTTTTAATTGCGGGGAACCATCTGACCGCCAAAAGCGGCTGGTAAAAATGTTTTAAAATTTATTTTAAAGTCTTCCGTTGTATTATTCCAGTAACTGCGACCAAGCATGCATTGTAACTTATTAAATGTATTCCCCAATTTTAGTATTTATATACTGATGGAGAATCAATCCTAAAAAATTATCATGCCTTCGAATTAGAAGTTACTTTCACTTATCTCTTCTTAATTTTTCCTTATTCATACTGAAATATAATGTCAGAAACATTCCCATTAATATCTAAGCGACTCTTTCATACACGCGCGTTCCCATTTAGATTCGAAATTTAACTTTAAAAAAACACTGTCTAGACGAGCGTGATTTCATCCTTTCCACTCTGCAGCTCCTGTCCTCTATCTGAGCATTTTAATCTATTCTGTCTATAACATTTGTATTGTTTGACATATTGAACTGGCTATTTAATGACATAATAATGAATAAGAATGTTAAAATTTCAACTGCATTTGAGTAACGAATGGAATTTATTTCTCCCTTTTAACAACTAAGCAGTTTTGTAGAAATTATTATGTACGTTAAGAATTTCAGCTGGTGAACTTCGAATAACATAGTCGTATTTTGAAAAAAGACGCGTAGCATTGTTAAATAATACAATGTGCGGTTTTCATTAAATTTTGAAATATTTTAATATATCAATCTAAGCCGTGGGTTTTATTTAAAGTTATTGAAGTGGAAATATTTTCTAGAAAATTAAAATAGAAACAATTTTTTATTGAATAAAAAGTCTTTAGTTAGAAAATTTGAGATTGGAAATAAAAACTTCTTCGACCATGATTACTTAAGACCATCAGTTGGTTGTAAATTAGCAAGCAAGGAATAACATTAACGCACTATAGATTGTCATAAAATATTAAATTTAGAGTTTCGTAGTTCTATCAGCTTTAGTCAGAGAATGATTTTTTTTGTTTTGTTAAATATATTAGCTTGTCATAAATATTTTATTAAATTCAGCGATAAGATTGAGGGACCATATATAAAATTTAATTATCGTAAATTTCGATGGAAAGAATATTGTAACAAAAAAATAATTTGCATCCATTATTATATAAAGAAACTGTAAAAAAAAACCCCCATATTTTCAAAGACTATTGAATTCAGTGAAGGCATTATATACATTTCCAATGATAACATTTATTTGTTATTCTTTGCTACTGAGCTTCATGGAGAAGTAAATAAATTTGTGTGCAGTTTGCTGTGTCTATAATAGAATCCACTCACAGTTGTACGTCAAATGTACCACATTCTTTTAATTTTCGAATCTTTTGCATATTTTGAAAGCAGAAAAATAACGTGGACTCACAATATAGCAAAGAGTAACATGCAATCAGATGGCATAAGAAATTAGTTTGTCACAAAGTCTGTGATGGCAAGTAAATTAATTCCATTTATTGCAACAAAACTTAGATCATAACTTAGAACTTAGCAAACTTCAATCAGGAATAAGTCAAATTTTAAAAAGTTTTAAGTTTAATTAGCCTAAGCTTTTTTCTTCTTTTTTATAAAATTGGTTTCAAATTTATCCCGCAAAACTTTCAAGACTACAAGATCAAAAAATAATTATTACGAATTATATATGAAAAATAAAATTTTTGATATTTCCGGATAACTTAAATTATTGCCAATCTGATACACTGCATTAATATATGAAAAATTATTTGTAACCATTTCTTATAGATAACTAGTCTTGTTACTTATTTTAAACCAGGACAAATTCAAACTCAATAATTTATTCATAATAATTATTTTTAGTTAAGTCATTACTTTACTATTTCATTTCGTCTCGTCTATTGAAAATTTTGTCACGTAGTATTAATCAGCAAAACAGTTTATTTAATAGGGAAGTAATGAGGTTAACTAGAAGCTACAGAGAAAAACTTGAGATGCACACACACGAAAACATAAATGATTTCCATTTCAAAACTAACGGGGAGCAGAATGAAAAATCAGAATTTCACCATCAGCTATTATATCTCCTTGTACTTAATTGGCCGAATTATTATCTGATTGTACTGGATTGGACGATTGGAATATTTTCTGGCGTTTCTTCTGTCTTCCCAGAATTCCATTGTTTATTCAACATCTAACTGATTATAAGATTGCTTAGGCTAACTTTCTCTCTCACTGCTGACCCCTCTTTCAAAGATACAAAGTCCCTGCAATAATCGGGAAATTCGGCTACGAATGATAGGGCCATAATAAATTGGTACGTCTTCTTGTTCCCCTGCGACATAAGACGGATCGAGATCATAGGCATGTAGTTTTTAATTCTTAATACATACATTGCATCTTTCAGTTTGCAATTTTGGCGAGTTTTGAAAAAAAGCTGTATTTCATTTATAACTTCGAAAAATGTTCGTACTACTCTACATTGTCTAAACTATATTTTTATAAGTTTACTAGGATAATCCATTTCACGAATGATATGAAAACTCATATGAGATCTCCTTGGTCATGGTGACAATAAATGAAAGAATTCTTAACTCGAGACTTAAAAAAACGGATATTCCCATTCTGATCTATTGATTTTTTTAAAAATTATATTATCATCAGTTGCATGATAACGTTGCATCTGCAGGTTATCGACCACTTTCTCTTGAAACCCGACCCCTTTCCCAAGTTGAGCAGTCATAGAAAACTTTTTTCTGAGTTGCAGGCAAGCATCAAAACGGCGAAATATGATGTAATTCAACTGCTCTAAGTAAGCATAGATGAACTGTACATCAGCAAGTGTTTTATTATAATTCTCAGTCTATTTGATTCAAATTGATCAGCGGAGGAAAAATTTTATGCAAATCATTTTACCAATTGTAAAAAAAATAATTTTCCGTATATCCTTTAACTACTTTTCCTTTAGAGATAGATTAACTATAAACTTGAGATTTATTATTTTTAGAACTTCACAATTTCTGATGTTTTTCTTTTTTTTAGTGAAGAAAGATCAATTCTTTTAAACATTCTATGCAAATTATTACATTCAGGTTGCCAAAGAAAAGCCCTTAAATGAACCTACTCTAATTACAGGCTCAATTGGTTGAAGACGACCTATTGACATTTTCTTCACGATGCAAACTATTATTAAACCCCTGTTAACAATGAAGGAAAGAATAAAATTCAATGCATTTAAGTCTGTCTCCGGTCGAAGATAATATGATAAATTTAATGATTGCCTAAATGAAAAATGGACAAATTGAATGGAAAGAATACATTAAAATTACAAAAAAAATCGCCATAGGTAATATCGTTTAGGTTGCATATCTATACCATTGCCGTAAAAATTGCTTGTATTGATTTTTGAAGAAGTCTGACTCAGCTTCCTTCACTTCGTTATCCGAATAAAAACAAGCCACCCGAAAAGGCTTTCTTAAGTGGTCCAATGATGTGAAAGTCACAAGATGACAAATCTGCACTTCCAATACTTCCCAATGGAATTTTGTAAGGACGTCTGGGATTTATGGAAGATGTGTGTGGGCATTATCATGGAGAAGAATCATTTATTGTGCGAGAACGCTTGGCCGTTTGCTTTCCGTAGTTTTGTTGAATTGATAGTGCTCTCTTGGGACAGGAAATCAATCAAAAGTAATCTATGGCAATCGAAAGAAAATGAAAGTATTATTTTCCATGTAGTAGGCGTTGCTTTCGATTTTCTTGGTGAAAGAGATGATGTATGTTTTCACTGCGTATTTGTTTCCTTGGATTCTGGTTTGTAGTGGTGACAGCAGGATTCGTCATCCACAATGATACGTTACAGAAATGCGGGATCCTCCTAAAGACATATTCAAGTGCTAGAGATTAAGGTCAATTCTTTGTTTCTCATGATCTAGGGTAAAGTGCTTTGGTATCCATTCCGTACACATTTTGCCGTTAGCCAGATGTTGGTGGTATGAACTTTTCCATTAAATAGGTTGATTTCGCCTTTGATATTATGGATCCTCACTTTCCGCAATAAGAACCCGTACTACAGCGTGCCATTCTTTAAATCCCTGTTCTGTGGTGCTGCATGCAATCATTCCACTTTTCATTGGGGCAATATTTTTATGCTTCGTGCCGTTTTCAGACAATAATTTAATATCATGTTCTATCAAATGGCTTAGTTTGCCAGTCTCCTTGTAAGATCTTTTCGGTTTCAAAATCAATTCAAAAAAGGATTATCCCTCTTCTTCTTCAGTGGCGCTTCAGCCCAGGGTGGGCCATGGCCTTCCGCAGAATCGAATTCCAAGCTGCCCACTTCTTGGATAGACTTCGCCAGTTATTAACTCTGAGAACTTTTAGATCTGTTTCTAGACACTCAATCCACCGGATCCTCGGTCTACCCCTTTTGCGGGTTCCAGATGGTTTAGCGTCGAAGATCTTTTTGGTGGTTCGGTCATCTTTCATTCTAATCAAGTGCCCTGCCCATTTTAGTCTTTGGACTGAGATAAATTTTATTATGTCAGGTTCTTTGTATAGATTGTAAAGTTCCAATTGTGTTCTTCTTCTCCATGTGTCATTACATTTCACACCTCCTAAAATACTTCGCAATATCTTTCTTTCAAAAATTGCTAAGATTTCTTTATAACTTTCGGTCATTGCCCACGTTTCAGCAGCATATGTTACTATGGGCCTTATCAAAGTTTTGTAGAGCAAAAATTTTGTTTTCCTGCTAATCAGACTAGATTTTAAATATTAGTAAATTCCATAAAAAAATCTGTTACCAGCAGTGATTGTGTTATGCACTTCAGGTGTTAGGTCATTAACAGTATTCAATTCAGTACCTAGATAGGTGAAACTATTAACTACTTCAAATTTGTAATCTTTTATTTCGAGTAAGGTGTCATTCAAATTGGCAGTCGTCATATACTTGGTTTTAGTTTGATAAATTAAAAGATACATTTTCTTTGCCTCATTTACCAAGGCCTGTTTGAGAGTCTCTAGAGTCCGTGCGACAATGGCAATATCGTCAGCAAATGGATTATCCCTCCCCACAGAAAAAAAAAGTATCCAAAAAGAAAAAATGAATTTTTTTAGTAATTGAAATGACAGTTAAACATTCTTCCTCAGTTATCAGGTGATTCTTTTTCAGATGTAGAGAGCGGGATGTACAGATCATAAATTTTTCAGTTCTTCATTGAAACTGAACTAGCACGACTTTACAACCATTACCATTTACATCTGCATGTATTTAGTCCCAAATTCCAAATTGAGCATTCCGAAAGCAATGATTTAAAGTGATCAAAGCAAGTTTCTGAAGTTTCTGCCTGAAGATCAAAATCAGTTTCCCAAAGGTCCGTTCCTTGCCTAAAAATTCTGGCTGGTGTGGTGTGGAGAGGAGGGGTGCCAGTTCAGGTGTCGTCCTCGTCATCTGATCTTGGTTCAAAATTATGAAGTCCGTCCCAAAATAGCCTTCGTGTTGCTTTAAATGGGACGTTAATTTAACTAAACTAAACTAAACTAAAAATTCTGGAGTATGGGAAAAGCCACAAATGTCTTGTAGATCATTAGTGAATAGTAGTTAAGAATTTTTTTTGACTTAAGTATAACATTTTTACTGAATTTATAATGTGAATATGAATTTTTGGTGTGCCCCCACCTACAGATTGAAAAAAAAAATTTAATACGTTACTAGAGCTATGGTCTTAGTCACAAGATCGCTAATCAAATTTCATTAAATCCTTACGTTTCTGAATTATTGTATTTACATATGTGCGAGAATACAGATCAACAGACGATCAACTTGTTAACATTAGTTTAAAATTTGATAAGAATCTTCATTTTAGTTATTAATCTTGCATATCAAATTTTATTTAAACATCTTGTTACGTTTTTTAACTATCGAGCTAGCTTTTATTCGAAAAGCAAGGCACACAGAATACCTCTGAATAAATTTTATTCAAAATTCGATAAAAGTCAGCACATTTTGTTTGAAGTCCATGTTCCAAATTTCATCCGTCTAGCTAAAAGGGTTTTGTGTTACCATGTAAACAAATAGATAGATAAAATGTCAAAAATGTATTTTTTGAACTCAAGAAGGTCTCAAACGTGAAGATTCTTTAAAATCTCGAGTTCGAATTTTTTTGATGAGTTTAATAGTTTCTCTACACTTCGTATACGAGAAATTCAAAAATCCATTTTATAGAAAGTTAGCGTTTTACTTGTAGTGAGAGCTTGATTTTCTTTTCCTAACTACTAATTTGAACCACTAGCATTTATTCACTTTAAAGTCCATTTCTAAATTCGTTGCCATAACGTTTAATTATTTGAAATTTTTAGGAAGATTATTTTTTATTTTTTGATAGAGTCGGGATAGAACGATTAATAAAACTTTTGACTAAAAATATTAATCAGTTATGATAGTTTATATGTTGTTTGAAATTTTATGAACTAATTATATTCTTATTGAAAAACAATACTTTGGAATAATTGGGAATAGGCTGCGCAATAAATTTTGATGCTGTAAGTTATTATTTCTTAGTACTTCAAATTTATTTAATTTGTTTCTAATTACCCATAGTCGAGGCAAATGGGAACATACCGGGATTATTAAAACATTGCCGTAACTTAGAATATTTCATTAATAAATTATTGAGGAAAAAAGAAATTGTTTAACGAGCTTATTAAAGCGTGATTATTCGCTCACATAGATTAAAAGTCTATTTTTCTTTTCACACGATCAATTTTAAAATTACAAAATTTCTTTACAAAATTCGTCCATTACTCTGACTGAATGCAGTTCTTCTGCAATTCCTTTCAATAAATAACCAATATTTTCATTCTCTTTTCACATTCAAATCCATTGTTTTGAATAAGATGATTTTTTGAAAAGGTAATTTCTTCCAGTTACTAAAGCAGCCTTTTGACTTATCGTTTTATAATTTCCAATCGATCAATCGTTATTTCAAAATATTCCTAAAACATCTTTCAATTAGAAACTCCATTTTAGTTTCTATGATTCCATTATTTGATTATCAGCTCAATAGAAATCAACATTAGTAAGGAATTGTGACTCTAGAGGAAAACATCTTCATAGGAAACTCTTTTACTATTAATTCATGCAAAATCTATGACATAGTGACATTATAACCCTTTGAGATTATACTTACCTAGTCGCCTTTGGCGACCAGCCGGTTGGCCAATCTTAATACTCTTAAAAATAGTCAGTTAAATACTTTACGTTATGCCATTGTCAGTTAAATACTTCATGTGACTTGTTATTGTCAATAAAATATTTTATGTAACTTGTCTTTTAATAGCTACTTCATCAAAATATCTTTAAGGTTCAAATTTTGATAGTCATATAATTCACTTATGCAGTTATAAAGACCTTAAGCAGTAATATACCATATGTCTCACTAATTATCTGTCAGCTCCCGAAAAATTTCAACTTTAAATTAAAGTGGGAATGATTAAATTGTAAATTGATATAAAAACATTTTTTACCGAAACCAAGCATTTTTTATAAATATAAGTAAAAGAGAATCAGTATGTGTACTACTGAATAATTACAATAATTTTTTTAATATTTATAGAAATTCAACAAAAACTACTTAGAATCATCAGAAAATTCAGTTTTTAGTTTTACTTCAAAAAAGATTTTAATAATGCCAATAATAATTTACTTTTGGTCTTTAAAAATAATTAAAAAATATTAGATCTAAATTTTATACATCATTTAGTTATAAAAAACCATATTCTACGAACTATTCTTGACATTTCAATTTTCAAATAAATAAATGAAGGTTTCTGTCTTCTTCTATGAAATTTGATCGACTTATGAAGTTATGAATAGAAATGTGTGGAACATTCAACATTTTCATTCTTAGGCCAGACAGTCTTCATGAGAGTTGATTAGAGTATCACTTTAAAATAGTCAATGTAGTGGTTTAAAATTACCTATTTTTATTGAATACTGATCTTCAAATTTTGATAAATCAGTCATTTTTAGAGACTGAGTTGATTGAAGTTTATCTCTTTTTATTTAAAGGCTAAACATTCCTCATTTTTTCAAGCACCAGCGGGTGACCGAGCTCCGCTCGGAGAAAACAGGTATCGAAGCTAACTCGAAGATATAAATTTTCAATTGTGATTTATCAAAACAATACATGCCATAAGAAAATTTGTGAAACCATTGGTGAAAAGATAACCGGTCAAAGTGCACCATTGTAAACTATTCTAAACAAAGTTAGAGTTTGGAAAGGGAACTATTCGATACAAAGTTAAAGTTTGAAAAGTCATAGGAAATAAAATGTAATTGATAACAAAAAATTATACAATTAAATAAATGGTACAAAGTGAGCAGTGTAAAGATTGAAGTGTGTAGAAGTTCAATATTTTTGACAAATTTATTTAAAAAAACCAAACATATATACATACATAAGAAACATATTATAAACCTATAACAGCATAAACATAATAAACATTAATCATCGATTGCGACGTCTTCCATGTTGTCCAGGTAGTTTCTTGTCGGAGAGGCAGGTGCGGCTGGTGAGTTTCTCTTGTTCAGGACTTCTTTCCATACGACGTTTCGGGTGTGGGTTGGATTATCAAGAGGCAGCAGGACCTTCAACGCACTTTGACGCTTGACTCTTGAAAACGCGACGTAGAGCATTCCGTGCACGAAGACCGTCGTGAGGAGAAGCACGCCGACGAATTCGAATGTTTGGCCTTGTGACTTGTGTATCGTAATGGCGAATGTTGGAGTAACTGGGAATTGGTGCCGTTGCATAGTTGCGCCAAGCTGTGATTTGCTGGAGTCGAGCGTGATCCTTGGAAGGTGTACTTGGCCTGCGTGTTCACCGGTGATGATCTTAGCCTTGATGATGTTGTTGCAAAGTTCGGTGACAATCAATCGTGTTCCGTTGCACATTCCTTCAGAGACGTCCAAGTTTCGGAGAAGCATGATGATGGCGTTCTTCTTGAGCTTCAGATTGTGTGGAGGCAAGTAGGCGATGTTGATCGAGTTCAGGAATTCAGGCGCGAATTGAATTTCCCCCTTCATGTTGATCCTTTACCGAGTCGAAACTTGTGTTGTCTTCTCTTCGCCTGGAAGCATAGCGATAATCTGCTCGTTGATCTTGTCCTTATCGTCGTTCAATGGTGCAAGAATAGCGCGATTCTTCATTGCTTCGTAGTTCCCACTTCTGAGGCATGGTCCGAAGATTTCATCGATGAGGTTACCACCAGAGCGAATTTCTTCTGGGACTTCTATTTCGCCGAGTTCATTCACTTCGAGTTCCCCGTCGCCGAGCTTTAGAAGGTATTTCGCGAATTCTTCTTCTTCGGGATCAACGCGCATGTTCTTTTCGAGCGAATAAGTCTTGAAGTGTTGCCACAGATGGCTTCTCTTGATCAAAAGGTCGAGTATTTCGCTTTTGTTGGCACGTTGTTGAACTGGACGGCACTGTCGGAAGTCGCCACCAAGCACCATGACTTTGCCTCCAAACGGAATGTTAGTGCAAATCGCGCGTAGGAGTTCGTCGATGTTGTGCAAGCCGTATTTTGACATCATCGGAGCTTCGTCCATCAGACACATGTGGGCTTCTTTGAGTGCGTTCGCCTTCGGTGATCCTGGTTTGATGGATGATCTTGAGTCGGATGTAAACTGGACTTTCAAGCCAAAGGTTCGGTGCGTTGTTTGACCACTCGGTAGAAGAATCGCTGCTATCCCGGTGTAAGCCATGCATTTCACTTTCTTAAGCCTTCCGGTAACGATGCGATACAGCGTGCTGTAGACGAATGTCCTCCCGGTTCCTCCTGGTCCATCTATGAAGAAGCATTTCGCAGCAGGAGTCGGGTCTTCAAGTGCTTGGATTATGG
>JAPMOQ010000725.1:51070-166862 GCA_026543055.1 Argiope trifasciata
TTCAATAAAATTACCCACTATTCAATTCAATAAAATTACCCACTATTGAATAAAATTATGTTTTAAAATTTTATTGAATAATAGTCTTCAAATATTCATAAATCAGTCAGTTTTAGAAATTGAGCTGATTGAAATTCATCTCTTTTTAATTAAAAGCTAAGCATTCTTCATTTTTAAAGCATTTATAGACTCATGTTGCATACTATATAGTTATTCATTTAGACCCTTTTTATAGATGCATTTCTATTATTAAAGTTTTGCAAATTACTCATTGAACCTTAAATTGAATATATATATATATATATATATATATACATATATATATATATATATATATGTAAAGCTGATACATGTAAAGCTGATTTATTTAGCTAATAATATTGTAAAAATCACAAAAAATTTCTTTACATTTTCTTTTTAGAAAATACTTATTTCATATTTATTTTATTTCAAGCAATCACGTACTGAAAATTACATTTTTATATGTTCAATTCGCAATAATATTTTTTTAAATTTAAGTTTTTGTCAATCTGGTGGCAATACATTGATAAAAAATAATTTGTTCCCTTTCACTAGTAACGTGCTCGTGTAGATTAAATGTTATTGTTTTTTCCGAAATATATTGTAGAAAAATATAGCTAAAATATTTCTTTAAAAAATTCGTGAAAAATAGAAGCTAATGTTATATGTTAAAATACTGATAGCATTGTAAAGCTAATTTTTTAATCTTTAATTTGATGTAAAATCATCTTTCTGCGATAATATTTTCGGAAGTTATAGCGGAAAAACGTTGCAATTTCGCTTGATTTTTAATTAATTCAAATTTTAACAACAAAATTAAAAAAGAGCTCCAAGGTGCTCATTCCCGACCTCCAAGGTATACATGTATCGAATTTGGTAGCTGTAGGTCCAACGGTCTGGCCTGTAGACCGCCAACACACACGCACACACATTGATCTTTATTATAAGTATAGTTAAAGGGTTAAATTTTAATATATTTCATCGTGCACATTTTATTTATTAGAAATATTAATAAAATCCAATATGTATTTTAATAATATTGTATTCAAACGTAGGTATCTATTAATCTACAAACGTATTAGATGAATAAAAATAAAGAGATATTAGCAAAGTTAATGATTTAAAAAAATATTAGCCTAAAATAAATCATCAACACACTGAAAATGTATTGAAACGGGAAAATAAATTATCTTGTTTTTGAAAAAAAAAAAAAGTCATTATAAAATGCACCACTTGAGGCGCAAAATACCGAAATCCGCCTCTGAAGTCGGAATTTACAAGTAGTATGCTCGCCTATAAGCATAATCATGTCAAAAATATTTTAATAAATTCGAAAAAATATTACATAAAGTTTGACAAGCAGAAAACAGAATTTTAATCAATTTAATTCAAATCTTCAATCACGACTGTGGTAAAATTGAATGCTTTGCAAGTAAGAGGATAAATATTTCACGAAATGCGTCATTAGAAGATTAACATCTTTTCAGTCTGAAATACATATTTCATGGTGAAAACAAATCACTCAACGTCTTTTATTCCTCATTCATATCTTAAATTCATCATCAACAATATTTGAGCTACACGCTGCGGTATCTAAGTAATATTATACCTTAGTAAAAAACACCACTGTCAACACTCGTGGAGGGATTTTTCAACTATTCAACAGTATATAATTTATTTATCGTATATGGGAAAAAATATTTCATAACTTAGAGTATTTATATCCTAAATATTTTTCAACTTTCGGATCACAGAAAAAATTTCGAAATTTTTAAAATAAAGTATATTTTTCAATTTGGAAGATAAACAGGGTTTCCATTCTAATAGTGTTCATATTGCTAACTTTTAAACCGTTAGACAGAAGCATATTCTAAGCATACAAACTTGAACACTGAAGAAACCACAATAGTATTATTTTTATATAGCCCTTCCTATGAGCCTACAAGTCATCTATACTTATAACTTGTATACAAGTATACAAGTTAATATAAGTATACAAGTTATCTATACTTATAATAAAGCTCAATGTGTGTGTGTTGGCGCTGTATAGGCCAGACCGTTGGACCTACAGCTACCAAATTTGGTACAGGTATACCTTGGAGGTCGGGAATGTGCACCTCGGAGCTCTTTTTCGAATTTTTAATTAGAATTTGAATTAATTAAAATTTAAACGAAATTTCGACGTTTTCCCGCTATAACTTCCGAAAATATTATCGCACAAACATGATTTTTACATCCATTTAAAGATAAAAAAAAAATAGTTTTCTAATGGTATCAGTGTTTTAATGTATAACTTAAACTACTATTTTTAACAAATTTTCAAAGAAATATTTTAACTATGTTCTTTTAGCACGTGACATGATAAAATAAAAAAACAATGACGGAAGTTCAAATTAAAAACAAAACAACTATCATCGCAAAATAAATCTAAAGAAATGCAACTTTTAGCACGTGACTGGATAAATTAAAAGAAATATAAAATGTGATATTTTCTAAAAAAATAAATGTAAAGCAAAGGTTTCTATCATCGTTTGCAATATCTAAATCATTTATTCCATAAATCATCTTTATTTATGGTAAACCTGATTGAATTTAGACAAGATATGCATTGAAATCCCGACTTAATGGCATATTTCCATAATCGTTTGCAATATCTGTATCATTAATTCAATAATTTTTTTCTCCTTTTCGCTTTCTTTTTAAAAACCTATTTAATATTTTGGTAACATCACCGAAAAAAACATTTTTAATATTTTGGAAGCATAACCGATGATTAAAACTGACTGATTTATAAAATTAAAAAATATTATTAGGAAAACGTGTTCCTTTAGAACTTTCCGCCCATCATTATATTAATAAAATATTAATTTCAGGCCCATAAAATATTTGTTTCAGGCCAATCAATACCCGTAATAACTTCAAGGATAATGAATATGTGAGTTAATTGAAAATTTTAGAACGCATTACTCATGGCGAACAAGCTGGTCGCCAAAAGCGGCTAGTATTTAATAAAATGCTTTTGACACTCTACCTTTTTAAATAAACAACAACCGAAAAATTAATTTCTAGTCCTTAGAACAAAACTGATCAAGTTACAAGATGTTGAATTTTATTATTTTATGCCAATCAACTATCATCGCGATGAAGCATCGTATATTAACACAATCTTCCTCTGAGTGGCTATTGAAATGGTCCAAAATTGTCTAAAATAGAAATATTTAAACTTGCCCAGTTATAGTTAATAAGGGTGGAATGTTTAAAAATTAAAATACGTATTAGATTGTAAAAAATTTATATTATTGAATATGACTAATAATATAAGTAGACCTGGTGGTGGGGGGAGCAACTTAAAAAATTTAGACTTTATAATTTCTTCACCAAAATCGGTGTCGCGGTGGCCTGGTGGTTCGGAACTGAAGGGCTTCAGGTCTGAAACAAGAGTCGGCAGAAGAATCGTTGAAAGCGGGTTTGGTGCAAGCCAAATACTTCGGGACCAAACATTTGCAGCTGGTGTGATGTGTAAGCTTGGAGAGGGGGATGTCATCTCGGGTATTGCACTCCCCCATCTGACAACGATTCAAAATTGCGTGGCCCGTTCCATAATAAACCGTAGTGTTGCTTTAAAACGGGACGTTAATATGACTAAGCATCAAAAATATTCTTATTGACCTAAAATATAATTCGACTAGCCATTTAAACCTTTTTACCACCATGAATTGTTTGTCGCTAAGTTTCCTGTAGTGTCATGTTTATAGTGAACATTTAAAAGTTTATTTTTAACTTTCTTGAAGTATTCGAAAAAATATCCCACTAAAATGGGATCAAGGATACGATTTTGCATTCAAAACTCAAACCTAAATCTTAAGTGCATCTTGAGTGATTAAGACTTTTAAAATAATGCGTCACGATCCTAAATTTGATTATGTTTAAAACGGAATGGAATGATAAACCATTGAGAGTACTTATGTCAGATTCTTTTCACTTAATAAACATAAATAATTGTGAAAGTTATAATGACTTTAATTATATTGATAAGCCTTGTTTTATAACCGCTTTTTATTTATGCTGTATTATTTTTCTATTTGGGAATTGATAAAACCATACCCTGTATGGACTAAGTTTGTAACCTTGCTTAGGCTAGTGATACGGAAAAATCTCAGACAACTCAATGTAAATACCAAATTTAAAAAAAGCACATGATCTAAAAAACGGAGAGTATTCTTTTATTTATTTCAGTAATGCTTTCATAATGATGAATACTACCATTAAATCAAATTATTTCCATTTTTTTTTCAAAACATTTGATAAGAAAGAGTAAAAGCTGCTGAACCGAAATTGAGCAGTCTGTTGAATCAAAGAAAACTGAATAATCGTCTGAGCATTTGGTTCTTATGCAAATTTATAAACGATTAATTTTGTAGATACTCTGAAGCAATACAAATCTGAAGCGGAATGGAACTTTCAAGATAATATATATATTTCTTTTTTTTTTCTTACCTTCAAGATTCTCAACTTATACTCTCAGCCAGTGAGGAATGTTATCTTAAATAGAAGATAAATTAGTAATTAAGATAACAGAAGACTTAGAAGAAATTAATCTTTTCTGGAAGCTACTACTTCCAGAATAAATTTGAGTTTCTCTTTTTATTGCATAATCTAACAGGTATTTAAAAAAAAAACCAACGGATAGGACACTATCTTTGCTTTTGAAAAGAAAATCTTCAGTATAAAAAAAACCTTATTGAATTTCATTTATGTAATTCTCAAAAAGCGTAGCTTTGATATTTTCTCACATAATCAAGCTTGCAATAGGCTAATTGAAAGGATTAGATAATGTGTGAAGTAATCGATTAAGTAATTATTAGATAATTTTTTTCAATCAATACTCCGTTGATGGGATTTTAATCAAAAAGAAGATAAAATTTCTTATCTGAAGTCTGCACGTGCCTTTGTTATACCCATGTTATTGCGTCAAAAAATGCCTCTTAGCGAATTGCGAATGTCCATGATCAGCAATGAAACCATCCGAATAAACAAATCTATTACATCCACTCATAGAAAAAAATAATAATACGATCATGCAAAAATTCAGTTTTAAGTAGATTTTATCTTTTTTTGCTATTCATTCTGAATTATTTCTTAGCGTTGTTGAATTTTAGCCTAATATAAATATAGTCGACATAATATACTTTTTCGACAAAAATGTCAAATTCTTAATTATTTGATGATCAACTTGGAAAGAATGTATAAAAAAAAAAAATTCACGTTTTTACATCTCTCTGATGGCGGAATCCTTAAATTAATTTCTTTTTTTAAAAAAAATTTCTATCTACAGAACTGTGAGACATTTCATAACTGTGGGTTGTAACCTCTTGGCGATGCAGGTAATGTAAATCGTGTTAACTTTAACGTAGTTAGAAATCTAAAACGAATTATAAGTACATTTTTTGTATCACATAACCTTGATTAATATAGGGACTTTAGATATATATTTTTTATTTATTAACAAATAGATTATTCTGGAAGCCAATCAATTTCTCATTTCTTTCCACAACAACATTCTTCGGCGTCGACCTTCGAGGACTTGCTATGGTCATTCACTTCCTTCAGCCGTCGACCCTTCTACACTCCTTTTCCTTCACTAAGAATCTTTAACTGGAACCGTTGGATAAAAATTCGTTTTCACTGCCGAGCCGTAAGGGAACGACTTGCACTCAGTTGTGAATGGATAAAATAATTAAAATAGTGCATGGAAGGATTATACAAGAATAAGGTTTCTCAAACCGTGAATCATTAATTCAATAGGGACGGTGTGCACATTAATATTTAGAGTATTCAATATTTTCTCAGTACTTTTCTACCCAACAAAATCATAATAAAACTTCGTTATAATTTATAATACTTAATCCCGTGAACTTCGTGTTAATTGAAATTTCTAATTATTAAAAATAGTGATTAGTGAAGTAGTGAAAACGTAACTTTTTTAATTTTATCCATTTATTGTCATTTCCATACAGGAGAATGAAAAAAAAAACACATTTGAGGTTTTTAAATGTGTAAATAATCCAAGCAATTTTCATCTTTTAATTTAATTTCTACTTTAATTTAAATATAAATTTAAGTTTCAGACATTCCACAAATTTGTTTCGACCCTTTCTGTTCAACGTGTTAAAAGCTTAAGTGGCAACTAGATCCTAATATACTTTTCATTCCTTCCATTATTTTAGATTTTAACTCAAAAATTGTAATTGCGATACAAATGCATAAATGTTTAATGTCCAAAGTTAAGCCTGGATCCTGGATTATCTATATCTGCCACCCCATCTCTTACCTCAGAACTTAATTGTGACAAAAATTGCAATTATTATAACAATCTCCTTGTTAAATAATCTCTATTAATAATAAAGGTGAATAGTGTGATTCAGTTTGTATGCTTTAGAGCTGTACAAGCCAGATTATCCTGACCGAAAGCTACCAAATTTGATCCATGTGAATACATATTGGAGGGTGGAAATATGCTCTTCGAAGCATATTTTTAAAACAGTACATGTCATCTATAAAAGAAACTGAAATAATTTTCTTTGTTGATTACCCATTTACTGATTACCCATCTTGAGTTTTTTTTCTTTATTAATGACCAAGATATGAAGGTTCGGCTTGATGAAGATTTCCATGTATAAGATATAATAAAATTATGTAAGGTAAGTTTTCTAAAATTTTTTTTGAAATGTTTAAGATTGCTTGTTTTTAAACATTGTTGCTTTTTCCTGTGATGTAATTGGAGGTATAAAGATATAGACAGAACATTAAGGATGTATACAACTATAAACATAGCTGCGTAAAGTTTCTAAAATAATAGGAGTTATTTGTCTTTCAGGATTTAAAGTTTAAAGTTATTTTTTCCAGGAAAGCATTAAAACCAAATTATACAAAATATTTAATTTATCAACTATCAATCCTGTCAAACCATCTGATCGCCAAAAGTGGCTAGCATTCAATAAAAAGAAACAAGCTAACAAGCTGTTTCAAGAATAAAATAATCCATGGTACTTATATATGACCTGATACTTATAATATTTACCATTTTTCTCTTTTTGTTTAAAACGCATTCGTTTTAATTAAAATACATTTATAAAAGCGACTGCCGATATTTACACATTTTTGGTTAATTTTTTGACTGGTTGTAGCAATATCAGAACGTGTGAAGAACTACATAAAGGTTTATTAAAACAATCATTTTCCTACTTTTTCTTTTTTTGTGCAGAAAGTGTTCAAAATATTTTTATTCTTTTATTCGTTTTCAGAAATCATAATCTGTTAAAACTTTGTTGTCAAATTCAAGAATATCCTCATCGACCTTTTTAAATATCAGCTTCTCTTCTTCATCAATATTTTTTGTTGCTGTTTATTTTACTGCAATCCTATCAGATTATAACAACTGAGTTTATACAGAAACATTTAGAATTTAACTTAGTTGGAAAATTTTGCATGTTTGAAGTATGCCGCTATTCTTTCACAAGGAGAAGGATTGAAGTATAATCCAATTAAATATTTTATTTAAATCTGAAATCATTCAAGAAATTAATTCGCTGTTTTCTCACTCATTTCGTTAATTTTATTACTCCTATCCTTTACATGACTAATTTATAAAAGTCAAAACCATTTTTGGATTTAGATATCCTTCTGTCCTAGTTGTGTACAGTATAATGCCCCGCCCCCTTTAATAAGATAAACAATTTAGTTTTACACTTAAGGGCCTCTTTAAAATGTTAATGATTTGTTTTAAATTATTATTTTTATTAACTTTTTGAATATTTATTTGTTTTTATTTAGTCTCAACACAATATTATTTAGATGTTTGTCTTTATAAATATTTAAATAACTAAATGCACGTAATGAGACATTTATCTGAGATTCTATCTAGTTATGATAAAATGTTAATATTAGTTTAATATTTCATCTTTCAAAGAGTTATTTCTATATCTAACACTTTTTGAATACAATTGCTTTTGAAATTATTAAACTAATTTTTCCTCCTAGTTTTCGTAAGAATTTTTTCCCTTATGTTTAACTTGATTCCAAAATGAGTCTGTGGAAGTGATCTTCAGCCAATCCTTCTTACATATTCTTTAATAAAGGTGAATTTGTGTTTTAGATGTGTTTTTTTATCCAAACGATTGAAATCAAAAAGTTACAATTACAACCATTTAATCACTTACTAAATTTGATATATTTCATTTCGTTTATTTCGTTTTTTTTTTTTTTTTTTTTTTTTAGTTTTAATGTCTAAATGTTTCGGAAAGTACTGACGGACAGACGTTCCACTTTTTATTGGATTTGGCTCAAAAATTTGAATGGTGTACCCAGTTTTATGGATCTAAACCCCTTCGTTTTATAGTTATCGTGCTTACTTATATATGAACAGAAAAATAGACAAGTTTCCTTTGTCATTGCTTTTATCGCTGTTTTATTAAAAGGATGACAAAAAGCTATAAATTTTGGATAAAGACCATATACTGAATTTAAACAAGTTTAGTTATATTAATGTCCCATTATGGAGCATCAATAGGTATGTTATAGGATGGACCTCGTAATTATGAGCCATTTGCTAGGCGGAGGAATTGGATCACGAACTTGACACCCTCAGATTTCTGAGCCCTTACCACCAAGGCACCACAAACCCGGTCTTAAGGAAAATTAAACTTCCAGTTACATCACTGAACTTGGTTGCTGAACAGTAAAGTAGTTTTAAAAGAAACATAATTTTTTAAATACATCAATATATATTTTCAATCATCGAAAAAAGATTAAATATTAATTTTAAAAAAAAATAATGATTTCCATGAAAATAATCAAGGTAAAGCATCTATCTTTTTCAGAAATTCGTAGCAATGTATTATTTTGTAAAGAGCTTTATTCAGTTGAGTGTTCAGATAACAACTAATGTCGATAAACTAACCAAAACCCTTGAAAGTTCTTTAAACTATAATAAGCATGGACTTTCTTTACCTCTATCACGTGATGCTTCCATTAATTGCAATGTTTTCTTTAAATAAGCTATTTTAAGTTGCATATTTTGCTAAATTGAAATAACAAATCATTTAATAGAGGAATAGTTTAATTGGGAATTGGTTTTAGTATCACAAGAATAGAAGAAATTCACAATTTTATTTTCAAATCAAATCGTAATTCCAAAATTTTTGTATTACTTTATTTTAATTTGATTAAGTTTGAATTCACAATCTTAGTAAACTTAACTGAAACGCAAAATTAAATGTTTTGAACATATAATAAAAAATCACGAGGCCCCTAGACATTTGTCTGTTTGATGATCCATTAGTAGTAAAATTACTTAATTGTTATAAGCATTTAATTGTCAAGGAAATCTGTTTCCTTTGTATCAAAAAATATTATAAAGAGTAGAACAATGCAATGTTATTTTATTGAAGGAAGTAATAAAAGAAGACAAATCATATGACCCGAAGAGGGAGAACAACCTTCCAAAATATTTATTCTTCGTTAAACGAATATTCCACGTTAAATGTCATTTTCCAAATAAAAAATTTCTAAATTAAATTAAGGTCAATCTTTGTTATTCAGATGTGGAAACCGCCCTCATGCGTAACAACGTGGAAGCAGAGATATTTGTTTGCTGCAACTATTCAAAGATAAAGCAAGAAAATACTGCTAAGGGCATTATCACAAATAGTGAGTAATAGTTCATGGTACATGCTTGAAATTCCCATTGCCTTGCTTTAACTAGTTATTTTTGAGTTTAACTACATTTTAAATGAAAAAAGGCTATTTTAATCAGATAATACAGGTTGTTAGAAATATCAGGCTATCTAATTAAATTATTGAATTATTAATATAATAATTTTAATCTAATTATTTCAAATGTTGATTCAACAATTTTTTTATAAATATTTTCGTTTCGCTTTGATAAATTGTATTGATTTCTGAGAAATGAAACCTAAGAAAATTACCCTGAATCTTACATGCCATTTCCCAAATATTATAGTTTAATTTTGAATGTGTATTGTTGAGACAATGCTTGACATATTAGAATTATGATAAACGAACATTTAGGAAGAAATAATGTTTGAAATATGTATCATAAAATTGTAAATGATATAAAATATGCAAGAATGTAAAAGGATTAATAACGCCGCAATTAAACTGCGGCAACATAAGAAAATTCAAAAGAAATGCTTTATATCTAATTTACTAACAATCATTTTCTTTAAATAATAACATTAAAAAAAGTTAATCACTCAACGATGATTAAAGCCTCTTTTTTTCTTAAGTGAAAAAAATACTTTGAAAAAAGTCAAAACGCTTTATTAACTCACTTTTCAAAATTTTTACTTTGATGATAAGTCCAATATTTTAATATCATTACTAAATAAGAATCTTCAGGAGTGCTTCCACTTTGACGTATTTACCATAATTATACAATATTTATACCTTAATAAAATAGTGTTACATTTTGCTGGTTGCACAACGAAAAATTCAACAGGCTCAATCAAGGAAAAGGTTTTATTCAACATAAAAACATAAATAAACAGGTAATAAAACGCATACAAAGTGAAAGCATACAAACAGAAATCATTAACATATAAGCAGGAAATTCTTAATAAATAACCGTAACAACATAAAGCGCTCAGGGAAAACTCGTTTGAAATCAACAATCTAAACAGAGAATTCTCTCAGCTATTCATTTGAGCTAAACTCATTTGTCTGATTGCTGAATCCTTCTGTTGGTTCAAAAATCCGCTTTTTATACTTCCAGTGACAATACATCCAATCCTCGAGAACAAATACGGAAACTCGAATTCTATTAGAGCTAAACTCTTGAATATTCTAGATCCTTGACTTTTGCCATCAGTGGCATCAAATTGTCTCCAAATTTGTTGCCAAGGATGATGGTCATTGACTCCATTCAGAATCTGTAAAAAGTTAATTGCAAATCTCTGTTCTTTACCAGGAAACTGATTGCACAGGGAAGCAATATTAAAATTCGTAGCACCACTGAAGGAAATCAAAAATATGTTTTGGACTTCTTTCTCTTAAGTGAATGAATGATTTCTAAAGTTGGATTTATGCATTTTGAAATTCCAGGCAGGGCACATTATCAGACATTTCTATTAATAAACTAGCCAATTTTGTTTCACAATTCAATGCATTTTCAACATGTCAGTTTTTATTACAGATTATTTTTTTATTTTATTAACTTTCTGAAAATGCATTTGCTTTCATTTATTTACTAGGGTGCGACACGCCCTACTTGCTCGACTCATTGATTCTTAAGAATCACGCTACCTGATCCTAGCTCTTATTTGCTCTCCACACAGTTATGCTTTGCTGTTATTGATAAAAAAATATAAATATACATATACAAAAATAAAAATGAAAATAATTACTTAAATTTTACACACTGTTAGCATTCATTTTTCATCAATAATTAAAAACTAAAGCCTCCGTTCCTAAAAGGAGTATTTTCTGATAACAGAGAGAGATATAAATAATGTGAGAAAATAAAAGTATATAATCCTAAAATGTGTAAAACACAAAATTATATTTACTTCTTTTATATTATTTTGATAAATGTGTTTCATTGAAGCTGATCGATATTAATAAAATTGAAATAATCGCCAATGGCGGATATTAAAAAAGATTAATTTAAACATGCAAATCAACTTTGGTTAGCTACATTTTATCACAAAAAGAAATAACGTTTTAACGATGCTTTCGTATTTTTATCATGTTGTTTTAAATTATACTTGAGCAATAATGATAGAGTATTTTAAGGGGTTAGCTATATTTCCAAGTAGTGAAACCAAACTGCGATAAAAATCGCGATGCTCCTACAATTCGGGAACTTCGTTTGTGTACAAAAACTTTTTACACTATATTTCGATCCTTCTGATTGGAACTTTTTCACCGATTCTTTCATTTGATTCATTCATTTCATCTCATTTTCAATAATTTGAATTTATAATCGAAATTTCTGGACTTAAACTCATTTTTTTGCACTAAGGGTAAATTGTGATTTTTAACAGTAAGCCAGTTAACATATATCAAAAAGCTTCAGTGAGAGATGAAAAGTGTGAAAACAGTGCTTATGTAAAAGAGTTTTGGGAATTAAACTTTCAGACAAAATTGAAAGTGAATTTATTTATTGAGAACTTGTAAAATAAATTTCTTTTACTGCGGTTCCTTCTCAATCACGCAATCTTAGGCAGCTGCTACAACTGTCTAATCGGAAATACGCAGCTGTAAAAATCAGGTACTAAAATTCTATCATTTAGCCTCCTGTGCTTGGATTGATCAACAAAGAGGTAAATAAATGATCGTGTTAACCAATTTCATACAAATCTACTATTATAATTATCAAAACATGTACTGAATTTCATCTAGCTAACTGTTTGCTTTTGTAATTTGATTAGTATTCAGGAGACCGAGGATGGAGGCAGATTTTCTATAGACGAATTTCATCTAAAATTTGATAGAAATATTCAATTTTGGTGAGTAGGTCATTTATGAAATTTAATACCGCATTTTTTTAGATAAGGTAGAAGTAATTCCAAACGGGATTTTTTGAGCTCACAGATATTACTAGTAGAGATTACTCAAACCTAGAAATCAAATTTATCGATGATTATATTATTATCTCTTTTTATATTTCATCAACGAAAAAAAAAATGCTTCTTTTTTTAAAATATATATATATATTTAAATTTTAATGCTATGAGCAAGGCGCTTGCTTTTTAAAATTTTCTGCATGCTGCATATGTAATTAGTTCTTTACAATTTTACGCGCAGTTTAAAATTTACAGAAATCCTGAATCAAAGATTTGACTCCTAAATTTGCATTTAATGGAATTTTTGTCAGAAAATAGTTGTTCAAATATTTTTTTTCTTCTCGCTTTTCGTTACCAGTTAGTTTATCTAAATTAAAGCAGAATTATCAATTGGACAACTGCCGCAACTTTAGGCAGCCTCGTGTTCTCGAAACCATTTTTATAGGTAGTTTCCTCCCATTTAATTAGAAAGATCATGCATTATTCATTTAAAATTAAAATCAAATATAATTTAGATTTTAAAACATTACTCTAATAACATTCCTAATGAACTTTTTTCTAAGATATACAGAAAGATGTTTTATAATTTTACATAATATAATTTTATCATTAAAAAATATTTTGTCTTGTAATAAACAGTTTTTAGATTTTGTTAAAGAGTAGCTTTTGTAATTTTTTACTGTGTTGTTAAAAATTACTTTTACATTTGAATTTCTTTTACACGATAGAGGCTGAAACCAGAAAAAAATAAGTATTTTTTTTCTCTTTGCCAAAATTTGATATTAAAATTTCTCATTGAGAAATTAAATTAAAATCTTGAAACTAAAAAAATATATGTTTTTAGAATTTGAAATGAATATTAAGGAACAATAGGGCCTTGATATTAATATCTTATATCAGAGCCGGATTAAGTTATTAATATGAGGAATTTCAATCGAAACTTTTTTATTATAACCTTACATTAATGGCATCTTCAGCAAAGTATCCACATTTTAATAATCATGCAAAACTTACTTTTATAGAAACCTTAATTAGTTATATTCATCGTTATAAGCATGTTTGTAAAATAAATAATGATAGAAAAATATTAATTTAACCTAGAAATACTACTGAAAATCAGAGGGAAATAACTGTAGGGACATTGAAAACAATTTGAATCTCTTTTCAACAACGAAATATATTGTTCTAAAATGAGATTAAAACATTTCTTAAATTAATTAAAAATAAAGAAATCGTTCAGTTAAAGGTAACATAATTAAAAAGACATTAAATTTTTTGAATGATATAAAAATCTGTTTCTTGCAATAATAACTTTGAGAATTATAGAGGGGAGGGGGAGTTAGTTTCCCTCAGTTTATAATTTATTTATAAAAATCTGATAAAAATTTCAAAAAAAATCACTTCACATTCCATCCTTTTAAAGTATATATGTACCTTATTTGGTAGTTCAAGGTCAGACGATCTGGCTTTTTGAGAGGCAACACGCATGACTACACACATTTTTTCGATTAATAGTAGAGATTAATCTTCGAGAAGAAACACGCCCGGCAACCGGAATTTTGTCCTCGATCCTATAAGAGGTGCATATGCTTCTCGGCCGAGCTAATTCGCTCCACTCCACTATATCTCTTTTCCTTATGGATTTTGGATGGGATAGAATTAATTTATGAACACCTTTTTAATAAAGGTGTTATACTCCAACTCTTGCATAAAGCAGGAAATGTCTTGCATGGCATTGGCAAACAATAGTTACAAAACTTAGATCTTCAGTGTGTATCAAACTTCTTATAGTGGAACCAACATGCGATCTTTGGCAATTAATCCTTGTCATGCAGTTAAGGTGTAAGTATACACTTGAAGATTTTTTTAAAAATTTTAACTATAAAAAGACAATTTTCTCACTGTGGGTCTTTAATATATGTTTAAACTCGTTTCAGTGGGAAAAAATCATATTGAACTAGTTATTAATTAATGAATTAATATTTAATTAGTTAATTAGCATATTTTTTGAAACATGATATCTTAAATTCTAATTTGTACAGAGTCACAATTCTAGTTGCAAATTAAGCTTAATATTAGTCTTCATGGGATGAGCCTCAATCAAGTTATAAAAATGCATAGTTTTTTTTAAAACAATTTTTTCATCAACGATGAATAGAAAAATTGAGATTTTTTCAGTAATTTTGATACTTAATTAGCAACAATTTTTTTTTAAATTACAGCTTTGATTGAGGTTCATCCCCTTTACTGTTTCATAAAGATTGTTTTGATATATAAATAATTGTATTTGGTTAATTTCTTGTTGAGTTATCATTGTTTGAATTAAGCAACATAGTGGGAAAATATTCTTTAGAAAATGAGTTTAAAAAAAATCTAAACTAGAGTTTTTAGTGCGAGTATCTCAAGAAAAATCCTTATAACTCGAGAAATACTCCGAATATGGACAACGTCTTGGTATTGTTTGAAAACTAAAGAATCAGAGAACATTTTGAAACAATAAAAAAATACTCGACCTTTTGAACGATTTTCGAAGTTTCAAGTGTGTATGTACACCTTAACATACAAACACCAGAAAAACGAATATGTAATATGGGCGTCTTTTTCTCGATTCGCTGAAATTAAAATTTGACACAGACCTACAATTGTAATCAGAAGATCTTATATCAAATTTCATTTATTTAAATTAATGCCCTTACATGCACGAAGTTAATGTATTACAAATACAAACTGACAGACAATCAAGCAGTTGTCGGATTTCGTTCAATTTCAATAAAATCATCACTTAAGATGCTATAAACTTTGAACCAAATTTCATTTATCTAAATTATTACATTTTTGAGTAATTGCGTTTATATGCATGCAAAAGTACAAGGGATAGACGATCAACTCTCGTCCAATTTTACTCAAAATTTGATACAGACCTATATTTTAGGAGTTAAATTTGTGTACCAAATTTTATCTCTCTGGCTCTTTACCTTTTGTATTTTGTCAGCGAGAAAAAAGAATTTTGATTTACTTCAGTTTAAAATCAGAAAGTAAGCTACGAATTTTGTAAAATGTTGTTACACCAAATTTCACCTGTCTGTCTCAAAACGTTTTTGAACTCTCGTGTTCACAGATAGACATATATAATTTCCAAAATGTATTCTTCAGATTCAGGAAGGTCTGAAACGTGGAGATTCGTCAAAATCTGGAGTTCATATATTTTAAACAATCGTCATACATTTTCAATTCCTAATATTAGTTCATACCCTATATATGTATTTATTTATAATATCTTGTTCGAATTTTCATTCATTAATAAAATACTTTTTATTCGTCCATTCAAATTCAAATACATTTTTAAAACTTGTTGTGGATGACACTTGATGTCAATACAGCTTTTTCAGATATTAATTCATTAATTAAATTTAATTGTTTTTTTAATTCTTTAAATAGGGTTTGAGTAGTTTGTAATGAAAATTAAAATCAACAAGCAATAGTTTAATCGGTAAAATGCAAGATTTCGATACTTTTCCCTTGAAGATGAAGAATGTGATTTCAGTTCTTATGAAAATCTATAATTTTTCATACATATTTTTTGATGCTTAATAATTTTTTTGATAATAGTTTAATAAAAAGTGACTAAAATAAAAATGTTCTTTATTGACCTAAGTAGGAATTGAATTAAAAATTTTTAATAGTATTATTTGCTATCTGTATACAGGAAAGTGATAATTTAGTTGTTCATGAAACTGTTATAGTTTTTATTTTCTCCCTTACAAAATTTTTAAAAAATTAATCAAATTAAGGTTTTAATTAATGTCCACTTTTTTTTTGAAAAACGAAGAGAGATAACACTTTCACTAAGGAATATTCGAAAAGGTTCTGAGAAGAATTCATGTTGATTTTATTTTAATTTTTACTAAAAAAATATAAGCATCTCTATCCGGTTTTGGAGTTACGTGAACCTTTAGCAACAGCGTATCCATCACGTAAAACTACTGGTTGTCATTTAGTCTTTCGCCTCCACAAGTCGTTGGAAGTCCTCTGCAGGAATATTGAGCCATGCTGTCTATATAGACGTCCATAATTGTGAAAGTGTGGATGGTGCAGGAGTTTGGGCACGAACAGACCTTTCGATGATGTCCCATAAGTGCTCGATGGGATTCATATCGGGCGATCTAGGTGGCCAGATCATGCGCTGGAATTGTTCGGAATGTTCTTCAAACCAATCGCGAACAGTTCTGGCCCGGTGACATGGCGCATTGTCATCCATAAAAATCCCATCGTTGTACGTGAAGTCATGAATGGCTGCAAGTGATCTGCAAGCAGCTGAACATAACCATTTCCAGTCAATGATCGGTTCAGTTGCACTAGAGGACCGAGTCCATGCCATGTAAAAACAGCCCACACCATTATGCAGCCACCAACAGCTTGAACAGTGCCTTGCTGACAGTTTGGGTCCATGGCTTCGTGGGGTCTGCGCCACACTCGAACTCTACCATCAGCTCGTAACAACTGAAATCGTGACTCATCTGACCACGCCACGATTTTCCACTGGTCTAGGGACCAGTCGATATGCTCATGAGCCCAGGAGAGTCGCTGCAGGCGATGTCGTGCTGTCAGTAAAGGCACTCGAATCGGTCTTCTGCTGTCATAGCCCAAGGAAGACAAATTTCGCCGCGCAGTCCTATCGGACACGTCCCACGTTGATTCCTGTAGTTATTTGACGAAGTGTTGCGTGTTTATTAACATTGACCATTCTACACAGACGTCGGCGGTCTCGGTCGTTAAGTGCAGGTGGTCGCCCACTGCGCTGTCCATGATGGGATGGGATGCCTGAAATTTCATACTCTCGGCACACTCTTGATACTGTGGATCTCGGAATGTTGAATTCACTAACGATATCCGCAATGGAATGACCCATGCGTCTAGTTCCAACTAACATTCCACGTTCAAAGTCTGTTAATTCTCGTCGTGCCGCCATAAATCACGAAAAACCTGTTCACATGAATAACTTGAACACAAATGAAAGCTCTGGAAAACGAACTGCGCATTTATACTTTTTCGCTGCGATACTACTGCCATCTGTATATTTGCATATTGCTATCCCATGACTTTTGTCACTTCAGTGTATATGCAGAAATTTCATTTACGAAAATAATTGAATAAAATAAGTTAAAAATATTTTATTTTATTAACGCTCTACTTAAGATGCATTGATTTTTAAATCCGAAAATGCTTTTTACACTAGCACATATATCAATATTTTTTCCTAGTTGTGTAACATAACAAAATCTTTGAATCCAACTGTATTTTGAGTTGAAGAAGCGAGGCTGTGGATTTCATTCAAAACTTAATATGCATTTACGAATGCATTCATTCTGACGAAAAAACCACCCCTGATTGCATAAACCAATTTAACTGAATTTTTGATTCATCTTGTTCACGTTCGCACGGATGAACACATAGATTTCCCTCATATGGATTTCATCAAACATTTTACAGAAATATCTAGAGCGAATTTTTTAATAATACCAATTCTTTTTCTTCGAATATCTCATAAATAAGGAAGTAAAGACGGGCATTACAAAAGAATGGATTAACATTATTTGACAAAGTAACACTATTCTAACTGTAAACATTGCTTGCGACAAAAGATTACAATACTTTACGAAAAAAGATTAAAATAAACTTCTCTTAACACGTTTTAAAGATAAATAATGAAATGAATATATTTATTAGATAGACGAATAACAATAACATATTTCATTAAAATCCAAATATGCCAAAACCAGAAATAATTCAGCAATTTACAAATTTACTTTCCTGACTGATATGAAAAATTATCTATGTTTTAATCTTACACGAAATTCCTTGTTCCAAGTGATAATAGCTTTCTAGCTATTGGATTCTAACTGATCACTTTGGAATACGATTTGATATCATACTTGTCATTGTTTTTTATTGCAATTTTCAATGAATAGTTTCGCACTTGGTATTTCAACTTTATTTCAGACTTCCATTTCACATGATGAAGAAAGTGTTTCTGAACATCAAAAGGAATTTAACAATTATTAGATTTTTCTTCTAATTTCTTTCCAGAATATTAATAGATATCGTTTTTAATATAATATAATATATTATATATATATATACTTGTTTTGTTAAAATTGTTATTGTGGCTTTGATATAGAAAGGAATGTACAAAGCTAGCACAAATAAATGGAAGTCTTTGGCAATATCTCGAAAATAACAGTTTAGTTTTTATCATTTGTTTTTTAGAGTCAAAAATTGAACTAATATGAGAAAATATGTGTGTACGAAAGCAAGTATTAAGCTGCGACATGATTTATAGTCGCTATCATTCTAATGAAGAGATTTGAAAAATAAAACAACCATCAATTTTTAGATCATGGCTCATATTTATTAAACCCATTTTAAAATAGCCTTCGTGTACCTTCATAGAAGGCTGTTAGTAAAAATTTTAGAGATAATTGGAAAAAGAATTGTTATTTTTGAGACTGAAATCATATTAAATTTATTATCTCTAAATGTATGTGTGTTATGACATATATGATGAAAAATATTGTTCAAAATGGTCTATACTAAAACCTTAGGGACGAAAACAATCAAATTTGGCAGATATTTATTTTTTGTTTATAGGTGCTCACTAAAACGATTTTTGGAATTTTTTGAAAAACTTTTTAATTTTTCCTTTTGATGGAAAATAGATGAAATTGTACTACTTTTCATTAATAACTTCTAGCCATAATATTGCTCAAAAACCATTTTCACATTACAGCAAATTTAAAAAAAAAAATCTTTATTGAGATGCCGATTTTATTTCCTTTAAATTTTTGTTCTTACTTTCACTTATAGGAGAAAATATTGTATTTGTGAAAAGAAATCAACTTCTAGATTTTGACTGATCTCCATCTTTCTGATTTCCCTAAATACGAAAACACATTTATGAAACTGTTTGTATTTGTCAATGAATATGAACTCCAAAAAGCTTTGAGCTAGACAGAAGAAAGTTGCGGGCTTTATTCCGAATTTGTAGATTTCTGCAATTTTGATAAAATCCATCCAAAACAAGTTTGTCCGTCTATCACTTTGTTCGAGTACAAGTGAACGCATTAAGTGCAAACACAAGGAGCTGGTACACAGATTAAAAATCTAAAGTTCAAATCTTATTCAAATTCCATTAGACTACTATTCTTTACAATTGCATAGAATAGATGGAACGTGATAACTTAAACAAAATTATTTAGGTGAATAAAATTTGAATAAGATCTTGCGACTAAAATTGTAATTTTAAGATTTTTTTTTAAATCTGTAAAAAATAAGGCATTCCAAATATACTCTTTTTTTCTATTTTTTCTTTAATTCTCCCCCCCCCCATACTGCAAGGTGCAAAATCTTCAATTGCGAGACGAGGATACTAAAAATCTGAACACTCGTGGCTTCAAGGTCTTTCTTATAGTCCAAATTTTTTATAGGTAGTTGAAGGCAGATAGCATATTCATTGGGGAGTTTACGATAAAGTTATGGAAAAACGTTCCCGCTCATTTCCTTTAATTTTAATAAATTTCAAAATATTTATAATTATAAAGTAGAGCAATACAATCCATTAATTTTATTAGAATTTATAATCAAGCTCATGGAGACAATATTAAATACAATTTTTAGTGTGCAAGTTACTTCTATTTCATAATTAAAAGTAATTTTAAAAAAATGAAATAAATATTGATGAATTATATCTAAAACATTATCAAGCAAGTTCAGCTGTATACTAATTTTTTTAAAAACATAAATATTACTTTTTTACTTATACTTTCATAACAGAGATCTGAACTTATTTATTCATTGCATTTTATAACCTTTTTACACATTCAAAACTAACCATATAATAATTTTAATTCCGCATTTCTATTGATGAATGAACCCTTTCCTTTACAATTTTATTTCTTCATATGAATGAATAATAATGAAAAAAAAAGAAGTAAAAACTTCTTTTATCCCTTTATTTTCTTTCACCAAGAATATTCGAGTTTACTCGATTATTATAAAGATGCCGTCTTGCGTACTTGAATTTTCAATCACATGGAGAGGATAACGTTGAGCGGTCTCGATGAAAATAGAATTCTTTCACTGTAGGAAAATGTTTCACAATCACGAAATTCATTCTGAAAATTCGCTGCTTTGTATGGCAGGCACACACTCTCCGTCGTGAGTTCGTAATGGTGAAACTGCGGGCACGTGGAAATATGTTCCTCTGAGGATGATGTGACATTTCGTTTTCTAAGAAGGTCTCCGAAATTTAGCATTGTTAATGCTATCATTATCTATCCATCTATATATTATGAGGATGTTTTAAAGAAAGTGCATAACTATTTTAAACTATGCTAAAAGCAATTTAAAAGTAATTTAAAAAACGACATATGGCATTAATTCATTCGGTTTTATCATTTTATTGATCTGAAAAAATATTAATTTTCCTTCGGCTCAAATTTAGTTGTTCTATTTGCTCTTTTCCTAAAGACTATTAAGAAATGATTAAGCCAAATTCGGCTTTAATAGTACGATACATATATCTTTTAATGCATATAGGCGTACTATTTAACTCAGAGTTTCCCAAACTTTTTTGTGTCGTAGACCCCTTGCCATGTTTTTCCGTACTGAATAGACCCCCTACTTACCTGATATTGATTTCCTGTAAATTTTTAACTGTAGTGAAGTTTACTGTTAAAAACTTAAAGTAAAAACACATGTTAATTTATACATTTATTAATTGAATTTAAATTTATACTACTCAAAATAAAATTTCGTATCTGTTATGTAAAATTTATGTAACATGAAATAAACATAAAATAAACTAATATAAGCAAAAAGTCAATATTTAGATTCGAACATGGCATCAGTCATCTATGAGCAAAATAAAATTATTTAAATAAGCTTACAGCTTACACAATTTTATAAACATATTTTAAATTTTTTTTTACTTCATAGGTACTTTTATGAATAATGTAAATGTTTTGATATTATAAGATAGTATGATGTGAGTAAATAGGTACTATCAGTGTATGTGTTGAGATTTACTATCGTGGATCCCCATTTTCATTTCATGGAACCCCAAATTTTTTTTCCGCTGACGTAGACCCCTTGCAGGTTGTCATAGACCCCTAGGGGTCGATATAGACCACTTTGGGAATCACTGGTCTAACTGAAAGTGACAGATTAGATTGCCATATATTGTTTGTTTTCTCATTTCCAAGGAAATTTATACCATGTACAAAAAGCTTATTTGTGTTAAAAAAATTATAAATGAATAAAGCAATGAAAACTGAAGAAAATAATTCGAAACTACTATTATAGATTTTCCCGTACTTTAGATAAAAGAAAGAAGTGAAAGAGGAAGAAAGGAAAAGAGAGGGTGAAAGAAATTGTCAACTAACTCTCTTCGGCAGTTTTACAATTCACATTTGGGCCAAAGATCTAACATACTGCCATAAATATTAGGTTAATATAACCATAAAACTGATAATTTTTAACAGTATAAAATTTTATATATTTTCGTATGTATTGAAAATTGTATTAAATTACGGATAAAGAGAAAAAAAATACAAATCGGACATTTAAAGTCAGGTGTGAAATCTCATTTATATTACATAAAATTATTTTATTTTAGATTATTTCTTTTAGATTTAATAACACAATAAATAAGCTTTTAAATAACCAGCTTTATAGATAATTATTTCAAGGTTGCATAGAAAATTATATTTTTTTCTACTATTCATTTTTAGAAGGACATTTACTAAATTTCATTTTCGTATCAAACTACAAAATTCTAATACTCGTGGTTAATATAAACTGAAAAATAATTTTAATGACAAAATTTTGTATATTGCATGAATGAACAGGTCTATAATAATATTATAATTAAAGATCTTCACCAAACCCTAAGAGTAAAACTGAAACATTCTTATTTAATTAATTTCATTTTTAAAAATTTTGTTTGCTATCTTATTTTCGAATACCTGATTTTTTAAAAATAAAATGTTTTATATTATAAAAATAAAAAAAAAATATGATAATAGTAGGAAAAATGGGTAATTTATTTGATGGTTGGAATGTTTGAAAATAACGTCTATTTGATAACAACAAATGCACTCAAATATCACAGAATATACAAAATAAAACAGCAGCACTTTTCTTTTTTCAAGTTCAACAGGTTCTTTAGAAGTTAAATGGATCTGCCTTTTGACTATTTCTAGCTGACGTAACCTATATGCGTGAATTTTATTTAATTCTAGAATATTCTTCGTCTTAGGGAAACTAGTTTTTGTCCAACGAACGCTCGAGTTCTTTAATTAGATGAAAAGAATACAAAGGATTCTGCATAAGAAGCATTTTAAGAACATACAAGAAACATTTTTTTAAAAATTAAATTGTTATTCAAAAGAAAGAAACAAATCAGAATTCTTAATTTCATTATAAATAATTCTATTTCATTATTATAATCAGTAATCTCTTGTTTTTTCATTCCAAAAGTTTTCCCAATGAAAAAAAATATATATATTAAAAAATATTTATATCAAATGTAATTTAATAGAATATGCTTGAGTGCCTTTTGGTATTCAGAAAAGGAAGGGAAAATTTTATATGTGTATGCATATATATGTGTGTGTGTGTATGCCATTGTGTATACCTTTTAAATTATATGTGTGAATAAACATTTACTTACAGATTATACTAATCTCGTCGGAAATGTTCATAACAAAATACTTTAAGTGTGATGATTCATTTATCTTCATTTTATTTTTTAATCGTTACTCTTAATTATATAGCAATGATGCACTCAGAAAAATGATATCCGCAGCACGTTTATGTAGATGAAGTTTACTAAAATGAAGAGAAATATTGTTGTAAATTATATAATTAAAAAAAAAAATTTATTGAGATTGAAGAAAGAAAAAATGTAAAATATAACACTGTTCGCATTGAAAAAAAAAAAAAAAAAAAAAAAAAAACTTACATTTTTTTTGCAATTTAAGATAGTATAAAATTGGATTTTATAAAATAATACGATGCAGAATTCTTGAAGGGAGACAATAAAATTTCAATCGATTTTTAATAAAATATTTAATTAAAATTTAGAAAATTTCTTTCTTAGTGAGATCCTACTTCCCAAGAAGTAATTCGTATCTGATTTAATTAGTTTTAAGTTCAATTTTATAAAGCAGACAGAGAACGATTATTATTTTTTTTTTTTTTGCATGCCACAGCTTACTATGAATATACATTAAGGTATTTAAAGAATGCAGATGGTTTGCATGTTGAAATATAAATTTAATGCATGCTGCTGTTAATAGAAAAATGTTAACATTTATTTAATTACATATTATGATTAAAATCTGAAATTATTATGATCCAATTAATTTATTTTTTCTATTTTAGATAAATTGAGGATAGCAATTCGTTTTAAAATAGAAATTGTTATTTACTCTTTAATGATGAAATGTGATTTGTAAATTGAAAACTTCAGCATTTATAGCAGTTTTCAGTGAAGTTAAGTGCTACTATAGCATACCTAAATCAATGAAAAGCGCTTCCAAGTTTTTATGAAATTTAATTCAAACATTTCAGTATTTTTATTTTTCACTTCTATGAATCACAAATAATAATAATAATAAATAAATAAAAAGGAAAATTTTAAATTGGAAAATTAGGGAAGCTTGGAGTTCTGTATTGATTTATGTATGATTTTTGAATTTTCTAACAAGGATTGAAAATGATATATTTCAATGAATGATTTCAAACCCGAAAGCACAGATTTTGAAATTAATGTATATAATTAATGAAATTGTTAATTACATTCTTTAGGTTATTAAAACTTGAACTTATTTAATAAAGCCTTTTAAACGGTTCTATATTTGATGATAAAAAAGTTACCATTATTTCAATAACAATTATTTCGCTAGCTTCGGTGTTTTTAAATTGCTTTGAAAAAAAAAAACCCTTAAAAGAAAAATTTTCTTAAAAAAAAGATGATTTAAAAAGAAAACAAAAAAAAAATTTACTTCGAAATTTCAAAGGTAATACAAAAATTTTAATTTTGTTTCTTGAAAACAATTTTTATTTATAAATGTAAGCGAGATTGCTATTTTTAAATCTATTTTGCCCAGAAATCCAAATGAAAAATGGCATGGTAAAATGTGGAAGGAGTCAATTTTTAAAACCGTGTTCAAAAAAACTTTTTTTTTAATTACTAAAATATGTTTAAGATAAAAGAAAACGCAGAACTAATTTATTAAAGAATAAAATGCTTCCAGTCTATAAATACTTAAATGCAATGAATATTATCTCGATATAAAATTATGACAAAAAAAAAACATTACAAACAATAAATTAATTCCCTTTCCCTCTTGAGGATTCAACATATAATGGAAGATACTACTAAATGGTTCTCCACTATCTGCAGAGAGCAACAAATTGTTTTCTGAACTAAAATAAACAATATGACGCAATCCTTTGAAAAATGTTTTAAAATTTTCTAAAGGTGGCAAAATAAAAACCCACTTAATCCCATTAAAGAAGAAGTTCCGTTCTTCGAGATAGAAATGACAGTCTTAGGAAGCAGGCTGTTTTATAACGGCTTTTAGATCGTTTTTCGTATCAAACAGGAACTAATTAACTGTGCGCAGCAACGTGACTACAGTTTTGCGCTCAATGGCAGAAACTGGCAGCTAGCCAATCGCTGCTCTTTTCTTCAATTTTTTTTTCTGAAGTCACGTTGCAAGTAGCATGCTATAAATGGTGGTACTACGGAAGCTCTAAGCGATGACTGTCAATATTTTAATATTTAAATAAAATAGTATACACTTAACGAAGAAGTTTAAAATTAAAAATATAACCATAAATACTCAATAAAAATATAATGCAACTCTAATTTACTAAAGATATTGCTGGAAATTAAAGATTTTAGGGGGAAATTTTTCTTTTGGAGCTGCCGTAGTTGCAAAATTCTGTGAGCTTGTTTGTGATTGGTCAACCATCCAATGGGTTCGGTGGTGTAAGTCATAGCGAAACCATATTGGAATATTTACCGCTTCACAATAGTTCATGTCTTGGAAGTTTGCTGTAAATTTGAAAAAATAATTATCATGTATTGTTTTTATGTGAGCATGATTACTTAATAATGACATCTCATAAGCAAAAACATGTCGTGCATTGGTTTCGAAAAGGTCTACGCCTGCATGATCAACCAGCACTAAGAGAAGGTTTACAAGGAGCTACAACTTTGCGCTGCGTTTTTATTTTGGATCCTTGGTTTGCTGGTTCTTCAAATGTTGGAATAAATAAATGGAGGTAATTATTTATATATTCATAAACTTGATATATGAAAGTAAGAATATTTTTTTGGTTCTCATATCTATGTTAGAAAATGTTCAGTTATATAGATTTATTAAACTGTTGCTCCCATTCATAATATTTTTTAAAAGATCAGTTGAAATTGTGTATTTTTTGTATTAAAATATCTTTAGTTGTTTTAATATTTGTTTGAAAAATTTGACATTTTTAAAGCATAAATTAAAAATATATGTACATATAAGCACCTGTTGCTTTAACTGTTACTTATAATCTAAAATTGATAGTCGTTATTAAATTTTGTATAAAAATGATACACTATCGAAAATTCAGCTGTAATGGTTTAAAAGCGAGGATTAAATTGTTTACTGAATCAGAGATTTGATGCAGTTTGTTTGTTTTTTGTTTTTAGGTTTTTCTTGTATTTAATTGTAAAAAAAAATTGTCTTTCAGTTGTTCTATTTAAACATTGACACTATATAAATCATTTGTATAAACTGTTAATTTTTTTAAAGAAATAAGGCATCAAGATCTAAAGGTAAAATTTTGCTTTATATCATGAAGTTTTATTTTGTTGTCATAAATATGAACACTTATTTGGAAATTTGGTTGAAGTTTATTATTGCTTTCTATTTGAAAATTCTTGGAATCACACTGAAAAAAAAAATGTATTTATTATTATCAGTATGTGTTCATTCAGTTGGAGGATGCTGAAATTTGTATTAACAATTTATTTTATAATCTTATTTTTTTTAATCAGAAAATTCTTAAAGAAATTATTTTATTGCTTAAATTTAACTTAATTTTTGCTTTTATTAAATAGCTTCTTTTTGTCAATGTATGTGAAAGAATAAAAAATTTTCAAAAAAATTGCTCAGTACAATGAAAAAAAAAATAAACAGTTAAAACAATATTTAATGTTAGCAATTTTTTTAAAATTGTTATTTTTAGGAATGAATAGCCATAATATATTGAAAAAAAAAATTTTTGATGTTGTATATTTTTCGCGAGGTTTCTTTTTTGTTAAGTCTGTAAGGTTTGATGAATTATGTTAAGGTATTTTCTCTGTAAAAAATGGTTTGGTACTTCACATAGATAAATAGTAATTCTAATGAATGAGGACCAATAGTAATAAAATTTAATTTAATTATAACTATGATTTTTGTTTGCAAGTAGTTTTTAACAATCTTATTTGATGATGTTATAAAAAGAGAAGTATTATAATTTTAATTCGTATGGGATAACTGTGGTAGTTTCGTTTTTGTAATTAGTTGGTTAATTAGATGTTGTCTGACATTGTAAAAATAATGTATTATAAAGATTTTTTTTATATTATTGGGTTGAGTACAGTTCTTTTTATTAAGCGCATTAATGCTGATATCAATAAATTTAATGAAATATAAAAGTTCCTTTCTCTTTTCATTTGCCATGTATTTTATACATTTAACATTGCATATTAAAATTGAAGCTTAGTATATTGTATTCTATATACTATCTCAGTAATAAATATTTAAATATTTGTTATCATTAAGCTCTATTTAACAGATCCTCACTAAATATTAATTAAAAAATTATATAATGATTAGTGAAACATTAAAATTTAAATTTTTGCCTTGAGTTTATAGTAAATGAGTTATCAGAATGTTTTAGTATGTGTCCATCATAAGTGCCTAACATATTTAAATAGAGCAAATGGATTAAAATATGAAACAATTTGCTTATTATTGAATTTAAAATATCAAATCTTCAGAAAGAAAAATGTATAAAATATTTTTCAACTTTGATTATTTTCCTTGAACTGTATTTCATAAGTATAAACATTATTGTCTTTAATTTTTGAAATTGTTGGAAAGACATTGGATTAATTTAAAAAATTGATTTTTCCTTTAGAAATGTAATTTCAACTTAGAAAATACTTTTTTCTTCTTTTTCTTAAAATATAACTTACTCTGTTATAAAATTTGATAAGTAATGAACAATTATTGGAATATTCTTAATCTGCTATTAAAGCTGTAGATTTTAATTTGATTAAGAAAAATAAGCGTTAAACATTTTTAATTCTAAATATTTGAATTGCTTAAAATGTTTATAAAATTCAGGTAAATTATATAAAAAAATTCAATGAAATAATGATTCATTAATTATATGCTGGTTATTCAAAAACTGACAACAAAGCGATAGAGAAAAAGAACAAAAAATTGTTAATCTCGAGACTTGACACTTAAACTACAAATTCAATTTTTCTCTTTCTGAAATTAAAAATGAAATATGAGAAGTACTTAACTAAAATTGATTAATTTATCTTATTTACAAATAATAATGTAAAAACATTTTTGAGGTTATTTTAGCCTTATTTATTCAGTGTTTTAGCACAAATTTGCATCTAGTTGTTTTTTGTTTTCATTATCTTCGAATGTTTTCTTCTCTTTTATTAATTTATTTCCATTAATGCATTTTATTAGTAGGGCATTTCCTCCTTTCTCTTTCACTTTTGATTGAAAAGGGGTATCATTTTTTAAATTTTATTTTATAAAAGTAATCATACCTCAATCTTGTAAATTATTTCGATGAATACAATGCATTAACAGTCAGTTTAAGATATTACTGATTGAGATTAAGGGAATGAAATTAAGGGTAATTTCTAAGGGAATTAAAGATATTGAATTTTCTTATTTCCATCCTATTTGATCTTATATATAAGTAGCTATTGAAATTATAATTGTTCAACTAATTTTCTCTTAATTTTAGAAAAAAACTGTTATGATCTTTATTCTTTCACATAAGAAAAAAATATTAATGTAAAAAAAGACCATGAAAATTATATATTACATTAAATCCAGATTTTTTTTTTTAATACAAATTTTCACTTTCCAGTTGTTATAATCGACTTCAGTTGCAATGTTTATGAATAGTTTGGTTTAATTTTAAGCTCTTTTCAATAAAAATGTATTATAATTGAATGTATGTATTGATAAATATTCCTTTTTCTTCCCTTAGATTCCTTTTGCAATGCCTAGAGAATTTAGACAGCAACCTAAGAAAGTTGAATTCACGTTTATTTGTTATAAGAGGTCAACCAGCTGACGTTTTCCCTCGCCTCTTTAAGGTAAATTTTCTTTTCTTTTGGCCCGTTTTTGGAATGAAGCTGAAGTGCTTTAACAATATATATATATTGAATATTTATTTTGGAAGTTGATATAAATTAATTTTAAAAAACTGGAAAATTTCTCAGTTTTAATGCTTTAGTATACAATAAATCATCTTATTGATATTTTTTCCTTTATTTTTTTTCTAAATTATTTATCTAAAGCTTTCAACTGAATTTTTTCACATTTTTTAAAAAGAACTTTCTAACCATTTATACAAAAAAAAAGTTTTATTGAATATTTGTACTTTTAAAATGAAAATAGATGTTATGGAAAATGTTGTTTTGATAGAAAGGAAACTGCAATATGTTTTGAAGTCATGGGTTCAAATAGTAATGTCTGTTTTCCATATATATATATATATATATATTCATGCTTGATTCCAGATTATAATAACAAATGGAAATTAATTTGAATTTTTAAGCAAACATAAAATTTTATTTGTTTCCAAAATTATTTCTATATGCCCCTGCCTAATTCTATTTGGCATTCCAAAAATAATAAATTTTATTATTAACTTATAATTTGTGTAAAAAATCTTATAGTTTTAAAATCTATATGGCAGTTTGATGAATTTTTTTCTTTAGTTATGGAAAACTACACATCTCACCTTCGAGAAAGATCCTGAGCCTTATGGACGGATTCGGGATCATAACACAACAACAATGGCACAAGAAAATGGTGTTACAGTCATAAGTCGCACATCACATACATTATATAGGTTAGAAAAGTGAGTAAATTTCTATTAATTAGATTTTCTAAAATAGCATATTTGTTTTTCAGTAGATTTTAATTCTTCTCTCTCTCTCTCTCTCTCTCTATATATATATATATATAGAACAAATTTATTAAGGAAATCAGTACTTTTATGTAATTATGAATAAAATAGTTTATTTGGATTTAATATAAAAAATTATTAAGTTAAAGATATGAAGAGTACAATTTTATATTAAATCACTGACTCTTTAAATAATTGCAGAATTTCATTTTTAGAGATAATTTATTTTAGCATTTTGAAACAGAATTGTTCTGTTCTTAGGTACAGTATCAAATAAAATTGATAGTAATTGCTAAAAAGTTATTTATTAGTTTGAAAATAAAATAGAATGAGGTTATTAAGATTTGCTCGTTAAGTAGAATTCACTTTAGCTAATATTTACTAACACCTTGGATATCAGTATTTACTATAAAAATAATTTTCTTACATTTTATTTTATAGTATTAACTATATTTAAAGATGTTTGCATCAATGGATCTTGGATATTTTTTACCTTGTTAGATTTACTAACACTATATGATTGTTCAATTTTGGATATATCAATATTCTTATAAAAAGAAAGTCTAAATAGAATTTTTATGTATGAAATTTATAATTTCATTATTATCTGTATTCTTTATGCAATTTGATTAAGAGAGTAAGTTGAATTTTGAATATTTGTTTATTAATTGCATATCAATAATTAAATGACCTCCTTCCCAATAAAACAAAATTCATTAAAATCTCATGTTAGTCATAAGTAAAAAGTAAGTATACCAATGACATTTGAGTAGGCATTAAGTTCATTAATGACATGCAATTAATACTAATGTGCCAAATATTGTAATAGGGTGTCATTCATTATAATTTATAGAAATAATATTTTAACCAATTACAAACTCTATTCTTCTTAACAGAAGATAAAGTGACTCCTTTTTTATGAGATTTCTAGTTTCTAAGTTTTAATTATTTTTGTATATTGTACCGAATTTTTGCATTTCTTGCCAAAGTTTAATTCTCTGTATTAAAGGTAAGATACTCAGTAGAATAACTATATGCATGATGCAAAAATAAATGAAATTTATTGGAAGTATATTGAATATTTTTTTCAAGTCAAATCAATGAGTTGAAATAATATGACAAGAAATCACAAAATTCTTGTAATGTATTGTTTTAATATTTAACAACTTGCCCTCAGAGCAATGAAAATAACCAGTCTGTTTCCACATGTAATTTTATGTAGTAACATGAGACTTCTATGATCTTTTGGTTTTAAAGTTTTGAATTTCTATATAAAGATCTATTCATTAAAATTTATATTTCTTTTAATGTAGCTTTCAAATGTAAATATCAATACTGTGACAAAATTACAAATTATTTTTTAGTGTCGGAAGACAACATGTAACCATCCAACAAGAATTTTCTGAATCGGATAGATTGACTAGGAATAAAATTTTATTTTGTTTGTCTTTGTTGTTTTGTTTTTATTTTATTTATTGTGTAAAGTTTGCCAATGACGTTGTTAATGCACTTGCACTGAATTTTGTGATTGAGTGGCATTCAATTGTAATTCATGTGGAAAATATTTTAAGTTAAATTTTTTTTCATCTGCTTTATTAATTAAAATTAATAAAGATCCATTTCAAATTTTTGGAAGTTGGGAGAGGAGTGGTGTCTGTGTTTAGGAAATAGTTTTAAATGTTCATAGTGCATAATTTTTATAGTTTTATGAGATTTACTATTTTAATACATTTTTATGTGATGGAGCTATTTGTAGATATTTATTTTTCCTATTCGCAGAATTGTACAGAAAAATGGAAACAAATCACCATTGACATATAAACAATTCCAGAACATCCTGGCCAATATGGAACCTCCACCACCTCCACAACCACGCATAACACTTGAAGACATGGGCAGCTGTCACACTCCTATAGCCGATGATCACGATGAGAAATATGGAGTTCCAACCTTAGAGGAACTAGGTAATTCTTAAATTTCTTAATCATTTTAAAATTTGATGCAAAATTAAGTAGATTTATAATTTACTGTTTGAGTCTTTTCAATTTTAGTTTTTTTAAAAAATTAAATCTGTGGCATCAAACAAATCAGCCTTGAATGCTTAGAGAACATAGATGGCTAGCTTTGGGCATTTGGTTCCTTATGAGGGAAGAGTGAAATTCTGAAATGGTTATTATGATAATATTGGTCTGATGAATTATCTGTTGCTGATTTTATGAATTTTTATGTGATGTTGCTATTACATTTTCTTTTAAAAACTATGAAAATTTCATTGAAAAGCATGGAATTTATTTTGTTTATCAAAATATTTGTAATTATATATTTAGATAATATATTTATTTTGTTATAATGTGCTATAGCAGCAAATCAGACAAGGATTAACTGTTTTTTTATCATACCTGTATGATATAAATTTAAAAAATGTTAATTAGTATGCTAGAAAGACGTTACAGCCTCATTTTTTAAGTAAATATTTAATTTTAAGCTGTATAATTATTCCTTAGTTTTCAATAGTATTTTGAAAACTTTAAAATATCAACTTTTAAATAAATTGATTATCATAAGCATAAAGTTACTAATATAACTTAATTAAGTGACTTTTCATTTATATTTTACTTTCCATCTGTCTATATACAAACACGCAAGTAATGCTTTTTACTATGTTTGATGATGCTCATATTAATGATTTATCTGCAATTCTTTCAATTAATTTATCTTCATTAATATAAATTTGTTTTTTTATAGATTACTTATTTAAATTTAAGGTGTTGCTATCTGTTAATCAAATTTATTATTTAATCTCTTAAATTGAAATTTTTATTAGTAAGAACAAATGCCATTTGAATTATGTCTTCAAAGTTCTTAATTTGTAATTCCTACAAAGAATTAAGAAAATAGAATCGCAATTATTAAAGTTAAATCAATTGCTGAAATTGAATTATCACCAATTTATTCAATCCGTGACAAAAAGAAAAGTTATTAAAATTATCACTAAGAGATTCCCTGTGCTTTGTAGTTTTTCTAATGCTTTATTTAACATAAATATTCTTGATAGGTTTTGATACAGAAAACTTAAAACCACCTGTATGGATAGGGGGTGAAACTGAAGCTTTAGCTCGTTTAGAAAGGCATTTAGAACGCAAGGTAAGTTTCTTTTTTGTATAGCCAAGATTAGTGTCATTGAAGTATTATCTAATTATATTAAATAAATTGTTTATTATTTTTCAAATTTTATATGTATTGTTTCTTTTGAAATATGCAAAATGGGCAAATAAAATTAATTCTTCTCTGCCTGATCAGAAACTGTGTAAATGTCTCTTTCTTGTTTAAAGTTACTTTTTGTTAATAAAATAATGCTTTATTTATGTGATTATTTTTGGTGAAGTATATTAAGTAATATATTAAAAGTTATATTAAATTTATTATGGGTGAGTTATATTAAAATGATCATATTGAAAATGTGACGATGTAGACTTTTTGTATAGAACATTTTCTGATTACATTTAGATTGTTTTCAATTGTATTCAGAGAATTTTATATTGATGGAGCATAATTACTATTTTTATTTGAATATGAAATATTGAAATTAATCATTCCAAATTAAAAAAGATAATTTTTGTGACATTGTTTTCCTCACTTTATAATATTTTATCATTCATTAAAATTTATTCTTCCATTATATTATTAATCTTTTATGGTATTGTTATATTTCATACTAGCCGCCTTTGGTGACCAGCTGGTTTGCCATGAGTAATGCGTTCTAAAATTTTCAATTCAATCACATATTCATTAGCCAAAATTTAAGAAATAGTTAAAGTTAAAAGATTCAGTTATTAGTAGTTAAAGAGTCTAACTTTATTCGAAAAAACTTTTTGAGTTTAATGCTCTAACAATTTATCGATTATGCTTCCAAAATATTAAAAATGTTTTTTTCGGTGATGTTGCCAAAATGTTAAATATGTTTTTTAAAGAAAGTGAAAAAGGGGAAAAATTATTGAATTAATGATACAGATATTACAAACAATTATAGAAATATGCCATTAAGTCGGGATTTTAACGCATATCCTGTCTAAATTCAACCAGGTTTACTGTAAATAAAGATAATTTATGGAATTAATGATATAGATATTGCAAACGATCATAGAATCCATTGCCTTGCATTTATTTTTTTAGAAGATATCTCATTTTATATTTATGTTATTTTATCCAGTCACATGCTGAAAGTTGTATTTCTTTAGATTTGATTTGCGATGATAGTTTTTTTTTATTTGAACTTCCGGCATTGTTTTATTTTATTTTATCCAGTCACGTGCTCAAAAAAACATGGTTAAAATATTTCTTTAAAAATTCGTTAAAAATAGAAGCTTCAGTTATACATTAAAACACTGATGTCACAAGTTCATCTCTTTTTAATTAAAAGCTAAATATTCTTCATTTTTTAAAGCATTTATAGACTCGTGCTACATACTATGCAGCTATTTACTTCATTTAGACTTTTTTATAGATGCATTTCTATTATTAAACAAAGCTGATTTATTTAATTAATAATATTGTAAAAGTCACAAAAAATTCTTTTCGTTTTCTTTTTTTTAAAAAGAAAAAACATATTTCATATTTATTTCATTTCATGTAGACACGTGCTGAAAATTGCATTTTTAAATGTTTAATTTGCAATAATTATTATTATTTTTTTTTAATTTGAGTTTTTATCTATCTGATGGCAACCTATTGATAAAAGATAATTTTTCCCCTTCCACTAGTAACGTGCTCCTGCAGATTAAATTTTATTGTTTTGTCCGAAATATATTGTTGAAAAATATAGTTGAAATGCTTCTTTAAAAACTCGTTAAAAATAGAGGCTTAAGTTATACATTAAAACACTGATACCATTAGAAAGTTAATTTTTTAATCTTTAAATGGATGAAAAAATCATGTTTGTGCGATCATATTTTCGGAAGTGATAACAGAAAAACGTCGACATTTCGCTTCATTTTAATTAATTCAAATTCTAATTAAAAATTCGAAAAAAGGGCTCCGAGGTGCACATTCCCGACCTCCAAGGTATACATGTACCAAATTTGGTAGCTGTAGGTCCAACGGTCTGGCCTGTTGAGCGCCAACACACACACACACACACACATTGAGCTTTATTATAAGTATAGATTACTATTTGTCACAAACCCTTAAATAAGGTTTTCATTTATTATAGTAAAAAATATTACTAATTGTTATTAAAATATGTTTTATATTAATATCAGAATCCATAGGTAGCTGAGAAAATATGAGTTAATATATTTTTTTTTAAGTTTTAAAAATATACCAATTTTGTATTTCTTAAAATTTAGACATGAAACATTTCTATGGAAGTTTGGATTGTTTTTTAAATATTGCCTCTCTTCAGGCTGATTGATTTCTTTTCATATGCAATTATTTTGTAATATATATTATATATTTAAAATGTTTTGTTTAAATTTATTCATTTTATTCCTTTATTAATCATATTTATTTTGTTTGCATAATTCATTATTTTTTATCAAGTTAGTTTTAAGACTGTGTCATAGCTGTAAAATTAGACAATGCAATTAATGCTTTAAAATAATATTTCTTGATTCATATTATATTTATTTGATTTGAATGTCATAAGGGTATACTTTTAAGTTTTTTTTGTCTTAAAAATATTTATAAAGCTTTATTTAACCATTTTAATTATAAAATTCATTGCATTCATGTGTGCCAAATAAAAATAAAGTAGAATAATTTCTTTGGAAGTACTGCTTGAAATGATAAAATATATATCAGTTACATGATGTTTATTCATTTTATAATTTATTATACTTGAAATGCAATAGCAAGTGATAGCATAAGATTTATTCTTCTTTCACTTTTAACTACATTATTACAAATTATTTAATTATTGTAAACAAGTATTTCTTTTATGTTATTTTTTTTTCTTAATTTTTGTTCAAATCAATCTAAGGAAATGCTTGTACAAATTGGTTATAGCAGTAAAAAATATTGACTTGAGTTCCAGTTAATTGAAAACATAATTATTTTTTGCAGTCTATCATTGTTTTCATAACTTTGTTATTCTAGATATCTAACATTTAATAAGCTCTCTTCCACTATTTCTAAAATGCAGAGATCCTTTCAAAAGATAAAATTTTGCCAATCCTGTATTTTAAATACTAAAAATTGATTAAAAAGTCCTTAATTTTTTGTATGAGCATTTTATGCTTTTGAAATTAAGTGGCTTAATTGTTTTCATTGATAATTAGGGAAAGATTGAACTGAGAAATGAATATGAAAGATTAAATTGGAATAAGTGAAAGAGAGGATGAAAACTCTGTGTGTATTACTAAAAAGGTTAAAAGCAGCTCTGAATAAAAATTTATAATAAGCAAAAGAGAAAAGAAAAAGAAACCAATTATCAAATGAAAATTCAAAAATTGGTCAAAAATGAAACTTATGTGTCTAATTTTTTAAAATTCTGCTTTTAAATTTTTGATAAAGAATTTTGTTAAAAAGAATAGAATATAGATTTCTGCTCAGTTTCACAGAAAGCAGATTGCTTATATCTTAAAATATTGTGTTATGTTTTCTTATTGGATTAAAAAATAAAATTTTGATGCATTGGGTATAAAATTTGTTACTGAGGTTTTTTAAAATCCTCTTTTATTCTACAAATAACATTTTCATAGACAACAGAACTGAAGGTCAGTAATGGAATTGTATAGAATATTTGAGGCTTTATATTCAAATGTGAAATTTTTATTGCATTTATAAAGGAAAATGTGAAATTAGAGAATGATAAAAATAAAAAAAAAACTTTTGAGAGAAGCTTAATCTCAAATTTATGGGTCAATCTGCATGATCATGTCAATAATATATTGTTTGTATTATTAATTCAATTCCTTGAACTGCAATTTACAGTGAACACTTCTCATTTGAATACTTATATTTTTAAATTAACCACTAGAACTGTAATTTCTGCTCAGGTAGTTAATTTTCTTGGTTTTTAAGAGGATTAAGTCATTTAAAAATATGTATTTTTCATTAAATTTGTTCATAAAAATCATTAATAATTTTTAGCGAGTGCAGTTTGTCATTGACAGTTTGCTGTAAAAAGTCCATGTTCAACTGTACTTGTTATTTCACTGAGTTAATGACTATTGAATTAAATTATCTAGATTAAGGAATATTACCTAAATTTTGAACTGTTCATTAGTTGAAATTTTAAATGGATGAGAAAATATTTTCATAGTGTCTGGATATTTCAATTTTGTACAGAATAGGAATCTGTATTTAAAAAAAAATGAATGCAGTTCAAACTTTCTGTTTGTAGTATGAATAATTCTTCATTCTGTCTTCATTTAAAATAAATTTTGTTTTACAATAATATCAAATGTAGAATTATGTTACTAAAAATTATATTTCTTGAAAAATGGCTTTTGCACATTATTTTAATAATATAATTTATCAAATGGATAACTATCTGTTTGTATATGAGCAAAATTGTGAATATTTTAAAATTCTTTTGTGTTTATGTTGTAGTTTATTCTTTTTGCTGCAAGTGCATATCTATTAAAATTTCAGAAAATGTTGAATTTTTGCTGCGAATATTCTATTCTTTATTTATTATTATAAGAAAATGCATAATTTATTGTGAATAAAATTTCTTTTCTGATACTTTGCATATTTTCTAAAAATAAAATGGGATTTACTAAAATTTACTTTTTCTCCTGTCATACTGAATATTATTTTTAAAAAACTTTTTTTCAAACATGATATTGCTACATTTACTATTTATATTCATATATATATTTATTTAAAGGCTTGGGTTGCAAGTTTTGGCAGGCCGAAAATGACTCCTCAATCCCTTCTGCCAAGTCAAACAGGTTTAAGCCCTTACTTGCGTTTTGGATGCTTATCAGCCAGATTATTTTATCAAGAATTGACTGAGTTGTATAGAAAGGTAACATATGATTGATTTATTTTGTTGATTGTATTCTTTTTTTCTTCTTGTGTGTGTGTGTCCATCAGGATTCTTTTAAAAAGTCTTTTATTTTTAAATTCAGTTTTTTTTGGCAAATTTCTTTAAAGTTTTGTTTCAAGATTGCCTTATATACAAAGTATACTAATAGAAAATATTGTAGTCATCAAAATATTTGATCTTAAGTAAGATAAATGTACAAGAATTTCTTATGGACAGTTTTTATAATTTTCTCTAGATGCATTATTCAAGCACAGAAATATATGTTTGGATGAAATTTTGTATGTGATCTTCCTTCAAAAATTGTTGATTATTTTGAAATTTTGTTCAATCCTGTTAAAATAGATGAAATACTTTTCTTGATTGCATAGTCAGTTTTTTTTCATATGCAATAAATTTTAACAAAGAATCCTTATATGCAACCAGAAAATAAATCTTTCTGAGTTGCATATTTAATTTTTTTATCAAATACTGAAGATACTTAAAATGATATATTTTTAACATATATGTTAAAATTTACTTACAAATAAAATATTGCATGCATTTATTATTATATATATACTTCTATACAGATTCAATGAAAAATCTTGTTTATATTTTTCAATACAGTTTATATTTTTACAATGTTCAGAGATAATATTAAATATATTTGTATAACCATTGTAATGACTGTTAGAAGTGAAGAAAACTACAAAAATGTAATTATAAATTTGTCTTAAAATAGTTATCCAAATAAATTTGTTTTCTTAAGCATGAGCTATAATATAAGTTTTATTTTAAATCTCATTTTCTGAGTTTCTGTTTTTATATTGATTTTTGCATTCTTTATTATCCTCAGTAAAATAATTGTGTCAATAAATTTTTAATTCTAACTTCTAAAGTTTTTTCTTTCTCCTTGAGATTAAAATATGTAATCTGAGATATTCATATTCGCTTTTATATTTTTAGATAAAGAAAGTCAACCCACCGCTTTCTCTTCATGGTCAGATCTTGTGGCGAGAGTTCTTTTATTGTGCAGCAACAAACAATCCAAAATTTGATCACATGATTGGAAATTCAATGTGTGTTCAAATACCTTGGGATACTAATTCTGAAGCTTTAGCAAAATGGACAAATGTAAATTTTTTAAAATATAATTATTCATTTGTAATTATCTTTATTTAAAAATTTTTGTATTTTATAAAACATTCTTTAATTTAGGGTCAGACTGGTTTCCCTTGGATTGATGCTATAATGACACAATTACGAGAAGAAGGTTGGATACATCATGTTGCAAGACATGCTGTTGCATGCTTTTTAACTCGAGGGGATCTTTGGATATCATGGGAAGAAGGCATGAAGGTTGTTATTTTGAAATTTTGGATGATTATTTTTAATTTTTTGAAAATTTTCTTATAAGTTGCCAATTAAAAATACATTTTTAAAATAAAAACCTTAAGTTTACAGGTTTCTAAAACAAATTTTTCCATTCAAAAATGCCAAGAGCAATTATTTTTGTTATCTGTGATCTTATTGTAAATTTATTTATAGCATAATTTGCTAAAAAGAAAAGCAGAAAATTGTTCAGTTTTTTACAAAATGATTTACAATAAATTTCTTTCAGTTATAGTTAAGTTACCCCTTATGTTATTCTTAATAGTAGTTTTCCTTGCTTTTCTTTAATATGCATTTACACCTAACTATTATATTACAACTGTCAAAGCTACATTGAAATTTTTTGAAAGAAATTAGTGTTAGGTTCATCTTGATATGATCTATAAATTTTTACCTTAAGAAATGTGCGAAAATTTTACCAAGAAAAATTATTTGGATAAAAATACATTAATACATTTTGAATCTTAATAAAATAATGAGAGGTTTAAGTGAACTGATTAATTTTTAAAATTCACTTACTTTATAAGAATTTTGCATTTAAAATTCAGTTAAGATTTGCAAGTGTTTAGAGGTTTTAATCTTACAAATGATTATTGTAATTAGTTTATGTGTTAAGATAGGTTATTTCTTTGTCATGTATTATTTTTGCTAATTTTCAGCTAAGAGTTATCATGATTATTATTAAGCTTTTTGGAAATTATGACTTTTCCAGAAGTAAGTATAACAATAAAGCTAACATTCCTTTTCAATAATGAAAGATGTTATTAATATAATCTCATTTCTAATAAATACAGGAAAGATAGAAGAGAAGGAAAGGCAAAAAGGGGGAAAAATCAAACCCTGTTAGCTAAGGGGAGACTGAGACTAATGGGACAAATTTTACGATTTTTTTTGTCAAACTGCAAAGATTTATCATAATTTTAATTCCAAGAAACAAAATAGTTGTTTTCATTAAAAAAATGATTTTTAAAAATAATGAATAATATTTTTCTTAAACTGTTAATGTTTACTCCATTAACTTAAATGTTAGAAAATGTTATGATAATTAGAATCTTTTCTAAGATATGTATTCTACATTTAGAAATCATAAGTATGCATAAAACATTTTATTATTTAAACAGCCTATAATCACTGATGAATTAGAAATTTAATGCAGTTAATCTTCTGTTATGAATGGTCAATTTATCTAAAAAATTTAGAGATTAATGTATTCAAAATAAACTTAGATCTAAATTATCTTGACTTACTTAAAAGTTGTTCTTAAAATTGAACGAGAGATATATAAATGCCACAGCATCAGTATTTTCTTTAAGTAGTTGATATCATCATCATATCTGAAATATCCCCCCCCCTTCCCACTTATTCCAGAAAAATACTAACATTTTTCTTGGTTGATACTAAGTATTTGATTTTGTATTTTTCATAATTTTTTAATGGAATTCAATATTGTTTTTTTTTTATTAATTTTCCATTTTCATTACCTTTTAAAATTTTTTCTGTTTTTGTTATTCTGTCTTGGAGGAATTTTGTTTCCTTTTTGGCATTTTCCTTATGTTCTTTCAGATGTTTCTTTGTCTTTCTCTTCTTGATTTCTTTTCAGGAAAGTCTGTATGAATTCAACTTCTTGCGCATCATCTGCCAGATAAGGTAACTTTTTATGGGGGGCTTTCAGGTAAGGATGTTTGTATTCAAGAATTGCTGAGAATCAACTCATCAGCAATGGATTTACAATTTTTTGGTGATAGTTGGCATATTTTTATTTTACATACATTGTTCTTCTGAAGTATTTGTTTTGAAACTGTCACGTTTATTTAGAATTTCTATTCATTTATTTGGTAAAAAAGAAGTACACCTTAAATGGATAAGTATTCATCTATCAAAAGCATAGATTTAATTGATTGAAAAGATTTTCATAATTCAGGTGTTATGGTTCCACAAGAAATTACATTGCTTTTTGTTACATTTATATGTCTCTGAGATTTATACATATATATATATATATATAGTCTTGCTGACTCCTTTGTCTGAAATATTGACTTTCCTGACTGTTAAATTATTTATATGGAATACATGTAAAATATCACTTTACGTTTATATTTTTTTTGTCTGAAAAAAATATGAACGTAATGGAATCAGTTTATTCCAGACTGTTTCCACATGCTAATATATATATAAACAAAAAAGGAGTGAAAGTGCAAAACCTGCTCCAGAGGCAATGCCAAAAGGGGGGGGGGAAAGAAAGAAAGAAAAAAAAGTTTTAACATTGGCAAAAGTATATGATTGAATGGTTTGTAGAAACAATGAAATTGAACTATCAAATCAATTTAAAATTTATCCATCTTAAAATCAGAGAAAAGATTACATGGAAATAAAATTGGCTTCATATTAAAATTTTAAAAGAAAAATTAAATTAATTTGTGTGTAATAATCCGAAAATAAAGCAGAAAGTACCAAAAACTTTTTTTAAATTTTCAATTTACTTTCAAACTTTTTAAAATTTACAATGATTTTCTTATGTCTTAAAGAACGATCGTGACAAATGTTATCAAAATGGATAAAAACAAAAGAAAACAAAAACAACAATCATTACATGAATATAAACTTTTTTATGTTTAGTTATTAAAGTTATTTAGTAACTAAGGAAAGAAAATTTTGAAAAGATATTTCTCTTAACATTTGTTTTATTATAAAAATTAATCTTGAAATGTATATGTTTATAAATCTTGGTTTCTTCTAATCATTTAATATGCTAATCACTTTATTGCAATTTTGATTTTCAAAGTAATTAGTGCTTAAGTATAATATTATTTTTTATTTCAAAATTATTAAGTTAAATGTTGTTATTAATGATTTAAATTAGGACATATTATATACATAATATAATATTAAATTTATGGGGGCTTTTGGGACATGCCTAATTAAGTATATTTTTTAAAAAATACTTAAAAAATTTTTGTCCCATCAGCTTACCAGTCTCCCCTTATTTTAATAAAATAGATTTTAAGTAGAATATATATATTTCATTCATTTTTTAAAGAAAAGGGCTTAAATAGTATTATCAGAATAGGTTAACTTTTCCAATACAAATTAATAACTTTTTTCTTTATATACATCAATAATTATGTAATGAAAAATGGATTTTATAGTTTAAAAAATCCAGAAAATAATTGTCAGTTTAAATATAAAATATATTCATGATGTACTGATTTTAAAATTTTTTAGGAATCTAATATATGTATTAAAATTCATTTATGAATATATGTAGTACAATAACTGTTTTACATGTGTTTATATAAATTAAAAATTATATGAATAATTTCATTGTTAAATCAGTTTTTCACAATAAAGCTATCTAATAATCATTTTATAAATCTCCAAAATATTTTTTGTTTAACAAAATCCAATTGTATGCACTTATTCGAAATAGAAGGGGGAGAAAAAAAAACTCTTTTAATATATTGTTATGATATGGTGTTTATTTTTTTTAAAAACATCATGTATATTTTATATAGCTGAATTTCAAATGCCATTCTAAATAGGCTATTAAATTGAAAACATAATATAGTGTACCTTTATCAGTTTAAATAAAAACCCTCAGATTAAACAGATAATTATTTCAAATTGTTTATACTCAATGCACAAAAAGAATCATTATTGTATTCTTTATTGAAAAATTCATAGATCTTGTCATATAAAAAATATATGTGTATTGAAAATATTCTGCTATATGTGATTTATTATTGTCATATAATGAAAGTGGGACCTACCCTATAGAATACCACCTTGTAGCTTTGAAATTAAATTTTAATCTAATGGAAATTAAATGGAATGATCACTAACAAAGCTGTTAGAAATTTTCATGATTTTTAATATTCTCAAAATCCATGTGTATTAAAGTGAATTATTTAAAATATGTATTGTAGTTTTATAAAATTAAAAATGTAATTCGGAAAGAAAAATGTTTTCTTATTAAACAATCCAAATGTATTTTTTAAACTGACAAAAGTTGTATTGTAAAAGGATTTTGTAGATGATGTAGGCATATAAAAAAGGAAATGGAGGCATTTAATTTTTTGTTTAATATAGAAAATTTGTTTGCAGATTATTTTTTAAAAATATATATAATAATTTCAAATACTTTTATTTTTATGAACGGCTATAGGTATTTGACGAATTGCTGTTAGATGCAGATTGGAGTGTAAATGCTGGTTCCTGGATGTGGTTATCATGTAGTTCCTTTTTTCAACAGTTTTTCCATTTGTATTGTCCAGTAAGATTTGGCAGAAAGGCTGATCCAAATGGAGATTACATTAGGTAAAAAAAGAAACTTTTATATTAAAATTATTAATATCCCTTACACAATATATATTAATTTTGTAATTATTTTTATGTTGATAGTCTCTTATACTGATTTGATTTTATAGTGTTTAATTTTTTAAATTATTGTCCCTTTGTTAAGAATTATTCTTTTCCAATACAGGGCGCTGTATAAACTCACTCCTATATAAACTCGAGTTTTATAACATATAATAGAGTATACAAACAAAACGCCACAGTATGTCTTTCTGGACATACAGAAGGCCTTTAACAGGATCTGGCAGCAAGGTTTACTGTACAAAAACTCATTAAATACACCATCCCAAATTATTTAATATCAATAATTAATTCTTACATAACTGGTAGAAACTTCAAAGTGAGAGTAAAAAATGAAATGTCCTCCAAAAAAATGTACAAGCTGGTATAGCTCAAGGATCCAAAATTAGACTAATTTTATTCTCATTATTTATTAAAGATATTCCAAAACAATTCAATATGACATTATGCAACTTCGCCGACGATTCAGCCATTCTATCAAAAAATACAAATCCGAACTTTATGCAAATTGCACTCAATAGGGACCTTTCAAAATTTGAAGGCTGGTTTTCCAAGTGGAAAATAGCGATTTACGTCACTAAAACTGAAGTTTTAATTTCCTATAAAGCACCAAACAATAAAGTCTGCCCCCAACTTAAAATCAATTACAAAATTATCTTGTGATCTCAGAATTGCAAATGTCTTGGTGTAATTTTAGACTGAAAAATGGTATGGAAACCCCACTTCTTATATACTAAAACCAAGTTCCGAGATCTAGTGCATAAATCCCCCCCCTCCTAATATCAAGGAACTCAAAAATGACTAGGGAAAATAAATTACTTATTTACACAGCCTATTTGCATCCAGTATTGACATATGCTTGCCTAATCTGTGGGTACACCACAAAAAGTAACCTAAAAACTGCCATCCAACAACAAAATCAAATTGTTAAAAATATCAGCATAGCCCCGAGTTATTTTTCTAATACTAAAATTTGTAAAGCAATTGACTTCCCTTCACTAAAAAAATTCATCGTAAAAATAGCCACAATCTTCTTTGAAAATCTGGAGAATATTGGCAATGGCACAATTGTGGAAACTTCAAAATATGCCCCAAACCCAAAACTGAAAAGACCCAGAAACCTTCTCCTTTAACTGCTCAAATTAAAATTACTTTATCTAATGCCTAATTTAATCTGTTTAATTCTTATTCAATCATGATCCTCGCAATTTTGACCGTAAAAATCTTATTTACTTTCTGCGACGTGCCCACTCGCTTACTCCTATAGTAGCAACCACTAGCACAATGTTTTCTTTCACCCTACTTCTCTCTGTCAACCACAATCTCAGCTTCACCAAAAATCCTTACATTGACTTGAAGTATCTCTTCTCCAATAACCTACTTTCTCCTAACCAATAGTAAACAGCTCATGGTACTCTACTAAAAGCCATACTCTATCAGTCACTTCATTAAGAGGTTACTCCTACTATAAGAACGGGTGCCCCGATAAACCCACCGTTGAAGTGTCGTATAATAGAGTGTGTGTGCGCATCGAATAAAATTGTTAGTGAAATGCTGTTTCCTGTTTCTTCTCTCACTGGCTGAGTTTCGAGTTTTTTTGAACTTGTTTTTTTTTAGTTAGTTTTGAACTTGTGGTATAATTTATTGTTTTAGTTTGCAAATTTTAATTGTGTTTTTTAGGAATTTTACTAATTAAATTTGCATGGTAATATTTTTTGGTTGACTGGTTGTCGGTTAGATTTTAGCAATTTTATGGATAATATTTTTGTGTAATAAGTGTAGAAAATGTTGTTCGGTAAATTGAGGAAGGACGAATTGAGGTTAGTTGTGGAGGAGATTGATTTGGATGTTAGGGAGGACCTAAAATTAATTTGAAAAAAATAATCAAAGAGAGCCAGGTATTTAAGAAAGAACCAAAATTTTGACAGGGTGTAATCGACAATATAATTGAGGATAAAAAATTAAAGGAAAATGTAATAAAAGAAAATGAGGGTAAGCAGGTTGGAAATGGAAAGTATAATATTGGAAAGACAGTTGAAGTTATAGAATGCATTGAAAGGTTCAAGCCAAGATAATTTGGATGCATTACATCAAAATGTTGAGAATTTGAATAAAAGTATCAGAACGTTGACTATTACCGTACCTACTAGAGCAGGTTCATTTAATTTATTCTTCCAGTCATTGGAAAAAGCATTTACTGTCAAAAATGTGTCAGATGGTTTGAAAGCGGATATCTTGTTAAATATGTTAGGGGAAAGGATTTTTAATTTAAAGGTTTATGTAACTTAGGAAGACATTGCAAATTACAATAAACTTAAAGATGCCATTTGAAGGAATTTCAGCCCAACCCACAGGAATGTTTGGATCAGTTTCTGATCTCGAAAAAAATTCCTGCAGAGGATTATGTGCAGTTCAATCTCGATTGAGTGCTAATTTCTAATATAACTGCAAATTGAGAGCAGTTGAGGATTTTAAATCGTTAAGTCAATTGATAGTTTCTGATAAAATGTATAGTGAACTTGATCGTGAGTTAAGAACTCATGTGGCGGTAAAGCAGGGAGAAACATGCTTTAGACCTCAGGTTTTCGGCGGGGAATGTGACATTTATTTGGCTTCAAAGAGTTAGTAAAAAGTAGAGTCCTTGTATACAAGACCATATTCAGGTGTTGGAGGTGGGAAAAGTGAAGTGTCTTTGGCTAATGAATACCACAATTATAACAATAAAATTGTATCGAATGTGTATCTATCTATTACGAGGAATATGAAGTGTAGATTTTGTAACATTCGGACCCATCTGTTATCTAATTGTATCGGATTTAAAAGATTTTCAGTGAACGATAAAATAAGCTTTGTGAAAAGTAATAATTTGTGCACACTTATTCATTATAAAAGGGATGGAAATGAGGATAAAAGTATGCAGCCTGATATTGCAGCAAGTATGCAGTGCAATTCATCTGTAACTAGTATAGATGTATCTACAGTTCTTTTGCCTACATGCAGTGTTTATGCTGATAATTCGGAATTAAATTTGAATAAATGGATAATAATTTTGCGTGATAATTGTAGCAAAAACAGTTGATGTACGAAATCATTAGCTAATTGCTTAAAATTGAAATCAATTCAGAAGGAAAGGTTATCTGTTTTTTCCTTTAGTTCTCTTAAACCTGTAGAGAAAATGTGATGTCGGAGTAATAACCCTCATCAGCCTAATTCTGTAGAAGTTACTAATAGCCGATACAATCACTAAAACTCCTGTTACTATTCCCAGTGCAGATATCCGGAAAGGTATGCAGTCGCGAGGCTCAAATACTTCTGACACATGTGAAAACAAGGCAAAAATTGAGAGATTAAACAACTCAGTGTCTTGTGTTTCTACAATTTTTGAGTTCGCATTACAATGTACTCAAAGCTGTGGTGATCCTTGTTCAGCAAATTTTCTGTGTCTGTGTCTGATGTTCAGGTGTTATGGGACTTGGAAATGTTGGGCATCAGAGATGAGACTGAAAGGAATGTAACCGATAGGGAATTAGACCAATTGATTGGGATTAAATTGGCTAAATTAATAAGGCTGAAATTTAAAGATGGAAGATATGAGGTCAAGTTGCTATGGAGGATTGATCCCAGAGAATTGGAGAACAACTTTAGTCTGATCAAGAGGCGATTTAACGAATTGAAAAAGGGGTTCAATATTAAGGAATGGATAGCTAATGCTTATCTCGAAACAATTAGGTATCAGGAAAATAATGGAATAATTGAAGAATGCAATAGGGATAAGAAAGAATATTTCATGCCTCATAGAGCAGTGATCTGAGTAGATAAGGAATAACTAAAGTTCGTGTAGTTTTCATTTGTGGCTCTAAATCTGGACAAAACGTCAACGACTTTTTAGAAGCGGATCCGAATTTGAATCCTAGCTTTCTTAAGGTAATAACTTGGGACTCAAACGAAGATGTTTTGTCGTTGGAAGTGAAAGTGTTGGTGGATAGTTAGGGAGGATTGGACAGTAGAGCGTCATGTTCTGCAGGCTTCAGTGATAATTTTCGATCCTGTGGGATTGATCTCTCTCTTTTTAGTAAGAATTAAGCATTTGTGGCAAGAGATCTGGGAAATAGATATGAACTGGGATGATGATTTACCAGAGGATTTACGACTTAAGTGGATTACATTGTATAACGTAATTAGGATGTTGAAGGAAAGAGTTATTCATAGGAATTGTGTATAAGATTGTGGGAAAGGAATAGCGGAAATTCATATGTTTTGAGACGCATCGCTCAGGTCCTACGGGGCAACATCCTATATTAGGTATGTCAATAAAATTGAAAAAACGTAGTTTTTTTTATGTCAAAAAGTAGTGTAGCTCTACTTAAATTATCAACATTACCCGAATTGGAATTGATGGCTGTTGTAATAGGAGTTAGACTTGCAAAATTTCTAGAAGGTATTCATTACTAACCTGTTGGGAAATTCATGTCTTGGACGGATTCTCAGGTAGTGTTGTATTGAATTAGAGGAAACGCCAAGAGATGGAAGCAGTTTGTGGCGAATAGTATGGCAGAAATGCAGGAAAAGTCGAATCCAAATGATTAGCTTTATTGTCTATCGGCAGATAACCCAGCAGATTTGTTCACTAGAGGAGTTTCTGTTGAAAATTTGATCCAGTCAAAAATGGTGGTAAGGACCCAACTGTTGTTGCAGAATTGTAATTATTTCCCGGAAAAGTCAGTAATGCAATCACAGGATGTTGGAAATTCAGAAATATTGAGGGAGTGGAAGGAAGATCCGGTTGTTTGTTTTGTAGTTAAGGTGGAAGGTGTCGAAGAGCGTTGGAATAAAATTTCAGTTTGAAGTAGATTGCAAAGTGTGGTTGCTTGGTGTTTGAAATTTGTGGGAAATAGTAGATTAAATAGGGTCACAACACCATATTTGCAATGTTCAGAGTTAAAAGAGTCGCTTGATAGGGTTATACATTTGGTACAGACTGTTGCATTTCCGAGCGAAATTTATGTGCTAGGAAAAGGAAATGTGTTGAATGCTGGTAAATTGATTCAGCTTAATCTGTTTTTGGGAGTAGCAAAGGACTTCTCAGGGTTAGGGGAAGAATTAGAAACTCCAGTTTGCCAGCGAGTGTAAAACATCCTTTGATATTGCCAAAACAGCATCCAGTCACAACTATGATTGAGACTGTACCCTTTAAACTATCTTCATGCAAGAGTTCTATCAGTTTATGCTGCAATTAGTCAAGTATATTGAGTTTTGGGAGCCAGATCATCTGTAAGAAAAAATCGTGAGAAACTGTGTCATCTGTGCGCGGTTTCGAGCTGTTAATTCTCAAGGCAAATTGTGGTCGATTTGCTTTCGTCCCGTTTCATACCAAGTAGAGCGTTCCGGAGAGCCGGTACTAATTTTTGTGGACCATTTCTGATCACTCCTCGTCGTGAAAGAGATGCGAGACCCGTGAGGATGTATGTCTACGTCTATTTCATCACGAAGGTAAGTTCACCTAGAACTCGTCAGGGACCTGAGTACTGATGCGTTTCTTGCATGTTGCAAGCACTTCAGTGGAAGCAGAGAGAAACCCGCCGAGATATTTAGCGATTGTGGGACCAATTTCGTCGGGGTTAAACATGTGTTGAAACTGTGGAACTCGGATGCAATTGGTCGGTATTTGGCCAACGAAGGTGTTACATGGAGAACAAATATTCCATAGGCCCCACATTTGTGCGAACTATGGGATTTGCTAAAAAACAGCTAATGGAGAATTAAAAAGACCCATCTATAAACTTGTGAGACTTCCTATCGGCATTACTTGGTCCCTTATTTTTTATTTTTGTATTTTAAAATATTTTAATGTATGTTTATAAGTTTTCTAACATTTTGATAACATTCGTCATTGGTGGGGGGGGGGCAGTGGTAAGAATTATTTTTTGACAGAAGGCACTGCGCCACATCCTATATAAACTCGAGTTTTATAATGTATAATAGACCTCACTTTATGTTGCTGTAAAGTTTAGAAACTTAACTCGTAAATTTTATCCCTTAATCTCTCAAAACTAAAAAATGAGTAGACACTATAAAATACTTATTTTCACTGCCTACTTGCGTCCAGTATTAACTTATGCCTGCCCTGTGTGGAGTTATGTTGCCAAGACTAACCTGAGAATATTAGGAAAACAACAAAATAACCGAATCAGAAACTTCTGCAATATGAGATACTTCATGCCCAAATATCAGAATGTAGTTAAGCTTAGATTATCTCCTCTTAAAAATTCATTACTAAGTTATCCGTTAAATTTTTCAATAACCTAAAACTGAAAAGAAAAAAAAAAAAAACAGAAAAAAAAACACCCCGATGCAATAGCTAATATCCCTAAATATACTCCAATTGTAAAATCCATAAACTGCATTACATCTTACTGTAATATTTAATTTTAAAATCTTTCTCCCCTTATTCCTTAAAAAATATTTTAGTTCCTTTACTAAATAAACAGTAAAATACAGTAATAATTCATAGTAGATAAGCAAAACTCAGTCAAATGCAGCATATCCCCGCATCCTTGCCAATCACAACAAATCCTGAAACTCGCCACCTCACCCAGCTTATTAATACCATATATACCTTAATATCTGGTTCCAACTTGATATCCTTCTGAAGATGATCACTGCATGTATAGACTGTAATGCTCTTTAGAGTATCCCATTCCTGGGGATAAGCTCCTACTTGGCCTAGGTGCCTCGCTAATCATATTAACTTTGTGTGTGTGTGCGTCGAATAAAATTATTAGTCAAATACTGTTTCCTGCTTCTTTGTTAGGGTGAGTTTTGGATTTGATTTCATTAGCATTATTGCCAATACCCTTCCATAAAAAGTCTTTTACTGTATCAATAGATGTAAATCTATTTTCATTTCATGTTATTTTAAGCATGACAGTCAATTTTTAAAGCTTTATATATACATTAAAAAAATGAATGTTTTTTTAGCATGTGTGATAATATTGTTATAAATCTTTTTTTAGCATGGGAAACATGCTCCTTATAAACTAATTTTTTAGGCAGTGGGTTTTTAAATTGCATAATTCTCAATATTTTTATTTTTATTTGAATATTCTTTAACCAGCAATGATTATTACAGATATATAATTAACTGCATTACAGATATATAATAAAATCAACAATAATTTAATTGAAAGCAATGCCCCATTTATAAGTTCATGAAGTGAATTTGTATTTTAGAGAGAAAAATTAATTCTTTTTAGTTTATTGCTATAAGAATTTGTTTATTGTACTTTGTAACAAAATGTAATTAATATACAAGTTAGAGAAATATGATCCTATTTTATTTAGAAATCTGTAACTCTGGATTTTTCATTTTATAATAAATTTTGTGGTGAAATTTGTGTATCTGACAGTCAGTTTGTTTGTTAATAACGAAAATAAATCATCTTAATATTTTTTTATATTTATTTTAAATTGTTTTCGTAATAATACACTTATGAAATCAAATTTTACATGGAGATACAGGTAATTTTATTTCAAATGTTGTAAACTAATCTTTATAATAAAAATATCACTAAGACAATTAGAAATTTGAATGACAGGTGAGGAGACCTTTTTAGGGAAATATATATATATATATATAGAGAGAGAGAGGGAAACATTAAAAAAAATCGTTACTGTTTCCTTGGGATATATGTGCTTTGTTTTATAAATCTTGGTGAGTACTTTTTCAAAAGACAAAATTTTAAAGAAAAATTGAAGCTAAATTTTTAAATATTTGAAAAATTACTCTTTATCTTATTGAATTATTATAAAACTCTTTTTACAGATAAACTCTTTTTAATTGATTTTCTTATTTTTACCTTTTTTCTTCCTTCTCCTTTTTGAAAATTTCTTTTGGATTTCTAGTTTTTCATTTCCACTCAATTTTGTGAAAATATTTTCTGGAATGTTATATATCTTTTTCTTGTCTTTTCTATTTTTTATTTTAATTAAAAAATAGCATTTCTTTTGGGTTTTTGTCTTTAATCACAGTCAATGCATTTTCTTTTGAAATAAAAGTATTTTTTAGAGTTTTGTAATGTTTAAATATGCAATGATTTTAAGATCACAAGGTTAAAGAAATCTTTTGCATACAGGATACTTTAAAAAAAGTTTTTATGTTATAATAGTCAACTTAAAAAAAAAGAGTAAAAAAAAAAAAGCTTGAAAATTAATAAGAAATAAGGATTGAATCTTCTAATTTTTTTAACAGTTTCTTTTTGTATTTGCTTCATTTTTTATACTTACGTAATAACTTTATACTTGTATATATATCTGATTATATGTGACTTTTTCTTCATAGAAGGTACTTACCAGTCCTGAAAAACTTTCCCACCAAATATATTCATGAACCATGGGTTGCCCCTGAAAAAGTGCAGATAGCAGCTAAGTGTGTTATTGGTAAAGATTATCCTATGCCAATGGTAAATCATCAAGAAGTGAGTCATATCAATTTAGAGAGGATGAAGCAAGTTTATCAACAACTTAGCCATTATAGGGGAGCAAGTAAGTTAACAAACATTTTATTTATTATTTTTTTTACCATTGTAATTTTTTTTACGATTCATTTAGTCAGGAATTAATTATTGAATTAATGTGCATCCAGTATATTCCTAAAATGATCGTTTCTAATATATTTTTAATAATAGCTCTTGTAGAAAGATTTTTAGGAGATAGGATACTGAAAATAGCTATTGCATAAAAAATATTCATAAGTAATATGCATCTACATTACCACTAAATTTTAATGAATGCATTAAGTTAGTATTAGTTATCTATCTCTCAAACTTTTTATCAGATGCAAATTCCTTTGAGAGAAGTAAACAAAACTTTGTCTAATTTTGATGTTTTAGATCTTGCTTAGAATATGATTTAGATATATAATATATATATATATATATATAATATTGAAAGTTATGAAAACTGAGAATGGCATTGCTGACTTTCTTAAAATGGAAACATTTATTTTTTGACAAAACAATATCATGGTTGGTTGAGTATTATCACTCAGTTTCAAAATGGGAATTGGTTAAATTATAGTTGTTTGTAAGAATTAACTTGTAATGGATTTTATTCTAACAATGCAGCAATTTTCAATACTTTTATTCTGCAAAAATTTATCTCAATAACTGAAAGACTATTTTCTCCTGCAAGCATGGGTGATATGAATTGAGAATTATGAGTGTAAGTAAATATGGCCATTGCTCTTATTAATTTATCATTTCTATATAGTTGAAGATTTGTAATTGAAAATATAAGTTTTTAATATTGCATTCTTTTGTCGAACACTCATTGTTTTAAACCCAGTTTTTATTGTAGTGAAGGACTTTCCTTTAATGTATCATGTACAACATTGATAAATTGCAAATAATTTTGTGAGCTTCAAAATGAAATTTAACATTAAAATAAATTGAATTCATGAGATGGCATTAATACTTTTGTCATCATTCTAAAAATCTAGTTAAAATTTATTTATCCTTCCTTTGCATCACAATCATCACTTATCATTATTTTTGAATTTGGCATGACATTTACTTGTTTTAAAATATCTTGACTGATACCTTTTTTAAAATTTGAAATATTTTCTTGAATAGTTTTAAAAATAAAAAAGGGTCTTTTTGCTGACTTTCTCTTTCTAAATTTTTAGATTGGGGCAAAATCCATTAATAAATGTCATTTGATGTTTAAATACATAATATTGCAATCAGTTACTAAATCACTGATGAATTATTTCTTAGTAGTAAAGCAATTATTATTATTTTTTTTGCATTCTTATTTATTTTAGTTTTTTTACAATCATTTTTATTCTATAATATCCTGTAAAATCAGTTAATATTGAAATTTATAAATAAGAATTTTGTTTCATTACATTCCCCAATAATATTGAATAAATCCACCAAATACGATAAGTTGAGTTTACTATATTATAATAAAGCATTGTTTCAAAAATGTGGTACATGTCCCCCAGGGATACAATGAGATGTTGATGGGGGTATGATTGAGGCGGCAGTCAACCCTGGGAAAATAATGTGACTGTTCAAAATAAAAGAAGGTTAAATGATTTGTGGTCCACTATCCCTCTCCATGTGACCAAAATTGGAGAAGCGTATGATTTTTACTTCAGACGGGGGTGGGGGGGAGTAAGTTTATGCAAGAGAAAAATTGATCGGAATAAGCATAATTGGAGCAAAAAGTATAGTCAGAATTAATAAAAGATTTGTGACAAGAATTCAAAATGTTGTTCAAAATGTCATATCCACATGTTGTGAGAATTGTTAACTACATTGAAAACCATCCTTTGAACGTGCAACTTTTATTGCTAGTATGTGAAAAAATAGGAAGTAGTTATACCCTGCTTCTTTTCCATACTGATGCTCATTGGCCATCTCGAGGAAAGGTTCTGAATAGATTGAACTTAGATATGAACTACGATGTTTTCTGAATGATAGTTTTGAGTTGAGAAATTGTTGCTATTGCTGGAAATGGCTTTGTAAACTAGCATATTTAACAGATATATTCTCAGTTTTAAATTGCCTCAACTTATCGTTACAAGGCAAAAATATTTCATTGTTTCATGTTCCATATAAAGTGAACTCTGAAATCGTAACACTAAATTTATGGGAAAAGAGAGTTGGTAGTCGAGAAGTAGACTCGTTTCCCTCTCTTCATGAGTTTATAAAAAGTTTGACTACTAAAATTGATGCTGATATTCTGAAATGCTTAATACAGCATTTGGTGAGCTTTCAAGTGGGTTTGAAAAACTATTTCCCTGGCTTAAACAAAAATATTGAATGGGTAAGAGATCCATTTCACATTAACATAACATCCAGAAGATTCGATGCATGCAGAAGAAGGGCAGTTGTTGGAATTGGCTTCAGACGAATTTTTGAAAATTAAATATAGATTAAATCTTATCATTCTGGTTACAAATGCAACATGTGTATCTAGTTTTAGCAGAAAAAGTTCTGAAATACATCTTGCTTTTTCCAACTTCATATTTATTGAAGTTGCCTTTTCAAGTATTTGTGGAGATTAAGTCAAAAACAAACAAAAAAAACTGATTATTGGCTGTGGAACCACATCTGAGATTAAAATTAACAAACAGAGAGCCAAATTATGATCTATCATCTCAGCACAAACAATTTCATCCCTCTTATTGATCTAAATAAATGTTACAGTATAACTTTTATATGTTTTATTAACAATAATTTTCTTTTTCTTTTACTATTTTGTGTATGTCACAAAAGAAATAAATTTAATTTTTTTTTTTTAACCGAAGGGTATTGATTGTCACAAAAATTATAAAAGGGGTACACATATATCAAAAGTTTGAGAAACACTATAATAAAGATTAAAAATTTGTTGAAAATAATTCCATTTTATATTTATTTACCTTTCTTGTAAAAATTGTACTACTAGTAATGCATGTATCATAAATTGCAAACGTCTGTTTTGTTGGGGTAATAAAATTTCTCTTACTTAAAATCTTTTGTAAAATTTTGACTTTGGTTTTTAAAAAATAAATAAAAAGTATTTATTATAGTTACTTGAATTCTTACAGTATTTCATTTAAGTTTATAGTTTAGGTTCTGTGTATTTCTTTGATTTAGGCATGTATAGTAGTTCTCACATCCAACAAACAAGTCAAAGAGAAAGTGATGATGGTTATCCTAAGAATGCTAAACGCCGTGCTGTTGAATACCCAGATGATTCAGGCCAAGTGTAAGTTAAACGTGAATTATCAAACAAGAAATTTAATGATATATACACTGAAGTGACAAAAGTCATGGGATGACTGTTAATACCGTGTCGGTCCTCCTTTTGTCCGGTGAAGTGCAACAACTCGACTTGTCATGGAGTCCACAAGTCGTTTGAAGTCCTCTGCAGATATATTGAGCCATGCTGTCTGTATAGACGTCCATAATTGTGAAAGTGTGGATGGTGCAGGAGTTTGGGCACGAACGGACCTTTCGATGATGTCCCATAAATGCTCGATGGGATTCATATCGGGTGATCTAGGTGGCCATATCATGCGCTGGAATTGTCCGGAATGTTCTTCAAACCAAACGCGAACAGTTCTAACCCGGTGACATGGCACATTGTCATCCATAAAAATCCCATCGTTGTGCGAACGTGAAGTCCATGAATGGCTGCAAGTGATCAGCAAGCAGCTGAACATAACCATTTCCAGTCAATGATCGGTTCAGCTGCACCAGAGGACCGAGTCCATGCCATGTAAAAACAGCCCACACCATTATGCAGCCACCACCAGCTTGAACAGTGCCTTGCTGACAGTTTGGGTCCATGGCTTCGTGGGGTCTGCGCCACACTCGAACTCTACCATCAGCTCGTAACAACTGAAATCGTGACTCATCTGACCACACCACGGTTTTCCACTGGTCTAGGGACCAGTCGATATGCTCACGAGCCCAGGAGAGTCGCTGCAGGCGATGTCGTGCTGTCAGTAAAGGCACTCGAGTCGGTCTTCTGCTGTCATAGCCCAAGGAAGACAAATTTCGCCGCACAGTCCTATCGGACACGTCCCTCGTACGTCCCACATTGATTCCTGCAGTTATTTGACGAAGTGTTGTGTGTCTATTAACATTGACCATTCTACACTGACGTCGGCGGTCTCGGTCGTTAAGTGCAGGTGGTCGCCCACTGCGCTGTCCATGATGGGATGTGATGCCTGAAATTTCATACTCTCGGCACACTCTTGATACTGTGGATCTCGGAATGTCGAATTCACTAACGATATCCGCAATGGAATGACCCATGCGTCTAGCTCCAACTAACATTCTACGTTCAAAGTCTGTTAATTCTCGTCGTGCCGCCATAAATCACGAAAAACCTGTTCACATGAATAACTTGAACACAAATGAAAGCTCTGGAAAACGAACTGCGGATTTATACTTTTTCGCTGCGATACTACTGCAATCTGTATATTTGCATATTGCTATCCCATGACTTTTGTCACTTCAGTGTCTATATACATACACACATTGAAATATCCATTTTAATGAAATTTTTTTTTCTTACAGTCAAAAGAGAGATACTACATTGAAATAAGAACTATTTATATTTCTACTAAGTATTGCCCTCACAATGAAGTCTTTCAACTGTATTTGTGCTGTTATGGTCTACTTTGGAAACAACATTCCACAGGACTTATAAATTCATTCTTATGTGTCATTTATCAAGCCCAGCATGAAGCTGTTAAAAATTCAGATCTTGGAAATTGAAATTTCAAGAATATAAACATGTTAATTTTTTTAATTCTTGCTGATATACTTCAGAATTGTTTTAAATTGTGAATGTATTCAATTGTTAGATAAAATTTCACATTATTGAATAATTTTAAAATTTTATTCATTGAAATAGGTTGTTATTTTTAGTTTCATTTTTAAGAAGAGTTATTTTATAACCTATAAAGTGATTAAGTTGTGCTATGATTCCCAGTTTATTTAATAAGAAGTTATTCTATTATTAAAAATTATCTAAGAAACTTCATTCACAAAATCAAAGCTGTTTATTTTAAAGATATTTAAAAAAAAGGAATATTCTAGGTATTTTATATTATTTGGTTCACGTATGCATATACTCATTGTAATAATTGTTTAAAATTCTATTTTGGATTTACAATGAAAACAGTTAATCAGTTATACATATAGTAATATTTTATCATAATCACGGAAGAACATTTTTTATGAAACAGTTTTATTTCATTGCATAAATGTAATTTCAGCTTTAATTCTTTACATTTAAAGAATTTACAACGTAAATCTTAATTTTGTAGTTAGAGAAACCCAAACAATTTGATGAGTATTATTTCAAAATATAACCTATGTATAATGTGTATTTTTTAATATTCATGTGCTAACATGTTTGAAAATTCAGATTAACTTTATTTGTTTCTAGGGATTTTTCGTATTTATTTTTATACTTCAATGTACGTTTCAAGTTTGTGACTTATCATTCGTAAAAATTAAAGGATTATTCATATCACTTTTCTCTGAATGTCTGTACTGAGCATATTTCATACTGTTTTCCAGAATTGTGGAAACGCTCCATGGTATTTTTTTATTAATGAAATATTTTCTGCTTTAACATTAAATTTTAAAAAGATTAATACGGTAATTTATGCACATATAATATTGAGGGTGTTTAAACATTCTTTAGAATATTTTAATGGATTTAATTGCACATCTTGGGATCAATAAATTTAATCACACATTTAATCAGTTTTTTAATTGAAATTAAAGGGATGTATTTTATGATCAAAGTCATTGTATTTTTAAATCATACATTGCATTTACATTTGTGACTTTTCATTCATTTGAAATATACAGTTCTGTTTTTCACTCTAGAAATGCACAATAAAATTTATAGAATGTGCAAAAAAATATTTAAACTTTTTTTTTGGTAATTTTTTACAGAAAATATTACATACATATTTTTCTGCCTTTCTGTTTGCCTGATGTTATGAAATACCAATTATGGATTATATTAGAATTTCTAAAAATGCACCATTTACTATAAAATATTAATGACCGAGAACTTGAAATGAATGTTTGAAACTAAGAGTTACCATTTCAAGTCAAAATAAAATTTCAAATTTTTTTCTAAATTGTGATTTTTTTGTATGTATTAGTTAATATTTATTTCATCTAATAAAAGAAAATATAAATTATAACCTCCTCATCTCTAAAAAAAATATGCAACTAAGTTTATATTTTTATTAATTAAAGTTGTGTATATGATTAAAGATTACAGAGGAATTGGATTATATATTTTTTTAAAAATAGTAGAATTGACTGGTGGAGAAGAGGAATGTATAATTGACAAAAAAAATTGTTATGTAATTTCTAATTTTTGTTATCAGTACAGAATATTTAAAATGAAATTGATGTTACATAATTTTCAAAGTTTTCTTAACACTCCATAACTCAATGTAGAATAAATATCTATACATATGCTAAATTAAAGTAATTCAGTAGTAGAATGCAGTTTTTCCAGTTTTAATTCTGTATCTTACAAGTTGTATAGACCATTTACATTTTGGTGATGTTGGGTGCATTTTTTATGTTTTGCTGAAAGTAAATATACATTTTGAAACAAATTATTGGTAGGAACAAAAATGTTTGAGCATTTTAATTCTGTTTCAATGTATTTTCTTTCAAACAATTGTTGAGAGAAAAATGGGTATTTAATAATCGATTGGTATAGATAAAAAGTATTTTGTAATCATGGCAGCAATATCTTTTGTTTAATGTAGCTAATGGTGTAACTTGAAATTACTATATCATGAAAAAATAGGCAAAACATGCTGTATTGCCAATTCAAAAAACAGACCCTTCCTCTTCCTTCTGATCAATATTTAAAAATAAAGTTGAGTAAATATCTCAAAAACCAATTGTTATAAGTCTGAATTAAATTTTTTCTTACTGAACACTTTAATAAAGTGTATTTATTTAAAATGATTAGATGTCAGAATATTTTTTCCCATTAGTTTCAAATAAATCATGTGGAAATTTAGTTAAATGAATTAAATTAATAATTTGAATAATTTATAGGTAATTATATGAAAATAAATCTTTAATTAATTATCTTTATAAAAAAAATTTAAACATTTTTTTCAGATTTTTTTTTGTTCCTTTTTAGAATTTTATGGTTTGGTTATTCATAAAGGATTTCAACTGGTTTTAAACTTTTTTTTAAATTTATTATTACATATAAATTATATTAGATTTACATTTCATCATAAAATTTCTGTACTTTAAAATATTGTAAAAATAGCTTTTGTTGCAAGGTTTTTTAAATTTAGATTTACTAGTAAATAAATGATTAAATATTTTAATTAAAACTAATAATTGATACATATACTATAATGCATAATAGTACATTTATAAAAATATATGAAAAGCTGATGGCTTGTAAAAACAGAGTATTGAAAATGAACTTATAAACATTTGGATATTGGAATTCTTTATATATTTTAATAACACGAGCTTATTTTGATAATGAATTTTTAATTTTTCTGGCCAAAGAACATTTTTAAATTAAATTTTTTAAAAACCTATTCTACATTAAAACAACTTAGTTTGAATTGTTTGATTATTGAAATTTTGCACATTCCTATTCATAAATTGTGCATTTTATTACATCAAATGTATAAAGACAATCTATTTATAAATGATATCTTTTACATGTAACTTTTGTATGGTGTGAATTGAAATGTTTTATGTTGATATGACTTGTGATTTTTTAAAAATTATTTTTGCTGTAAAGTAAGCCATATTTTCAGTAAAATAAGTTCATTTCGAAACCGCATATGCATTGTATTATTTTATTCATGTCATTTCTGAATAAATACATTTAAATGTCTTAAATTTTTGCCATGTTAAAAAATATATAATATGATGACTGATTTCTTTTTTTTCTTGCCACACTTTTCTGAAATTTGATTTTTTTCCCCCATCAGTTCTTCAGACCACAATGATCTGATGACAGATTTTTGATAACAGAAACAAAAGATCTTTTGAAATACTGATGCTATAATAAATCAAAAGTCAATCTACATGCTATAAATTTTTTTTAACCACATGTTTCTACATATTTAAATGCTAATTATTTTAAATTTTTGTGAACAAAATTTTAGTACCATAAATAAAAATGAATCATTTCTGAAGTTAATATATTATTTTCTATAAGTTGTTCTTTGCACCTGCCTTTTTCTTTTTCTTTTTTCCTTCCGGAATTTGAGATTATTCTTAAAAAGTGTTTATCTATCCATGGTTCAAAGTGCTACCTGTCACTAGGTATTACTTTCTCTCATCGTTTGATAATTGTCAGATATCCCGAAAAAGCCTCTGCATCTTTTGAAGCTACCCAAAAACTGATTCATAATAGAAAGACAATGTCTGGAGTATATAGTTGCTCGAGTAAAGCCTCCCATTTTAGTATTTTTAAGTCTGCCTTCATTGGTTTTGAGAATTGTGATGCAAGAGAATAGCTCTGTTTCAATGCTCTCGCTGTTTATCCTTCACTACTGATTTCAGACATATTAACAACACTTCATACTCATCCCCTGTGATGGTTTCACTCAGTTGTCAGCAATTCATAATAATTCATTCACTAAATGCATATAACTTTAACTCGTTTATATTCGGTTTAAAGGGTTGAAACTATTTGTGACAATTTTTTTTTGCAAAGAGCATGTAATGTGTGTCAGGTGCAGTCTCCTTCAAATGGGAGCAGGAAATTAAATTTTCCCTAATTGATCAGAATTTGGCTCGAAAATTAAAATAAACCATTAAATCCTTGAATAAATTTGTGATAAAAGCAAAAATTTACCAACATGTTGCTGTCGTTATGTTGATAAATGTCCGCACTTTCTGTATCACATTTTTAATATGCCTATTTTTACCAGCACTTACGGATGTAATGCTTATAAAAACAGTGGCAACAAAGTTGTATACCTAATATATATATTTTTTTGTTGTTGTTCCATTAGAATATTCAGCATTTGCATTTTTGATTTTTAACAAAATAAATATTTTATTTAGCTTTTAAGAGAGCTCTTACTCGACATTTTAAATCTTATAACCATCATTTTATTGCAAAACGCTTAGAATTTTTAAATAAAATTTGAATTTAAAATAAGACTCAAAATGCTTTGCTCAATCATAAATTAAATAAAAGCCCAAGTTAAGTGAAATCAGAACAAAGATTTAAAGCCAATGGAAAAAATATTGTTTTTACTCGGAATTGTGAATTTAAAATAAATATGTGTTACTAATTTGATAATTTATTTTAAAAATCGGTTCTGATTTACTCAAATATTCAATTTTGTAGTCTTTAATTCATGTAGTATTCCATTTGTGTGAAAAGTGGCATTGATTTATTTGTTAAATATATTCTGATTTGTCACAATAGAGAAGAAATACCGAGTGACCCAAAAGTCTGGATGAACTAAAAAAATGAATAATTCTAAAACGAATCAAGGTAAAAAAAAAAATGGGTTTGCACTAAACGGACGGAAAAGAAGCCTGGTTTTGTATGTCAACGAAACAAAAATAGTTATGTTGGTGACCAACAGATGGCACTATAGTTTATTTCACCAAATGAGGATTTAAAAATGAAAAAATGGCGACAACTTTCAAGTCGGCTTAATTCAGTTAATTAGTTAAATGTTCAATGTGCTGTCCATCATTTAGAAGTACAGCTGTAAGACGAGTCACCACACCGTTCACAGCATTTAGTAGTATTTATTGCGTTACGGCAGACACATTTTTGCGGATGGCATCTTTCAGTGCTTTATAGTGATGCCGGTTAGTTCGCGGTACTGTTTCGAATTCAAGAATCTCCATAGACAAAATTCGCAGGGTGTCAGATTGGGAGATCTTGGAGGCCATACGTGATTCAAGCATCGACTGATAATGAAATCCTCCTCAAATTTTGAGCGTAGTAGGCGTTGCACAGGCAAGGCAATATTAGGTAGTGCTCGATCTTGTATAAATGCGATTGATTGGAGTGCCTGTGGTGCATGCAGTTAAGGAAAAATATTGTTCTGTAACAATGCTACATATAGCTGACCAGGAATAGAAACTATTTAAAAAGCCGTCTGTGTGCATCTCGAAAAAAAAATGGATCAATTTTGAAACCAGCAGTAAAAGCACACAAGGCTGTCACTTTAAGCTGATGCAAGGCTTCCTCAATAATTACATGTGGAATTTCTGAGGTCCACATTCAACAATTATGGGTGTTAACAAGGACAGAGAGTGCCAAATGCGTTTCATCTGTCTAAAGCACAGTGTGAAGCCAGTCGTACTGCTCTTCCATCTTACTGAATAAAAAGTTTGCAAAACCTTGGAGAAAGCCGAAGTCAGGAGGCTTTTTCTTGGTTATGTTGCAACTTGTAAGGATATTACTTCAGAGTTATTCGCAGTGCTCTCCAGAACTTTTCGTTCGATACTCCTGTTTGCCTTGGAATTTCTCGAGCATTTTCCCCATGCGCAGAAACCGACGAAATGGATTGGACAGTCTGCTCCACTGTCGTGGCATCAGTAGCGGCTGCTGTGTATAGATAATTTTTAACTGCTTGTGACGTAATGTTGTGATTGCGTTTATTGTGGTCACTGCTCGAGCCATCTATTGGTGAAATATTGAACTATAGTAAACATTTTAAAGAAATGACATATATTTTGAATTCAACCTTTTTAGAAAATGGTTTACCTCAATAAACAAATTAAGTATAAAGTTATGAAAAAACCGAATTAAAATAGTAAGCTGAAATATATAAATTAATTCAATCACACATTACTTAAATTAGTTAATTAAGTTTTAATTAAAATTAATAAATTTAATATTCAATATTAATTAATAATTTTTAATTAATAATATGATTGAAATAACAGATATTTAAAAATAACAATAGCAAAATTATTTGTTATTGAAAAAATCGTGGATTATGCATCTCTACTGCTGAGGGACATCCACTTCTCTGACGCGACACCACAGAACCTGTAACTTCAAATTTCTTCATCAATTTGTTCAATGCAGAAGACGTTGTTGGTCCTTTGCTATCTCTCATATCGTTCATATTGCGATATGCTCGCAATACCGTAGTGGAATTTTCCGAATTCTTATAATACAGTTTAACTAAGAGAGCTTTCTCAATTATGGACAGCGTTTCGATGCATATATGCTTCTATTACCATTTATCTGCGGCAGTTGCACCTTTTTTTTATCGTTTGTTGCTTCGCTTAATTCTACAACATAAATTCAACAATGACATCTGCTGGTAGTCAATAGAACTATTTTTTGTTTCTTTGTCACATAAAATCGGGCTTCTTTTCCATCCGTTAAGTGCAAACCGCATCTTTTTATCTTCATTCGTTTAATTATTCATTTTTAAAGTTCGTCCTGACTTTTGGATCACCCGGTATTTCGGTTTTCATTCAGTATTGCGATATTAAATATGTTGTTTATCATTTCGAGAGCAGATTATTTTTATGGAGGCTAATTAAAAATAATTTGGGAGGTAACAAGAATATCAGACTTTTGAATTTTGTAATGTTAATCGTATTTACTTTAAAAAACACAGTATACGTATATTATAAATTTTGGTTAACATTTACAACTGAAACAGAATAATTATTAAAAGTTTCAATCATTTTATGAAGAGAATATTAAAAAAAACGCAATGCAATAATAATAGAAAATGGTAAAGAATTACCATTAGAATAAAATATTGGAAAGCATTATGGCCAATTCTATGATCTGTAAAAAAAATGACTTTGAAACAAGATTTACCTTGTGCAGCTCAGCAGTTAATAATAATAATAAAAAGAATTTACTTATTATGACTGATAAACATCCAAGTAGGGCAGGAACAAAATTTATGAGGGTGCGCATTTGTTTGGACAAATACTATTGAGTATGCCTAAACATTTATAACTGGATAAGTTTTTTTTTAATGGAAAATATCCTAACTTAATTTTACACAGCTCAAGATTATAATTTAGCAGTTGCCTTCAATACCTTATAGTAAAAAAGAAAAGTCTATAAAGTAAATCTAGTAAAAAAGAAAAGCATCAAGACTTCGAAATTTTATTCACTTTTGTTGTTGTCGTGTCCGTGTTTATCACGGAAAGGGGGTGCAGTAGCTTCTGAGGGTAAAGACCCCTGAGCACCCAGAGGGCAGAAATAATTGCATTTCGGGACATATCTGAACTATGTTTGGTAATTGAGTATTGAAAATAGTATCCTGTTAATGTTTAGATCAAAATATTAATAATGTATGTGAACCCTTTTGAAAGTTTTTTATACCATTAAATGTATGCATTTAGAAAATGTTATTCCTTTCAAAAAGATTCCTTACAAATGAATGATGCAAAACAACACCATGCATTCAATTTTTCCACGCACTGTCTTAATTATGATATGCAGTGCTGATTGTCAACTGAAAGGTTGTCTCGCTAAGGAACAAGTGATTTATGCAAAATTGCATCTCAGACAGCTGACTAATAAAAGTAATTCCAAGTTAAGAGGGCTTGGTATATCAGGACTCGATATCTGTATAAATACATTGCATACAATCTCATGATTCATAAGAAAATTCATGCTGTTTGACCTTAAGTAGTGCAGATGTCATAAAAGTTTTTTGTCTGAAATTCAAGTTGGTTCTAGTAGTAATTAAGAGTAATATATTAGCAAGGCATCATTTGACTGCATACGATAGTGGACAAGCATTTGGAAGACTGGAAGCAGATCAAAGTGTCACCAATGTAGCTGATGCAATGGGTGTATCAAAAAGTGTCATCTCGTGATTAAAAACGGCCGCTGAAGATGGTAATACTTTTCAAAGGCATGCAGGGGGTCGTGGTAGGAACACCATACCTTTAGAAGATCGTAATGTAGCTTCCGTGGAAAAAGGGAACAGAAATTAACTCCTGGCCAGATAGCTGCAAACCTTGCACAGCTGCCGTTAGGCATGTTTCGGCAAGAACTATCTCACGACGATTTAATCAAATGAAAGGAAGCCTGTTCGTTGCATCATTCTTCAACCACGCCATCGTCGTGAGATATTACGCTGGTGTAAGGAACATGTTGGTTGGGATATCCAAGTGATCTAAAGTGATGTTCTCAGATGAATCCCGTTTCAATGTGGCAAGTGATTCTGGCCACCTATTACTAAGGAGAGAGCATGGAACACGTTATACACAACAGTTTGTTAGTGAACGTGATCGATACGGCCCAGGCATGTTGGTGTGGGAGGCATCATGCTTATTGGTAGAACACCGTTTCACATCTTTGAGCGAGGAAGCGTTATATCACAACGGTACTGCAAAGAGGTTATTCTGGATCATGCTCGTCTTTTTAGGGTTGTTGTAGGTCCAGATTTTTTGTTTACGGACGATAATGCGCGGTTACACAGAAGCTCACTGTAAAATGAAAATATTTTCCGTATGTAATGGCCTGTTTGCTTTTCCGATCTAAATCCCATTGAACATGTCTGGGATGCTCTTGGTAGATGTGTTTCACATAGAACCATCCCGTGCAGTAGCTCAAAATCGCCTTGAGAGGGGAGTGGGACAATATGCCCCAAGAACTCCTCGATAATTTAGTGGAGAGCATGGAGAACAAAATGTGTATTAGTGTCAATGTTCATCACGCACCATACAAAAGTACTGATTCTGCATCATTTTGATCTGAAGATCAATTTTTGTGGGGCTGTCTGGAAATCAACCAAGGTGCATCTTTTTAATTTTTAATTCTTCGATGTGTCGATATCTGCAACATTTTGCACTACAACAAATGCATATCCTTCCTACTAACTATGTACTTTATTTCATTTCTTCAATCATTATCTATACTTAATTATTCCGAAGAATGTAACTATTCCTTAGCAATTGTCAAGCAGTGTATAATGTATTGCGATTGATCACACATCAAAATTTCAAAGCAAATTTAAAAAAATAATAGAGATTTGCATTGCTTTTAACAGTATAAAATTATTTGATGAATCTCATAATAATAAATCCAGTTGCTCTAAATTAAGTATCACAGAAAAGAATTTTCTGATAGAATGATAAAAATATAGACTCAAAGCTCATTATGATAAAATTAATATTTTGAACTTCAAAATAAAAATGTTTTGAAATCCAAAGGTTTTAAATTTACAGACACACATACAAAAAAAAAAAAAAACACCCTAATATTAAAATTATTAATAATAAAAATCCGTGAAAATGGTCTCCCTGAAACTTTTTTCATATACTCCCAATTAAAAATGTTATCCCTTGCCTACATAAAACCATGAGCATTGCACAAGGTCACGAATGCTCAGATTTTTATTTTCAGACTCCTGCATATGAATACTCCCACATAAGAGAACTGAATATAAATTTTGATATAGCACATTTTTATCTTCAAATATTTGAAATTTTTTTCATATAGTATAAGCACAAAACTTTTAAAACTCAGTTTTCTGCAGCCTTAAGACAATTTTAGCCAGAAAATTTACCTTTTTTTATTCAAACCTTATTTTTATTATAAAAATGATTTATTTCTACCTAGTACATGTTTTAAATCCCTTTGAATAATAATTATAAAAAAAAAACCTGCCTTGCATGCCATCAACAGAAAATAATTTTTTTGTATTAACCTGATTTTCATAATATGAATTATTTGAAACATAATGATAACATTATAAAGTTAGTTAAAACCAGTTATTTTTAATTTCTGTAAAATATGAAGGAAGATTTTTTTTTTTTGTGTGTGTGAAGAAAACTAAATCATCATGATAAACAAAATGAGAAATTATTTTTTATTTTCTTCTGGGTTCAGCAATTCATCCAATTGCTTTTTCAATATAAGAAGTTCAAAATCTGGTATGTAACGAATTTCGGTATGTTGTTCATCATGAGGATGAATATTAACAAATACACCCATTGGCAGAGATGACTGGATTATTTCAAAAAAGGTTGTAGCACAGTATGCTGGTAAGTTTGCAATCTAAAAGAGAAATTAAATATTCAATTTTATCATGCATGTATCAGAATATTTATTTAAAACAGAAATAGAAAGAAGGGTAAATTTTTAATCATGTAATAAATTTCAATATCCATTAATAAATCTGAATAAAATTTATAATGGTTGAAACAGGAATGACAACAATATAGATATTAACCATGATGCCAAAATGTTATCCTCTCTCCTAATCACAGAGGAGCTTGATTTAGACATTTCATATTTACCTTAAGAATTCTTTGTTTTAATCATATTAGCAATGGCTTTTAGTTTTTGGCTTGACAGTTGCTGAGTTAAAGATAAGAAAACTTCTCACGGTGCAAAACATGAAACCCCCCCATTAAAACTCAGAAATTTCAACACACTAACAGAAGGCAAAATCTCCATCACCTAGAGGGAGACTTACTAGGTTGAAAAGATGAAATTTTATTGCTTATTTTCAAGGATAAATTCTTGAAGTCCATAAAGGCTTTCAATTAATGCCAGGATTTAAAGTCAATTATCCCCAAATTTTAGAAATAATTTGAAATAATTAACGAAGTTTAAAAGTAATCATTCAAAATTTGCAAGATGAACTCAAAAATGGGCCATTGTATAATGGATATTCATGAGCTGAAAATTTTTTCTCACCTCATTTCGAATTTCATTTTTTCCTATTACTTATTGATTAGTTAATTAATATAATTAACCTTTTTAATATAACTTCTTCATTAGCACAACAGCTCTTGCAAGACCTTGGCTGCATCAACAACATGCATTTTAAAGTGTTTTCTATCCTCAGCAACTCCCTTTCAGTTCTCTATCCTCAGAACACTCTGGTGTTTTTCCATATCATCCAGTCATCTAGCTGGAGGTCTTCTTTTGGCCCAGGATTCCCACAGAGAATCTTTAAAAGTGGATATTTTAAAACATTGTTTTCAGGGCTTCTCTAGATATGGTCGAGCCATTTTAATCTATTACTTCGAAGAAAAGGGTGTGTAGTGATAAACTTCTGCAAAAATTAAGTACTTTTAAGCACCTTAGCACCCTAAATTAAGCACCTTTGTATAAGTATGCATATGTAAACTGTGTATTTTCTAAGCATAGGATTTTTTCTGTTTCAATAATGCATGATTTTTATTGAAAAAAAACTCTTAAAAATATTTATTTTAATTGCTTATTGTTCAAATTTTAATATTTATTTCTACATTTACACAACATCTTATATAAAAAATTACATGTTTTGGATTTGAAAAAGCATAGAAATAATCATAAAAATGGAAAAAAACCCTCTATTAATGTCAAAATAAAATTAATTCTATTTTATAAGATTAATAATAAAGACCTGTGAGCGTTTTCAACATTTCTTAAATAAAAATAAATATCATACAGATACAGCATTTCTGAAAATGCCGATAAGGATGTTGAAGCTCAGCATCACACAAATTTTGTATTTGATTTTTACATAAACAACAACACTTAAGGACCAACCGCTGGAATGGAAACAGTATTAAGTATTCCTTTTAAGCAGTACTCACTCTATTAAGTAATTAATTTGCATTATTGTAAAGCTAAAAACTAAAGCATTCCTAAGGCTACCATCATACAACTAGACAAAATATCATGAAACTGGTGATAGAACAATGCCATGTTCTAAATAAGCTTTTTAAATAATTTTTTAATAGGAAATAATAGCAGTGTTTACAGATGATCAGACTAAAAAGAAATTGTCTTATTACTTCTTATTTCTTACGTGCAGTAAAAAAAATTTTTTTTTGAATGTTTAACATTTCTAAAATTTAATGAAAACCTACTTTTTAATATATAAGCAAAAATTCTTATTTTAAAAAATGTAGAATAAACGATATATATATATATACATATATATAGTAAACTCTCGCTACAACGATCCCGATACAACAATAACTCCCTCTACTACAATAATGTTTTGTGGTCCCGGTGATTTTGCATATAAACTAATGTTAATCTCCCCTCAATATTGCGATATTCTCTAGAACAATAAACCTCTGTAAAACGATTTTTTCAATCTAAATTTCAGTATTATTTTCTCCCTTTATAATAATATTTTGATTTTCAAATGCTTTTTTTTTTCGTTTTCTTTTGTTATTTTTTCCGTCTATTTAGACTCATTGTGGATATTCAATTTATCCCTGAATAAATAGCTATTATTCAGATTTCAAAACAGATGAAGACCACCCTTTTGGGAATTGGAGTGGGTGAGGGGGGGGGTGAAGTGTAAATGTATGCCTAGTCTCATTTCCCAGTAAGCTTTGGAATTCTGATAAGGTTTAAGGACATCTAGACCTGTCTGGTCACCTTGTCACAGAACAAGTGCCCTTTGTTAGAGGAATAGGGGGAGATGGAGGCGGAGTGTTGTTAAGTGACGTTCTGAAAAGTGAGTTCAAAGGTTGTTTTATAGTCTTTAACGATTTTGAGTTCTACGCGAAACATTTGGTTTAAACTTTTCTTTCTTTCACGCGATATTGTTCCTTAAAGGCCTTATCACACGGTGAAACGTCGCCAGCACTTTTCCGTTTCTACCCTCAAAAACCGGTCAAGCAATTTTCATAATCGACAACTTATTCAAACAAGTTCGAAAATTGGTATTGGTGAACTTAACAGTTAAAAAAAATGAATAAACAAACAATTATTTATTATTCTCAATAAAAATAAATTATTATTTTCAATAAAAAGTGTTTTCAGGTATGTGAATATTTCTGTGCTTATTTTCTGAATTTATCTTATTTATTTATTTTTTTAGTATTTAAACCACTATTATTAGTATTTTACAAATTAATTTCTTCTAAATATAGATTTAAAAGTAGTATGTTATACCCCTTAAACTAATAATAATTAAAAAAAACTCTTATTAAACGCTCAAAATATGTGGGCCTTCGATATAACAATATGCCTCTCTACAACAATATATTTATTTGGTCCCTGAAATATTGTTGTAACGAGGTTTCACTGTATATATATATAAGTTTCCGAAGAAATGAAAATGTTTTGACAAGTCTTAGTTTTCATAAATAGCGAAAAAAAATCAACAGAGCGTCCTCCAAAACTCTCTCGTATATTGCAGAGAGATACTTTGTGAAACATCGGCGTACGCTACAGAATATTAACACTAGGCGTGAATTAAATATTTTTACTGATTCTGTTGTGTGATCGATCGGTTTTAGACGCATTCTTCCGAAATAATTAAAACAAAAATTCGACTCAAAACTACACTTATTAGTGAGTAAATTACATACCAAATTTGCTATATTTTTAAGTTATCACTCTTACATATTTCTGAAAGTACAAATAAAGATGTGATGAGAGCCTGGTTGGATGTGACTCAAAATATGATAGATTGTTATACATTAGACAACTAAATCTGTGTACAAAATTTTAAGTATCTAGCTGTCTTCGTTTTGCAGTTATCAGGCAAACCTATATTCGAACAGTCAGCAAGACAAACAGATTTTCTCTAAACGGATGTTGCTGAAAATTTGATTGAAATATACAGTTAGGTGTGAAAACTGTATACCAAATTTCATTCATCTAGTTCAAAGTGCTTTTGTTTTATCTTTATCACAGACATATATTTTCCATAAATATGTTTTTGAATTCAAAGGAATATGAAAGATGGAGATTCGTTAAAATCTCGAGTTCGAAATTTTCGATGATTGTAATATTTTCTCTACATTTTATATAGGAGAAAGTCAAAATGCCAATTGAATTTTTTTCTTTAAAAAAATTATTTTTGAAGCCAAAACGAGACAATATATCGCATGGCTTCAGAATTTAATAAAACTTAAAACAAAAAAGGAAAAAAAAAAAAAATAAAACCCTTTTCCTTTTACTACAGTTTCAACAGCTGCAAAATAATGTAATTCAAAGAAGTACTATCATTTTAAACTCGTTATAATAAATATCCCTGTGATAAACTCAGCCCCAAACTAATTTCTCAGAATTTTATTTTTGAATTACATTCAACCAAACATTTGTTTTTTTAAATTCTAAAACTATTCTTTTTTTAACCTTTAAGACGGAGTTCATATAAATTTTATAAGATAATATTCGTTGAGGTTATGATCAAAACAGATTAAAATTCTATTTAAATTTTAAATTAAATTTCCAATTAAAAGTTTGAGAATTCTGTTCTTAGTGTGCTTCTAATGCCCAAAAAATATCTACCCGAATTTCATGCCCCTAACTTCAATGGCTTAATGCTGGGCGTTGCTCAGGACAAGACTTTATATATAAAGAGCAATTTCATTGGGAAAAATTTTTCTATAAGTGTTATAAAAAATCATTATAAAATGATAAAATCTAGATACTAAAAAAAGAAAGAAAAATCTTTGAAAAAAACTTATTAAAGCATTTTTTAAAAAGAATATTTAAGTACCAGCACAAATATTAAAATACAGTTTTTTTCCCCCACAGTCCAATCAAATTTGGCAAGTTTAGTTCAATAAATAAAAATGTTTAAATGGATGGGGACATTCAAAAAATACCGTGAAAGATATCTGATCACGGAAAATTAAAGGCTTCAAGTTAAAATTTCGTGATACCCGATTGTAAACGATTGATTCACGTAATTATGCCGCAATTAATAACAATTCAATATAGTTCAAATGAATAATTGTAGTAGGTCGTTCAAGCGATGTATGGCATAGTATGCAATTCACACTGTCCGTTCCATTTCACTATTCCAGTACTTAAATGAATCGCAATCCATATTGCTGAAGGGAAGCGGGGGTGGGGGACCGAAAAAAGGAGGGAATAAACAACAACAACCAAAAAAAGGGGGGGGGACCAGGGGAAAAAAAGTCACTAAGCATTGTCTCAATATGTGCTAGAACCATCGGAATACTTCTTAGAATTCCACCCTTTTGTTGGTTTTCTTTTTTGATACATCTGGTAAACATGCCTTTATGAAAATGATTTCAAATCATTCAATTTGTGGAGAAACAAAACAAAAAGCTTTCTTTACTTTACCAGAAAATTAAGCACCTTTTAGGGATCTTTCATGAAAATTAAGTACTTTTAAGGTGCTTAAAAATGGTTTTCAAACTTAAGCACTTTTCATGATGCTACACATTCTGGATAACCAGTGTTATCTGTGGTTGCATACAGAGTTTGTATAATTCAACATTGAATCTAGTCTGGCAACATCCTAACACAGCATTCTCTAGCACTGGGCCAAAAATAGTTCCAAGGAACTTTCTCTCAAACATGCTCAGAGAATGTTGAGTGCCCAACTGAAGAATCCATGTTTCATTTGCAAAGAGCAGAACAGGCATAAGAATCTTGCAAATTCTTAATTTAATTTTTTTGATTGCTTAAGTTGGACCTTAGTTGTTGTTTTTTCAATCCAAAGAAACATTTACAAGCCATTTTTAATCTGCAATCATTTTCTGCTCTGAGTTCAGTATTGTCATTACTCATTGTGCCAAGGTATTTGAAAAGATCGACTTTTTTGAAGGTATGACCGTTTGTGCACAGAGGAACACTCAGATTTATATTAACATAAATTTATTTTAACATAATTTACTTAAAGATATTGCTTCCTGAAAGTGTTAGATTGGTTCAGAAGTGCACTTTTCATAAGGTATAAATGTAGACCTCTAAACTTCTTTTATTGAAAAGAAAAATAAAGAAAGGAAAGAAAAATTTCCAATGCTCATTTATTGCATAAAAGTTTGCATTTAATAGTTTTTCTCAATATTAAATGCTATAAACATGTATAACATAAAATTTCTCCTTGAAAGAAGCTAGAAGATTTTTGGTCAACACTTATTGTTTATTTTTAATAAAGAGAAGTAAATGAAATTTATAACAAAGTTTTATTCCAGTCACCTGTTATAATATTTTTCCAAAAATTGTTGGTCTGATAGGAGAGAGAGAGATTTATAAGTTTTTGAAAAAAGAAATATTTTCAAAAAATTTCAAGTAGAGAAGTAAGAAGTAGGGTTTAGAATAGTAGATGAACATAACTTTGAATAAAAATAAAATGGGAATATTTTATATTAGAATGATTTAAATAAAATGAATAAAAAACTTTAATCATTTATTTGTTAAGTTTACAAATAATTTATTACCTGTATATTCCCCACCCCCTTCAGTTTACAGATAAAGCAGATATATGTGAAGAGAAAAAACCATGTGTTATTATAGTCATTATAATTATATAAAAAAATCTAACTTACTAGAATTATACAACTGCATTTTTTCATTATATTTTTCACAATAAAATTTTCAAAAATATGTTACATTATTACTTTTTCATTAAATCATCCTCTAGGCAAAATTATTACTGAAATGAATAATTATTAAAAAATATATTATTATGAGAAAACTGAATATGTTCTAAGAAGCGTTTTTATTAGATTCATAATATTTAATTAAAAAAATGAAAATGTATATTTTGAACTTAATACAAATATTCCATTAATGCTCATCACAAAACAAGTCAGAAAGGAGGGTTAATTTTTAAACTACAAGATGTATATTGCATTAAAATTTCTATCTCTTGAATATTGACAATCTTTAATTAGTGCATTAAAAAAATCCCTATAGTATTTCAAATATTTCTGTTTTCCTTTACTTGACACAATACAAATTTTTAATTCCAGCATTTGTAATATATTTATTGTGGTAAGGAAATAAATAAATAAATAAAATAATTTACCCTTGTTTGAAAGGATAAATTAAGGGAGATGAAATAATGTAACTGTAGTTTTACAATGAAATGCACAATACACTTTATAAATAAGGGGGAACAACAAATAATTTATTTTACAGAATTTTTCAAAATTGTAAACTGAATAAATGAGCTGGTAATTAATGGAATCTGGCAATATTTTTTAATTACCCTATTAATTGTTTAATATAGATAACTATTCAATATAGTAGCTTCTATAATAATATTCAATCTTTAATGGGAAATATTCCTCATAAATTCTATTATATATATATAGATTTAAATTTTTTGAAACATATGGCAGGCTTGAAGACATTGAACAAAACTAGACACTTTTCATTTTTCAAGCTAATTTTATTCTCTCTCTCTTGGGATTGGATAGTGTGGTTTAGGGGCGCAAGAGCCATAGCTGGCCATACTGCGCCAGACATATGGTTAAAATATAAAATACTCGTCTTGTATCAAAGTATGTAAAAGTAGAAATTATTTGATAAAATTACATTGTAATGTCTCTCAACATTATAAACAAGATGTAAGAAATGATAATAAAAGGAAGTATTAAATAAGATGGTAAAACCCGATTCCTTTTAAAAATTTTACAAGATTTTTGTGGGGACATTCCCCTACAAGCATTTGCATGTCTATATATGAAAAATAAAAATATTTTAAACGATGATGTTTAAAATCAGGACATTCAACCAAACGGTGATGCACCGTTAAAATTACTTGACTATTCAAGCAGAATGGTTTTTGATTGCCGAATAAAAGATGTTTATGTGTAAAATGTGTGCGACCAATGCAAAGCAGGCACATCAAAGTACAAGTAGCAAGAAAAAGATGTCCATCACAGGGTGAGACACAAGCAGAAGTAGGGGGGGGGAGAGGAAGAAATTAATTTTCCATCGCCTTATATATCATATTTTGACAGAGATAATATATTATTAAAATACTCTTAAGGATTTCTGCATACGTCAATCTCAAAGCAAGGGAAATAAAGGAATCTTTTTAAAATCTATTTGTCTAGGTCAACAACTTTTATCATGGGAATCGTTGAACACTTGCAGCATGGAAATTGCTGACTAAACAATCTTATCAAGCTTCTCTAGAATTAATCATGTAAATAAAGAAGAATCAGATCAGGAATAAGAGAATTTTTTAGAACGACTTTACTATGGTTTAAATTAATATAAAACTTCAGAAACTAATTTGGAATTAAATTGAATTTTAAAATACCATTACATCTATATGTAAGTTGATTGTTTTCATGCAATTCAATAGTGTTATTTTCAAAGGGTGTTTATAATGTGAATTAGGAGAATTCTCCTTTCCAGTTTTTTAAACCATTCCAGAAATAGCTGTCACTTAAAAATGGACGTTATCTATATGATAACCAATCAAGAGTTTCCAATGAATACTAAAAACTTTCTCAGAAAAGTATTTAAAATTACTTTTATTTCTAATGTATTTCTATTTAGTAATTCTGATCTTTCCTGTAAATTTAATGTAAAGATCATATATATTAAAATAAATACAAGTAGTTTACAGCAATTTTACGTTTTAATGTACCAATTGATATAAATTAATCCAATGATGGAGTCTAATATTTAATATGAATCAACAATCCTAAAACGACATGTGAAATTCAATCTGTCTAGCTCATTGTATTTTTTAATTATAATGTTTGTATATGCAGAGTGATGGATAGGCTGGCAAATATTCCATAGACAAACATTGCTCAAAATTTGATGGAAAGCTATAAGTTTAACATAAAAACTACATTCTACATTTTGTTGATCTAGTTACAATTATAAATTATTAGGTTCACAAATTAATATAATTCAATTTTTTTTTAATACTTAAGAAGACCTTAAGTGTAGATGCTCCTAAAACTACAAAGCACTTTTTTTTTATTTCTTTTCTTTTTTAGAATTCCAATATTATTAAAAGATAGAATTAAGAAAAACATATGAAAGATGTTATCAACAACAATAGTTGGTACATAGTTTTTCTTCTTCTTATGTTTGTACACTTTAAAGATGTAATATCAATGAAGTTTATTACATACATAAATTTTTTAATAGAAAATAACAAAAATTAATATAAATACCTGAATATTTCTTTCATATTTATTTAAATGATACTCTGTTGAAACTTTCTTTGAACCAGGTTCAAAATTTGTGACTTTCCAAGACTGATGAGGAGTTGCCCAACTAAAATTAAAACAAGAATAATTTATAAGGACAAACTAAATTAGCAATTTAAATTATGAAAATGAAGAACTATCATGTCAGGATAGAAATTCAACAGAACAAATAGTGAATTAAATAATGAAAAAAAAAAAAAAAAAAGACAATATGAAAGTAAAAATATAAATAATATCTATTCTAAAATCATACTTATTAATAAGAAATTAAAAGTATCAGACAAGTGATTTCCTTTTCAAAGATTTTATATACATTTGTTTAAATTAAAAATGCATTCATCATATATACACTTAACCATAAATAAAACTTCTAACTTAAAAAAAAAGAATAATCTCTCAAGAGAAACTGATGTATATGCTTTTTTTCTATATTACAAAAACAGTAATAGCAATATCAATGTTTTTAAAGTAAAACCAAATGCTTCTTACATAGTATGAGATAAAAATCAATAAATATATAAAATGATTGAAAATCTGATTATTTTTTCAGATATTTTGTCTATGTATATCAATAAATGAAGCAGTTAAAAAAATAACTGAAAGAAATTTGAATGAAATTTATAATTGAAATTGTGCTAAATTAAGACATACATTTAAGAAGCAATTTAATATCAAAATATTAATGAAATTTAAGCCCAAAGAAAGATATATAAAAAAAATGTAATAAAGAGGAAAATAGCTATAACTGCTTCCCTTGGAAAAGCAAAAATAAAGAGAAAAAATATATAAAACTTTACTTACGCATCCTTGACTTCAAAATCCATATTGAGAGCTATTTTATGAACATGCTTAGCATAATGTTCCAATACAGTATAATCATACGCCTTTATCTGAATGTTTAGTAGTTCATAAACAGGTACTTGAGGTTTTGTGTACTAGTAGAGAGAAGTAAAATTCATCAAATAAAATTTTTTCATTGTTATTAAAACATAAGAATATAAACAATAAATATTACTTAACACACATTAAATATTCTGTCCTGAAAAAAAATGGAAAGGGGGGGGGGAATTTATTAAGAAATATTTTGTAACATGGTTGAAACTTATAAAAGGTCCAGTAAATTTTTCATAAAAGGAAATCATTAACCAATATTTTAAAATGAACAAGAATGCTTTGTTAAAAATTTAAATATAAACATTAAATCTAAAAAAATAGTGTAAGCATTTATTAGTAATTAAATAACTAACTATATGATTACAATCTAATTTTTTAATTTAAAAAATTGATTCTGTAAATTCACATGAAAAATACTTATTATTAAATTAAAAAAAACTATAAAAAAAGGTTAAAAAAACAAAAATCAAGATATCCTTTAATGTTCCTAGTTTAAAATTTCACATCCAGGTATAAAGTTATTAGTGAATATGGATACTATCAAAAATCACTTTCTCATCAAGAAATTTTACATTTGAGTATTTTTTCTTCTTGTAACGATTAACATAACTCTTTATTCCGAGAGGAGAATAAATTCCTTCATAAACTAGTGAAATAAATGGTAACTATCTTACTGCTATATCTACTGATTCTGCTACAAGTACAAAAAAAAAAAAACCTTTAGTGTGGTTAACATACATATCTTATTATACAGAAATAAATATTTAACTATTGAGAGTATAAAAATTTTTTAACCAGAAAATAAAATAATCTCAAATTATAAAAATCCTTATAAACCGTTAACTAAATATATGCATACATGTAAACATGTGCGTGATAATCTTCATCTTTACAGAACTATCTTAAATTCTAATATATATTTACAAACTTTTCTTTAACTAATCAGGTCTCAAAAATTGGCTTTTATCATAAGACTCTCTAAAAATATTGAATTAGCAAATTATACTACACTTTGATTAACTTGTTGATGACATATTTTAAATCAGTGTATTTTTGTTTTATGCTTACTTCTGGCTTTGTAAAAATTTCTTCTATAAAAAAAAAGCTCTAGAATCAATGCAAAGCCAAAAAATAAATAAATAAATAAATAAATTTAAAAAATCCAATTAAATTTTTTTTTCTTCTATTTTATTATGGCATAAACTGCTGAAAAAAATATGTTTATGCATCCTACCATCAATTAGCTTAAAATTTCAAAGAATTAATTATGTGTATCATTTTTATTTTTCAGCATGTAATATGATTTAAAAATTCTATTGTTTGTTTTTAAAAAATAATTCTGTATTTAAGATGATCTTATCGATAAAAATTATAATTAGAAAATTAATTGAATTGATTTATAACTTTAATTGTACATGAAGAGGAATATTTTCCCTCGCATCATATTATCATTTAAGAAAGAAACAAATTTAATCTTTTTTTTTTTTTTTTTTTGAAATTTTAAGTGATGTAGGATTATACTTTGATGTAGATTAAGTCTTATGTATGTAGTTTTATTTTCGACCCAACATATAGAAGAATTAAGGAAAAATTCCAATAATTTTTTTCTCTCTTTTTTTAAAAATAAACTTTCTGAACGAATAGTGTTTATTAAAAAATATAACTATCATTACCAATTTATTAAACAAAATTAAAATAACAAATTTTATTCTCATCCAGATTTTACATTAACAAGAAGTTTAAATGAATTCAAAAATTACATAAGGTAAATAAGATTCACGATACAGATTACATAAGGTGTACTATTTGATGAGACATATTCAGTAAAAACTCAATCTTACATTAAAAAAACTCTTGTTTTGGAGCAAAATTCTATATAATGAAAAGCCTATGTTGAAGTATTTTTGTAATTCAGGTAAAGAGCATAGATTTTGATTTACCTTTATATAATCAGGTTCATCAATATATTTAGATAATGTAGATGATACAGTCAGAGTACGGTTCGTAGGCCTAAGATATGTCAATAGAGGAAGATATTTACAAGTTTTCAAGAAAGTATTCTGAAATAGATATAGAATATTAACTCAAGTTATAAAATAAAATTTCAAAAATACACTACTAGAAAAGTAATTTTAGAAAATGAAAACATTTAATGGTATTTATGAAACTCTCTGAAACCTGCAATTATTTCTAAAATAACTGCATACAATGTAAAAACTTAATAAAAAGGAAATTTTTATATAAAATAAAATTCAATGCAAAAGAAAATTTTGATTAATGGGATAGACATTCAATACTTCATAGAACAAACACAAAAATTTATTAAACAAATTCAGAATTGAATGAAATAATTTACATATACATTCAAGAAATAAAAATAAACAAATAAGGCAGGTTCAACATAAATACACAAAAAACATATTCAAATTTAAATACTTGGTAATGAAAAATTAAATAAATACAATTTATCAGTACTTATTCACCATAATTTAAATGTAATTTCTAATCAATCTCTTTTTTTTACTTTACAAAGCACCTGAAAACAAATATTTTGGATGGATTATAAGAGAAATGAATTGCACACATTAACATTTTTAATTAATTTACAGAAAGTTTTATATAAATTAATTTCTGTAAATTAAGACAAAAAATTATACACTTTCTATTTTATGTACTGAATAAAGAAATTATTTTTTTATCCAATAACTCCATCATTAGTTAAGCATTTTATCAAAAATAGTACTTCAAGACTTTCTTGTATTTGAGAGAATAGACAGATTCAATAAAATTGTAAGCTTTCTCTAAAAAATATATAACATAACAACAAGGTGAATTCCATGCAAAATTTTAGTAGTTCAACCAAACTTTGTTTAGCAAGATCCTCTCATGATATGCAAAAAAATGATTTGCAAGTGACATTTCATGGAGTGTAGTGAGAACACAACAAGATGTTTCAAGTTAAAATGTGCATAAGCTGGCATTAAATCCTTATTTGAAGAGAAATTTTATATTTATTATATCAAAGTTTTAGCAAGATAATGTCGTTGATTGTAACTCCAAAGGGCTCAACAAATGCCAGTGGAGACACAGTTGATAACTTTGTGACTTTCACTAAAATTACAAGGCTGGGTGTAGATAGCAATACTGTCTCAATGAGATGATGGAAGAACACAATTAGGACTACTGAATAATTTATGAAGCTGCATTTTGTGTTACAGAAAAAAGCTGCAGAGGAGATTTGATCAAGAAAAAATAATTGACAAAACAGTGTAATAATGTTCCAGTGAAATATAAGAAATGTGAAAATCATGGCTTTGTACACTGAAAAGTATCATTCTAATTAAATAGCAACAATGCATGCTTCATTCATACAATGTTCATGCTGTATCGCATTTTTGCCAAATTGTGATGCACAATCAAAGACAAATGTCTTAGACAATTTTCTTGTAAAAAAAAGCATATATTGTAAAAATAAGTCACATTACTATAAATTTGTTTTATTTTGAAGCAAATTGCCCTCTTTTACAGGGATTTCTAATTCTGCTTAACGAAAAATTCGCATTAAGTGTAATATTCGTTAAAGAATACTTGAAAACAAAAATAATGGCCCTAAGATTTTTATTCAAAATACATATATATATATATATATATATACAGTGGCACAAAAAATTGAGTGTACACTTTACTTTTACTTAATAAATCTGACTTCCACTATATATAGCACATTACCGACAAGTGCAAACATGTTTTTATTTTCACAAATCAAAAATGGTTCAATTTAACAAAAGAATGTTAGAATCAGCGAAAAACTTCTAAACTGAAAAATTTCAGAAGCATTTTAAATTAACACACTCAGATTTCCCCCCTCCCCCCAAAAAAAGTGAGAGTACACCTACGAAATATTAAAATATTAACAAAAAACTTCTAACCTGACAAATTTCAGAAGTGCTTTAAATGAACACACTCAGATTTTTGCAAAAAAAAAAAAAAAAAAGTGAATATACACCAAGGAAATATTAAAATATCTTGCATACAAATAAGGTGTCACTGCTAAACTGCATGTCTTTTGATTTTTATAATGACTTCTAAACGTCACTGTACCAATTTAATCAATTTTTGATGGTATCTGAATATATTTTACACCATTTTTCTAGCAACATTTGCTTTAAATGTGTTTTGTTTCGTATTTTGAGATTTTGGGCCATTTTTTCAAGTATGAGCCACAAATATTCAATGGCATTGATTTAGATTCACTGTGGTAGTGTGTGTAATTACTGTTTACAATTAAAAAGACACCATACTTAGATATTATGTACATTCTGTTTGGGGTCGTGGTATGCTGAAATATGGGATTTCCATCTAACCTACTTTTTTAACAATTTCCTTTAGATTGCTGCCAAGAATATCCACATAAACCATATGGTTTGTTATACAATCTGTAAGAATAAAATTTCCTACCCTGGATGAAGCCATGCAACCTCAAATCATGACGGAGTCACCACCATGTAGGACGTAAATTTTTTTTATTCAAAGCAGTATTAGTCTTTCTCCATACAGTATGATTGCTGTCACTGCCAAAAATAGTGAGTTTACTTTCATTATAAAATATAAATTTCTTTCAAAAGTTAATGGTCATATATGAGTTTTTTGCACACTTCAAATACTTTTTCTGAATATACAAGCCAATATGTAGTTACTCTCTAACAATACAACCTTTATATCCAGCTTGTCTAATGGCATTTCGTGCAGTTTCAGCACTTACATTTTCGCCAACGATTTAAGAAAATTTTGCTGCAACTTGGAGGAACCATATGGTTGCAGCAATCTAAAGAATGTTAAAAATTTGGCTTTAGATGGAAATTCCCTTTTTCAGCAGCAAGAGGACCCCAAAAAGAATGCACGTAACATCAAAATATGGTATCTTTTTCATTATTAACAGCAGTTATACACACCAACATAGTGCCCTGTCATCAATGCCATTGAACACTACCATATATTGCGGGCCATACTCAAAAGAATGGTTTAAAAACAGAAAATTAGAATCAAAACCCATTTAAAACAAGTGTTACTAGAAAAATGGAGCAAAATATCTTCAGATACCATCAAAAATTGATTAAATCGGTCCAGTGATGTTTAGAGGTCATTATAAAAATCAGAAGACATGCAACTTAGTTGTGACAATTTATTTTTATGTGAGATATTGCAAAAATTTCATAGGTGTACTCTCAATTTTTTGAGGCAAAAATCTGAGTATGTTCATTTAAAATGCTTCAGAAATTTTTCAGGTTAGAAGTTTTGCATTGATTCTACTTTATTTTAACTATAAATTAAACTATTTTTCACGTGTGAAAATAAGAACATATTTGCATCGATCGGTAATGTACTATTTATATTGGAAGTCAGATTTATCAAGTATCACAATTTTTTAAGCCACTGTATATACATAAACATTTTTTAAGCAAAAATTATATTACCATATTCGAAGAAACAAAAAAGTATTCGAAACCGCTTTTTTTTTTTTTTTTTTTTTCAAATATTTCAGAGTTTCATGAAATAATAGATCCAGAAGTCACCTTTACTTTAAGAATATTTATATACCGGGATGTATGAAATAACAACAAATAAACAAAGCAACCATCCAGTTGGTTTGCTCTATAATACTTTATGAAATTTCATAATTTATTCCTCCGTGATTAAAAATAAATAATTTAAGAAATATTTTTTGAAATTAAATTTGTAGTTGTTTCTTGTAGTAATTAGTATAAAGTTGTAGAAGGTTTTTTTAATCACCTTTTTCAGACAATTTTCAGTTGAATTTTTATTGTTAACTGTAACTGTGCATAATAATTGTTTTCGTTTGACCGAGTGTGGAATGATGCAACTTGGATTTATATTTTGAATATTTGAGTTAGAAATAATCTGCGGTGGTTATTCTGCGCACGAGAAAGGTTTAATTAAATTTTCGAATTCTATCAGCTGTTTTTGCATGAAAAAATATATATAATAAATAATGGTAAGTTATAACTATTTAATACTTTCATGTTATATTTTTTACTCGGTCTTATATTCGTACATTAGTTATTTAATTTTCACCATTGCATGTTTATGATTCTCTCACTCTCCTGCTGTTTTCCCTTGCTAAAAAAAGTTAAGTAGATTGCAAAGCTTTAAAAGATGTGTTCAGAAATCCAACTGTTTAAAATGTTCAGAATTTTTTTTTCTTTTTGATGATTATAGGTATGACTTGTTTGACTTAATATACTCAGATACTATTATTTGCATGTATTCAGCTGAAATTTCAATGATTATAATTCATAATGCAGTAAGGTTTTTTGAAAGTTATCAAATATAATTACTCTGTGTTCAGGTTATGATTCTATCTCCAAACTTCTTTCCCTAATTTTGCAGCTAACTTTTGGTATATTAACAATCATTAACTTTGTTAAAGCCCATAATTGAATTTTTAAACTTTATTTAAAATGTTTTACTTTTTAAAAAGTAACCATTGAGTTATAAAAATATTTGCCAACTTTATAATAACTTGGATATAATTTCAGTTCACTTTTATTTAAGTCAGGAATAAAGGAAAATTGAATTCCTTCTGGACTTTAAAGAAAATTTATTGCAAAATATATTATTAAATTTTTTGAAATACAGTTGTCTTTCATTAAATATATTGAATTAAATTTTTAAAAACTGTTTAATATTATAAGAATTTTTCTTCCTTTACAGTCATCTGGTGTAATCCTTGCCGGATTAGCTTTGGCAGCAGCTGGATATACAGGTAAAAAAATATTTTATTTTTATTAAAATTTTCTTATATTAAAATTTTATTCAGTGCATTAAAATTTTCTTTTTAACATATAAAATATTAAAAAATATAATATTGTGCATTTTATTATTGCACAATTTGTACATTTTATTTATTTATTAAAAATTTTGCTAGGTAATACAAAGATTGCAGCTCTTCTCTTCTTTGAAATAATTTCCATTTTATTGTAAAAAGTTTAAATGTTGCTTTATTTTGGATTTTATAGGCAGATTTCTTGCTAGAAACTCTAAAGTATGGGCTGAGTCTTTAGAGAAACATTTAAAATCCCTTCCTACTTCAGCTGTAAGTATTGAATTTTTTTTTTTTTTTTGATTTTGACTAAATAGTGTTTTAAAGAATACAATATCTTTTTGATTAATTTAATTTTTGATTTATGGTTTGTGCTATTTTGTGTAATGATTGAACTTTTAATTATTTAATATCTATCTATATATATATCTGGGAATGTTAAGAACATTTTACATAGAGAATTCTGTGCATTACACTTAAATAACTTATGCCTGTAGCTACTTTCCATTGTTTTTATTGAATGATTGAATATTTTGAATTACTTGCTTTTTAAATCTTTTCTGAATCAAAAGCTTTTAAACTTTTACTGCTTACTTGAGCCTCTTTCAAATGATTTTTTATGCCATTGTTGGATGCATTTTTTTTTTACCATATCAATAACATTTGAAGTTATATAAGAAAATAGTGCTAATTAATGGTAATTCAATAAAAGTCATGTACTTAACAATTTTACTGGAATCTTGTAAGCCAAAATACCTTTGTACACTATAATTATTTTATAATCTTGAATGATCTCAGGCAAAAAGGCTGTTTCAGAGTTTTTATGGTAACAAAGTATTTTTCAAGATCTAATTGCACATCACAATCAATAGTTTTAAACGCTTTTCTCTAACCATTGGTTTTAACTTTCTTAGAAGTACAAATCTCATTCTCAGACAGGCTTACATATTAACTGATTTAAAAGTTGAATAGAATTTTTTTTCTCTCTCTATGAACTATTATGCCATATATTATGAATTATGCCTAGATATTATAGATAATTATTTTATTTTTGGTTTATATTATTCCATATCTTTAATATTGCTTTCTGTGAAATTCAATCTAATAATAAGAAGGAGAGTTCCAAAACCAATAATTCTAGGGGCTCTTGGGAAGTCCCTAGATTCAGGGGTCTTTGATCTTACACTTAAAATTAGAAAGTAATAATTAGTGATTAATATCTCTCTTGTGCCTAGATTTAAATATGGTACAACAATTTAACTATAGAAAAAGATTTACTTGTTTTAATTTAATTTGATTAAATCTAGAAATATATCTAAATCACATAATTGTGTTGAAAAGGGAGGCTAGTTCAAGAACCTGTCAGGAATTGGTGACAAAAATGAGAATTCTAAAAAATATAGGAATTTTCACAATATCTGTATTAGGGGCTGAGACATCGGATTTTTCTAAAAGCTTCTATACTCTGTAGTGGGAGTTATATTAACAGATGTTCACATGAGAATCAGAAAATCGAGAAGTTAAAGTGGGGATAGTGGAGCAATTTCCAAATTTTAATATTGCTATCTAATTTAGCAATTCTTTGTTTGTGTACATATTATTGATTTCTGCAAATGCCGTCTTTATATACTTCAACTGTGTTTAGGTGCATGTGTTTCTTATAGAATAAAATATTGTTATCTATTATTATGCCAAATGGACTTCCCATTAGATGAATTTTCCATATCATTGTTCGGTAAATTATCATCATATGGTATAAAGATTTTTTTTGTATATAAATTTGTATTTAAATTTTGTATATAAATTATTATATAATTAATTGTAATTTTGCAATATCTAAGGTAAATTGAAAATTGCAGTGCAAAAAAAGTTTCCGTACGCTTTATGCAAATTCTTTCTGAAGTGTTTAAAACCTGCCCGCAGTAAATCTTTGACATCAGAAAGTTAATCACTGATAAGAAAACTACATTTCGACAGTTGTTGAGTTTAAATTTGTTCTTGATCGTCTCAAAATGGAAGTTCCCAGAGCTATTCGGGAATTAGTGATTAAATTACGAAATGATGGATTATCCTTGAAAAGGATTAGTGAAAGGATTAAAAAAAATCGAAGTCTACTGTGTAATGTATCATTGAAAGATATCGTAAACTTCATTCACTTGAGGATAGAGATCGATCCGGGAGGCCGTCAAAATTAAATTGCTTGCATAAAAGAAACAACTTAAGCCAAGTTCTAGAAAATCTACGAATTAGTGCAACGAAGTTGGCAGCTGATTTAATAATTGGTTACAACATTAAAGTCTCAACTCAAACCGTGAGAAATGTCATTAAAAAAAGTGGTTATCATGGACGTGCGGCCCGGAAGAAACCCTATATAAGTTTGTACAACAGGAAAAAGCGCCTCGAGTTTGCAAAGAAGCATGTAAGCAAGCCTTTATTTTTTAGGGAATCCATTCTTTTTAGCGATGAATCAAAATTTAGCATTCATGGGTCAGATGGCCGAGTTATGGTGTGGAAAAAACCAAACGAACAAATGCTAACTAAGAATTTATGCGGAACTGTGAAGCACGGTGGTGGCAGTGTGGGGGTGTATAAGTGCTTCTGGAGTAGGAAATTTGCAGTTAATCGAGGGAAATATGGATCGATATGGGTATCTGGATATTCTTAAGCAAAATGTGTTATCCAGTGCAGAGAAACTATCTCTTGGAACTGGATTTAATTTTCAGCAGGACAAAGATCCTAAACACACCTCTAGGATTTGCCAAGAGTGGTGCCTTTAACATGTTAAACAACAACTTCATAGCTCTCCCCAGTCACCCGATTTAAACCCCATTGAACATTTGTGGGAAGAAATTGGCCGACAACTTTAAAAATATAACATAAAAGACAAAGTTGAGCTCAAAAGTACCATTAGTAGTATTTGGTGTAATATTTCTGCAGAAACAACAAAAATACTTGTAGGGGTAAGGCCTCAACGTCTAAAAGAGGTGATAAAGGCCAAAGGAGGGCCCACTGATCATTAAATGTATATTTGTTAAATGTATTTTGCATTTTTGTAAACTTTTTTCGTGTGCTAGGGCACCGTATGGAGACTTTTTTGTTCCATGTTTACGGCATGTTTTGAGTTTATAAGATTTATTATTTAATTTTGTCAATATTATCCTCCTTTTAATGTGAATAAATATTAAATAATATTAGTTTTAACTCATTTTTAAGTTTTCATTTTTATCATTATGAATTTTGTGTGACAAATTAAGCCTTGATTTGCATTCGTATCTGCGTACGGAGACTTTTTTTACCCACTATATATACATACATACATGCATATATATATATATATATATATATATATATACAGATTTTCCATCTTCGGCAGAAGCAAACAAGTTCAAATAATAAGTATTCAAAATTTCATCGCAATCGCATGAGCGCACAAGAGACATACAGACAAACATTCATTTTTATTCATATAGAATATATTAAATTATAAGCACCAAAGAACATTTTATGGTTACATATTTAAAATAAGGGTTATTAAAAGGTTCGTTTTTCTTATTTATAGAGATCAAGCTAATTTAAATACCAAATATAAATTTAAAAATTAATAAAAAATTCATTAATTGCTACAAATATAAAATAAAACTAAAGCATTACCTCTTTCTTAAAACAAAAGTTAATTTATAAAATGAATAGAGTTTTATACTGAAGAGTTAATTTATTATTCAAAGGATTAGGCTTAAGTTTCTTACGGCTATCTAAAATCTGAATATTATTTTTTTCAAACTTAATTTATTAATTACTAGCCGCCTTTGGCGACCAGCTGGTTCGCCATGAATAATGCGTTCTAAAATTTTCAATTAAATCACATATTCATTAGCCAAAATTTAAGAAATAGTTAAAGTTAAAAGATTCAGTTATTAGTAGTTAAAGAGTCTGTAACTGTCTAACTAACTGTCTAACTGTCTGCTCTAACAATTTATCGATTATGCTTCCAAAATATTAAAAATGTTTTTTTCGGTGATGTTGCCAAAATGTTAAATATGTTTTTTAAAGAAAGCGAAAAAGGGGAAAAATTATTGAATTAATGATACAGATATTACAAACGATTCTAGAAATATGCCATTAAGTCGGGATTTCAATGCATATCCTGTCTAAATTCAACCAGGTTTACTGTAAATAAACTTTATGGGATTAATGATATAGATATTGCAAACGATCATAGAATACATTGCCTTGCATTTATTTTTTTAGAAGATATCTCATTTTATATTTATGTTATTTTATCCAGTCACATGCTGAAAGTTGTATTTCTTTAGATTTGATTTGCGATGATAGTTTTTTTTTTTTTATTTGAACTTCCGGCATTGTTTTATTTTATTTTATCCAGTCACGTGCTCAAAAAAACATGGTTAAAATATTTCTTTAAAAATTCGTTAAAAATAGAAGCTTGAGTTATACATTAAAACACTGATGTCACAAGTTCATCTCTTTTTTATTAAAAGCTAAATATTCTTCATTTTTTAAAGCATTTATAGACTCGTGCTACATACTATGCAGCTATTTACTTCATTTAGACTTTTTTATAGATGCATTTCTATTATTAAACAAAGCTGATTTATTTAATTAATAATATTGTAAAAGTCACAAAAAATTCTTTTCATTTTCTTTTTTTTAAGAAGAAAAAACTTATTTCATATTTATTTCATTTCATGCAGACATGTGCTGAAAATTGCATTTTTAAATGTTTAATTTGCAATAATTATTTATTTTTTTAATTTGAGTTTTTATCTATCTCTTGGCAACCTATTGATAAAAGATAATTTTTCCCCTTCCTCCTGCAGATTAAATTTTATTGTTTTGTCCGAAATATATTGTTGAAAAATATAGTTGAAATACTTCTTTAAAAATTCATTACAAATAGAAGCTTAAGTTAAATGTTAAAATACTGATACTATTAGAAAGCTAATTTTTTAATCTTTAAATTGATGTTAAAATCATGTTTGTGCGATCATATTTTCGGAAGTGATAGCGGAAAAACGTCGACATTTCGCTTCAATTTCACAAAGTCACAAATCACAATTTCGCTTAAATTTCAATCACAAGTTACACAAAGTATTTAATTGACAGTGGCGTGACAAAAAGTATTTAACTGACGATTTTAAAGAGCATTGTGATTGGTGAACCAGCTGGTCACCAAAAGCTGCTTGTTATTAATATATGAAACATTTCTTAAATAAGGAATGCAAAATTTAATTTAAAAAATTCTGAACAATTCTAAAAAAATTTTAAAAATGTTTTTATAATTTGTCAGCATGTTGCCTTTTAAATGAAAAGGTCATCTAATGCTTATTTAGGTTTGTATCTATTAGTTCTAAAGGCAGAAATGTGTTTGTCTGCCTATATTGCTGGGCTAAACTGCTACAATTAAAACTATAAGAATTAATACAGATATATTTTTAAATGTGGGAATGTGTACATCAAAGCAGTTATTTGATAGTTTTTAGTTTTAGTTAATCAAGAATGAAGTTAAATTTTGATAATTTTAGTGATAATCAATGAAAATATTTTGTAGAAGAATGGTTACCAATTATAATTATATCATCTTAATTTAAAAAAAAAAATAAAACAACTTCTAAATTAAAATACAAACATTAATTGTTTTAATGTGTGGTGATATCTTAATAAGACAGATAACATCTACGGGACATGAGCATGCTTTTGTTCTGTGGTATGTTACTGGCTTACAAACTCAAAGGTCCCGGGTTCTATTCTGAGCCAACATCTAATTCCCACAATGGTGACCCGGACGTGATGAACCTTCACCGTCAATCCTCAAGCAACTCATGTGTGGCGCCATCTACTCTCAACCAAAGTTGTCAGACTCACTTGACGCAGCAACACAAAGTCGTCAGACTCACTTGACGCAATAATTCACGCACGTTCGCCATAACGCTTGGCGTAACTAAAAAGCTCTACGTTCGCAAAAACAAAGTTGGATACGGTGCAGTAGACACAGCAGCAACCTCTCACTCAACAACCAATTAATCACCACTCAACAACAAGCATATCGTTCGTCTAACTCACTGGTGGGTGAGTCTGTGGTGATATCTTAATAAGACAGATAACATCTACGGGAGATGAGCATGCTTTTGACCTGTGGTATGTTACTGGCTTACAAACCCAAAGGTCCCGGGTTCTATTCTGAGCCAACATCTAATTCCCACAAATGATATATTTAATCATGCAATTCCTCTCCTTATCTTAACAAAATTTTAAAAAATAATTCTAAGCATGATTTGCAGCAGCAGTTTCATTTGTTGAAATTTAAGTCAAATTCTATTACATAACTCTCAAATCTTTAAATAATTGAATTAAAATTAAATTTTAAAAAGCAGAAAACACTATTTTGAAAGGCTGGTTTTCTTATTTGGATTTCAATTAATGAGCATTTTAGACAAAAAAAAAAAAAAAATAGAAAATTTACTTGTCAGTTTTAACATAAATGTTATAATTATTAAAAATCAGCATTGTAATTTTGTAATATATTATGTATTTAGTTTTGATTGATTCTATATATTTGTAACTAAATCTAAATTGAAGTAAACTTTATGTTATAAAGACTATTTGGGACAGAAGTGATTAAAAATGATGTTAATGAAAAAATAAATAAAATTTGATGTGATGTTTGCATCTGTTTTGTATAAATGTAGATGTGAAATATTTAATGCAATACTATTTTACTTTCTAAAGAAAAGGTATGGGGGACGAGGATTTGACATCTGCATATTAGAAAAGTGGGGAAAAAATGCTTAATGCATAATTAGAAATAATTGCTGTTTGAGGTTTATTGAAATTTAGAAATGAAAATATACATGGTTTTCATAATGCTTGGAAGTTAATATTTTAATTTAAAATTGTATTTTGCTTTAGCTCTAGAAATATTTCATTTATGTTAAGATAACAATATTAAAGAAAAATTGGAATGATCAATTGAACTTTTGTATAATATTTTCAGCTCTTTGTGATTTTAAATGCTTTTATATTTCTCTATAATGAATGATACACAGGTTTGATGTTTAAATCTAAAGTTAAAAACTGTTGCAGTAAAGATTTCACTAACTCAAAAAAAAAAAAAAAAAAAGCTTAATAGTAAAGTTTAATAAAAAATAATACATATAGTAATACAAATGCATATTGGTGAAGTGTCCCAATATAGTCTTTTATTATACCATTAACCTATCGTATATTAGTGTTTGTCAATGGATTTTGAGACGACCTTGTTTCGATTACTCCATCTCTTTAAAGAATGAGACATCGAATGATGAAAGCATTTCCAATATTCCCTTTGGCCTTGGATTTCCCCTATTAGATATTAGTAAATGTAAACATCTCCTCTTTCCTTTCACACTTATTTTGTCGAATTAAACCATCCTAATGCATGCACAAAAACACAGAGGGTTTTATAATGCATTGCTGAACAATATAGATCCATTTATTTTTTATCTGAGGAGGGGAAGGAAAAAAACCCCTCTCAAATATTTTTTTTAGAGTGGTACTTTTTGAGTCTTTTTTTTTTTTTTTAACTCTGATATTAGCATTAGAATTTAATAACATAAATTTTTAATGTTTGTTGCAAATTTTTTCAAAACAGCTATTACTTTTGCATATTGTTATTATATATATATATATATTATAACCAATTTTCTTTTTTGCTATTAAAAGAAAAATGTTACATTGAAATGTTTTTTATTTCACAATTTGTTTGCTATTCAATAAGTAGTTGAATTCTTTCATATGCTGTATCTGAATGTCTCAATTATTATTTTACAGAGTTTTGCCAATAGCAAATATTACAAAGGTGGATTTGAACCAAAGATGACTCGGCGTGAGGCTGGTTTAGTACTGGGTGTTAGGTAATGCTTTTTCAGAAATCTTAATTTCTTTTAATGTGGAATCTGAATTCTAGTTTACTTAGTTTAAAATAAAAAAATAAAAATGAATGATTTATCTTAAAATTTTTTAAAATCTTGTTTTATTGCAAAATTTCACTTCTGTTTTGTGCAATAAATTAGCACTTGTAGAATTTTTTTTTATGCATATGTCTCATGACAAAAATGTTAAACATTTCATTAAAACTTTTAAACAGCCATAATTTAGTTGCTTTTAGTGATCCACTTTTCTGCTGGGATATTGGTTTTATTTAATTTCAATTAAATCTCTGATACTTTGATTCTTTTGACAAGTTTAGTAACAATTTTTATTGGTACTAAAATAATGAAATTTTAATAGTCTTGCATATGTTTTATTCATTACATATGTGAAAGTAGCTATATGACACTATTTTGTCTAGTTTATCTGTCATCTAAATATCTTAATATTTCATTTTTTTTTATTTGTCTTGTAATGCATATCTACATAAAAGACAAAGTTCTTTTTTAGGTTTCAGTTACAGAAGAAAATAACGGCATGAAATATTCCATAGATTAATAAAAACAGTTTGAATTTTGATGCGACAGTGTATTCTATTGTTGGAAATTTGAAGGAAAAAGTCCATTTGAAAAATGGACAGAATGTTAGATAAATTTGCATGACTATTAAATTTGTATCATTAAAATGTTATTTTGTAACAAAGTAAAATCTATTTTTATGTAATAATACTTTGGAAGTTAGCATGGCAAAGGCAGAATGCGACTTAATTTTTAATTAACTTTCAAAAAAATATTATAGAAATGATTTAAATTGTTTTAATTAGGCTGCTCATTAGAATTAATTATTAAAATTAATTTTAATTATTATGATACATTTTACATGCATTTTATTCTAATTATTATTTTTTAAAATTCAAATTGTCATGAATCTAATTTTTATTTTTGTAGTCCGTCAGCCAGCAAAAACAAAATAAAAGATGCTCATAAAAGAATAATGTTGTTAAATCATCCAGATAGAGGTAATCAACCTATATTTCTTGTAAAATAATCATTTCTGTATAGTGTCAAATTCTTTTCTGTGTGCAGTAATTTAAATAGAATGAAAAAAGAATTATTTCAGCAATATTTGTTTGACATGTATTTTATTACAAAATAATATATTCCAACAACACATTTATTATTAGTTAATATTATAAAAACTAAGATGTAGGATAACTTTTTAAACTTGAAATATATCTGGTAAGCTAGTATTTAATATCATTTGGTATTGACATAGGATTTTTAAAAATTCTTTTTTGAAACTGCAACAGTATAAAATCATAAATTTTAAAAATGCCTATGATATTTTTTCTTGTTCAAATTTTTCAAAGTATTTGGGGTTATCTAACAGAAAAAGGCATTTATTCTGTTAAATCCATTAGATGCATACCTCAAAAGATCAAAATTCATTAATTGCTGAGGCATATAAAAATACTTGCAATCTCTTTCAGATTATTGTAAGGTAGTAACATCATTATAACATGAACTTTTGTATTGAAAATATATATATATTTTTAGGAGGGAGGGCATAGATAATGCATTGTTACATATTTTTAAATTAACTTCTGTGATTATCAGTCATCTCTGTAATAATCGGTTGTAATCAGCATGCATAGATATTAGTTAATAAAAACATTTATTCGAATTGCTTTGAAGAATTTCACAAACATACTTGTTCCTGTCTAATACTAAATACATATTTCCTTCAAAAATAATTGAGACTTAAGTTTTATTTCATTTTATTGTAAAATCATTTTCACTTTTTTTGTTATTGCATCAAGTTATTGTTTCATTAAAATTTCCACTTCTTAAAAGTACAATTTTCAAATAGTGTCCTTGGTCTTATAAATTCCAAAAATACCAGTTGTATATTACTTTTATAATGTTAATCCATCACAAGTGTTTATTAAAAGATATATTGCAATCTTACTTTATTTTAATACAAATTACATTATGTAAAAAAATGAAATATTTATAAAGAAATGTATTATTTATTACTAGTCACCTTTAGTAACCACTTAGCTTATCTGAATTATTGTGCGCTGAAATTTCTTAACCGTTTGTCCTTAGTTTTGTCTTAATAGTTCACTAGAAAAGTATTTTTGATGGTTATTAATTTATACAATTATAAAAAAGGAAATAGTTAAACTAAGCCTGCAATTTACTTGTTGCATGACGCATACTCATAGTATGGTGTTATATACTGAGTGACGTCATTTATCATCAGAATTTTCTGTATGTAATATTAGAAATGTTTCACAATTCCTTTTACATCATAAAAAAACTGAATGCATTTATGTAAAAAAGCAAAATTTCAGGCTTATAGAAAAATGATATTTTTACACATCTAACTATGCTACAAAAATGCACAACAGTATCTAAGAATACAATTATATCTATAAATAATGTTTCATCATTGCTTACTTCTGAAATTAAAAAAACTCCTCAATGTTATTAAAAAGAAATAATTTGAATATAAAAATGGACCAAATATTCAAACTTAAGTTATCAACAATAGGAGAAAAAAAATTCTTATTTTAATGATAAAAATTAGAAGCATTTATAAAATACAATAAACAATATTTTTAAAGATTTAATAGCATAAGAAGTGCACCACACTTTTATATAGCCACTAAATTGGATATACTTTTTTTTTCTTTTGCTATGCAATTCCTTAACTTCCAATTTTGGATATTGTGTGGGAAAAAATAATCATTTTTATTTGGATCTTCGTTTTCATTTTTCTGAAAAAAAAAAAAAAAAATGTCCTCATTTTGACACTCTAAAATTTGTATGCATATTGATGCCGTTTAAAGCATCAATATACATAAACAAATTTTCCTTTATTATTAAAGGATAAATGTATTTTTCATATTCCTTTTGTAAAGGTTTACATCAAAACCTGAAATTTTTATAATCAGTGAATAATTTTAAATCAATCTCTTAATAAAGCTTATACATGTCTCCATGGAATAAAAGTACTATGTTTAATAATTTTTTCTTTTAGTATTAAAATTATAATGAGGTGAAGAAAATGTTAATAATTTTCATATAACTGTAACTTGGTAATTATATGTTGTATGCTTGTATTTCAAATATTATTTCCTAATATACTGCTTTCCTCATTAGGTGGTTCTCCATATCTAGCTGCAAAAATTAATGAGGCAAAAGATATGTTGGATAAAAATCAATGATGTTGAATCTTGTAAAATAAGTGTTTGTATTTAGTAAATGTTATTTTAGTTACTGACAATGTTTCATAATTTTCATTGTTATAAATTATTTGCCAAAATCATTATACTATTTTTTTAGAAGATTTAAAGGTTGATGTAGACTAAAATATGGAAAAAAAATCATTTTTTTTAAACAGGTTTTTCCTTTAGTATTCATTTATCAAATTGTAGAATTTCACAGAGAATGCTAATGATTATGGTTATTAGAACTTTGGAATTTTCATGTCAATTTTATAAAGTAGTATTTGAATTAACCAAAGTAATTAGTTGGGGAAAAAATTTCTTTCTAGTAATGGCTTGAAAATATAATAGTTAATTGAAGTGAGTATGTTAACATATCCACTATATAAAATGCTTACGATGACTGATTATTTTAACCCTTCAGAACCAGCAATCATACCTCTATATGTACAACAAACATTTATATTTTTTTCCCCTATGAAATGGGAAGTTATATTTACATTTGCATGATTGATAGTAAAATGATGCTTTTCCAATAGTTATAAAGTAGTTAAAATATGTACCTAAAGCATCATTTTCCCAATGATCACCAAAATGAATCAAGAATTATAACTTGCCATCACATCATATATAATGAAATGTAAGTCTTCTATATCATTTACATAGTCATCCATATTTAGCAACTAAGTGAATAATTGGAGAGCTTATGTTTCAACTTAACTCACTCTGTTAGGTAAATATATTATTATATATAAAAATATATTATTCACACATAAAAACTTAGTTTAACTTCTGGCACTTTAATCATGATTGCTCTATAAAAGTTCATTGAAATTTGATTTATTATTTTAAAATAAATCTGATTCTCCTTGATTTAATGAATGTTGGAATCCTCAAGTGAATGTTTGTAACTTTCACAATGACTAGTTTTCTGATTATACGATAAACAGTTGGAATATTTCTTCATCCAGTGGAGAGTTGGATTTTACAATAACAGTATTTCCTTAATTCAGGATAATCGTCATGAATGCAATGTTCTTGATTCCCATACATGTTTATTCGACTGATTTCATGTTCATTTATTCGATATGTATTATCTAGTTTGCTGTACTTCACTATGGCTTCATAGATTCCGTCACTTGGGGAAGCCATCAATTGTACTTGGTAAATGATTTCTGTCACTTCTGTGTTGTCACTGAATTCACCAGCTCTGCCATCCAGGTCTGCATTTTTCTTAAATGTTAAGAAGTCTTTGTTTGGTATAAATTTCTCTAGTCTCATGACTTTGAATAATTGAAGCTCTTGGCATTTGTCTCTTTGATGTTGAGTGAGATTATTAATGAATTGTATAACAGAATTTCCCACTATCTGGGCAAGAGGAGCTGTTGTAGACATATCAGACCAAGACAAGCATGCACACCAGTGTGATTCTATCGAAGCTGATTCACAGGTTCTCTGGAGGGAAAGAAAGTTTCATATATTAATATGTATCATTCATGGTGTGAGGAAGAATATATTAAAAGCTTTAAACTTCTAATTTGAAAATCATGGAAAAATTGTTATGGTATCTGTATTTTATTAAAATTAATTCAAAATTATATGAAAACGATAATTTACTCACTAAAAACATTTAATGTCATCATAATTCACATAAAGATAAATCCAGTGTTATAAGTGAAAGAATGAAAAGTATTGCTCTGAACTATTTTTATAAATTTATTAAAATTAGAGAAAAATTTGTATTGAAATAATACTATACCTGAAAGCTCTATTTTTTAATATTAAAAAAATATATGAATTGGTTTTTAATAAAGAATAAAGTTTCTAAAAAAAAGTATTAAAATTTTAATTTATTGACAATCAAATAAGAATTTTACCTCCTCCCCCTTCTATTTTCATATGCTCTTGCTCCTTATGAATTAATTGTTTTTCAAATTTGATAGCTCTAGTTTTCTTCTAATGTTCTTTTGAGTTTAATATTTTCAATGATTTTTTTTTTCAAAATGAAGTCACTATATGCATGTTATAGTTTGCAAATAATATGTCAGCCTTTAAACATTATTACACAAAAATTACATTTTTGGAAATAACAACCATTTTAACAATCATGAAAGACTAACTTTTTATCAGTTAGTTATTGCAACTAATTTGGATTGAGATTTGAATTTTGCAGGAAAAGAATTGTTTTCTGCTCATACATTGATAAGTATTTGGTAGATAAACAGGATCATGTTTTCTTATAAAACAATATTTAAGTTTAAAAAGTATTTGCTAGTTATTCATAGATATAATAACATTCTTTGAAAAAGACTAAAATGAAAGCAGTACAAAAATAATTAAATCAACTTATCAAAAAAGTTATGTAATGAATGCCTAATATTTAATGTTGAAGTGGTCTATCATTGAAATTTACATAAGAAATAGCATATCTATTTTGGTACTTTCTTGGAATTAATATAAGGGAATAATTTTTCTTCTTTTTATGTTGGCAGTGCCAGAAAAATAAACTTTTGTGTTCTCAAATGATTTATATATTTTTTTAGCTTTGTATCTTTTGAGAAATTATTATAAATGGTATTAACAAAGCATTCGATCGTTATTGCAAACATTCATTATATTAATGGCAAAAAGCAATCACTTTATGTCCCAACAGTTTTAATTCATATTAAATAATAATTTCAGAAACTGTATTAGTCAGAAAAGACTGTCTTTGAAACAGAAAACCACAGGTTTGAAATCCGTTTCAGCACTATGTATGTAAGCCTTGTATGCTTTTAAATTTATCATATCAAGTGATATATTCTTATGTTATCATGATCTGGAATGAGGATGAGTGGGTTTATCTGGTCACTATTCAAAATAACTGGACATGCAGCCTTACTGCCGTTTCAAAGCAATGGAAAAAAAGTTCAGTATTTATATGCTTAAAAGACTAAGAAAATTTTTACTGTAGGAAACAGCTATAAACTCATCATTGAAATTTTGCTTTTCGAAATTGTCGTTTATCCAAACCCCTTTTATGTTTACATTATCAAATTGCTAATCGATATTCCAAAGTCCTGTAATTTGAATATTTTTGCTTTCAGATTAATTGAATATAACTCTATAAATAATTCGTTTTCAATCATACTTGAATTAATTTCTCATGAAAGAAGCTGCCAGAGGGTGGGTGGATGGTAATTTGCTGCTGTATTTCCTTTATTAGGATGTATCTATATAGATTTTCTCTCTTGATCAAAATTTTAAAAGAATTTCCTTCATCAGTTTAATTTTAGTTGTATATGATGTTTAATTCATTTTCTGTAAATGGAATGATATTTATAGTTTAATTTTAGTTTTGTTTATTGTCATGTGATTTGACCATTAAAATGTTATGACCCTAAATTTTTCCATACGTTTAACTATCACATTATCAGGATTAATTATTTGGAGAGCTTCAACTTATTAGGCAATGATGTTAGATTGTGCTTGGCATGCAGTGTTATATGCTTTGTGTTTAGTTTAGTTTAGTTACATTAACTTTCTGTTTTAAAGCAACATAGGACTATGATGGATCGGATCTCGTAATTTAAAACTACAGTCAAATTACTAGAATTACACCTGACCTAGCATCCCGTCTCCAAACTTGCACACCACATCAGGTGGAGGACATTTGGCCTGACAGATTTAACCCTTTCAGGGGCGGTGACATACTCCATATGTCACCTTTTTACAATTTTTTTAAAACTAGAAAATAGCGTTGAAATAACTACATAAAATTTCCTAACGTTTTTTAAGTCTTTATCTTGCCAATAGACGGCAGCACGAGTCTTAGAAAGTATTCTGTTTCCACACAAAAAATTCAAGATGGAAGCTTATTTTCATATGATGTAATTTGTCTTCATTTTATTCCGATAAACTTTATTTTCGAATTCAAAAAGCTCATTTTTTTGCGTCGTTCATGTTAAAAAGCGTCATGAATCCCTAAAACTGCTTTCATTTCATAAAAATACCTTCTAATTACGAGTTGCATATTTGTGAATTCGCTCCAAAACATGTTCTAGATGCGCGGTGACATACCCAGTATGTCACCTACCCCCCAGCCCCCTAAGGACCTTAATTTTTTTTAACTGTAAATTACATGTCAGTAATAGGATATAATCAGATTTAAATAATTGTTTCGAAAAAAAAAATCATTTTTGGCATAGTGCCCCTGAAAGGGTTAAAGTGTACCGGACCACTTACATGACCATTCTTCAGTGGAATCGAGTCTTGAACCTGGATTCCTTTGGTTCTGTTGACGGGACATTACCACCGCGGCCTATATGCTTTGTGATAATTTGCTTTAGTTCTTAGTGTAAAATGAACATCTCAACAACTTACTTCTTCGGGAATTTCGGAAAAGAGGCTGATGCTTCGGCTAGAGGCCCGTCCTTTGAGTGGTATATCGGGATGCAAGAGAGTGAGGAAGGTGGCGTGGATGTCGAAAGGTGTCGCCAAACGGTTCTTGTTCTTTTTAATGTTCTCTACAAATTGGGGATACTTCTCTTGCATCGAGGGAGGAAGGACGAATGAAAAGAATGGTAGCCTTTCTTCCTGCTTGCCTTGTTGTGAAGCACGGATGGGAGCGAATCTAGGAAGAAATTTGAGCAGCGAATACTAATACTGCAAATAATGGATATAATAGTAATTAAGGATTTTTCAAAATATCATTCACTTCTCTTTTGAATAATTATTTAATGTGTCAAAACAGGGATTCAAATTTGTAAAGATTCTGTACAAACAGCCATTCAGTAAAAGTAAATAAATTGTTTTTTAAATGAAATTTTATGATGATCTTTGTCAAGGGCCATTGAAAGTAAGTTAGGTTGTAGAACTGTTGAATTTTTTTAAAAAAAATACAGAATGCCTGTTGACCAATTACAGGGAAAATGGAACCCATATTTTTCTCAAGTCTCAATTTTATATATATGAAATAGAAAATACTCTTGTCTGTCTATCGCAATAATTTCCCCTAAATGTAGAATAATAGTGATCTACATTCTGGAGTTTAATATTTCACCGATTGTGTTGTTTTTTCAAAATGAATAATTGCTTTTATATATTTAATTAAATAGAAAATTGATCCGATATTTTTTTTCTCATCAATTATTTCCTGAAATTTATTAATTATTTTTGTGCGCTAATTATCTTAAATAATTCCTTGAAAAGAAACAATTACTATTGGATTTTTAAAAAAACATTTTCACGATTTTAATTAATATAGTAAGATTATTGTCACATTAGGCGAAGTGGAAAGACCTTGGCTGAAAGAACATTATACAGTACTTTCCTGACTGGTGCACAAATACAAAACAATAACAAAATAGCAATTTTAGTCAAGGGTGTAAACAACCTCATTTGATGAAGCTTCTTTTTATCACCATTACAGTGATAAGTAAAAACTGGAACACAAAGATTGTTAGACTCGCTATTAATGACTCATGTTAAAATAGAATTCAGCTACACAGGAGCGGAAAAACGAAATTTCGATTCGAATTAAAAACCAACGAGAAATGCAGCCACGTAAAATTGTTTCATGCTATGAGTGCTTGAAATTATTTTTAATCTCATAATTCGCGTATCTCCAGACAATATAAACCCTGACATCCCTATCTATCTACAAATTGTGATCTCTTCCCCCTTCCTTCACCAAACAAAATTCCATCGCCTCACGATTGTTATAATATTAAGTTATTCGGAACAGTTGTCTTAAAATTATCGATTTTTGAAATTTTAACTCTAATCACCTTCTATACATAAAATCATTCTTAATTTTTTTCTCAAATGCTTAGTAATTGTAAATCATTTCTATAAAATATAAACTGCAAAAGCCATTTAAAACGAGAGAAGTTTTAAGAAAAACATCTGTACAAAATTTTTAATTACTTTTTTTTATATGAAACAAACTATTGTAAAATGTAGCTGCAAATTTTGCCCTGTTGAAATTAAAATGTTCTAGTAAATGTACTTAAAATTATTAATTTCAGTTTCATTAACACATTTAACAAAGAAATCTAAAACTTTTGGAATTTCTGTATTTTTGGGGGTGGGGGATTTAATTTGTTGGTTTTACACTTCTTCTCAGTCATAATAAAATAATATTCCTTTTCTCCCGTGGCATTTCTAATTCTATCATAGTTAAAATAAGCAATAAGTTATATTGCGATTTTGAAAAATCTGGTTTTCCTTTCATAAGTAGTCCTTGATGGGCCGAAATACTAGAGAAATTATCTAAGTTACAAACAAACACTAATGTTCTCACGTTTTCAGAAAAGCACTGTACTTTATTTCCAAAAGGTCTTTTAAAAATGATTTCATAACTCATAAAATATTGTCCTGCAATTATGAAATTTTCAGAGAATTTAGATGTGAATCCCAATTTTCAAGCGCAAAATTCAATAAGTGGCATTTTTTTAAAACTCGATTTTAAGATTAAGAAAACATTATTTTCTTAAGGTAAGCCATATAACTGACTCACCGTCCTGCCCAAGGATACGAAAATAAATACTGAATGACAGGACCGCCGTTGCAACAACCCTGGGGGAAATTGTGGTTGAGCCATAAGGGCCATCACCGGCCATGGTACAACACTCCCCGTAGAAAGAACGTCCCGTCATCGAGCGGAGGAGCCACATCCTCCATCTTTAGTATACCCACCGGGTTGGCGAGATCCAACCACTACACCGGAAGCATCTCATCCCCAATTACAAGGTTCTTCCCCCCCGGGCGGGATCATTTTCTTAAGATAAAAAGGAAAAACTAAAATTAAAAGAGAGCGAATAGAAATACCTGTGGCCGTGATCACTCATCACAATCAGCAGTGTATTTTCCAAAATGCCGCTGTCACTGAGGTATTTGAGAAAACTTTCTATGTCCTTGTCAGCGTACCCAATGTAATTGTAGTCATCGTGACTCAGTTCCGAATTAAAGCAGAATGCGAATTTGGGGACGTCGCTGTAAACTTCGTAAAACTGTCGAATCCAATCCAGCATTAGCTGAAACATGAGGGAAATAACTTTATAGACAGCATAATAATAGATGGCATTCCTCAAATAAGAGAATTTTTTTTTTAACCTGTTACAAAACTTTTCGAAATTTGAATGCCCTGTTTATTTATGCTCATTGGGTAAAATTCGTTTTGAAAATGCTGTTAACATACTGGAGTATTTTTAGTACTTTACCATGTTAAAAATATTACAGGTTTAGTATAATATAACTCTGGCTAATTGTCTCTTGCTACCTGCATGCTCGCCTGAAATGCTGATTGTATTCAACTTGATTCGAATGTGTTGCATATAATTTGATATTCATGATTTCTCAGACAAATATTTTTGAATTCAATCTCACGATAAACAAAAAAACTTATTATTTTAATAGCCTTGTATTTATCTAAATGTGAACGTGCCCAACCGAGTTCAGTAAAATGATATAAGTATTGGATCATCTAATACCATGTTATGTACCTTCTTCACTATTTTTTTTAGATTATTATTTACTTTTCTATGCGCATCATTCCGTTCATAACTTGCTAAATATGTTAGAATGCATTAAAAAAACTGAATGAATACAAAAATAAAGATTTAAGTAAAATTCAATACAACATTTACAAAGTTTCGGAAAAAACAGAGCAAAGCTAAATCTTAAATACATAGTTTTCAACATAGAAGAATAAATAAGAAAATATTTAGTTCTTGTATCTTTGAACATGTTACACCTATAGACATAATGGATAACTATACCCTTGTCAAGATTTTTAGACCTGTATCAAAATTCCATACTTCAAAAATGTTACTAACTTGACCAAATACCGAATTTAAATCTTTGCATTTTCAAATTATTACTTTCACATGCTCCTAAGTACATAGAATTATAAATTGACCATCTTTTGATCCAAAATTTGATATACAATGTAGTCATAGAGAGTTTCTCTGATTGTGTAAAATCATGACGATAGAGCTATCGAATATAATGCGGTAAAATTGTTATTGTGGAATGATTATGTTCTTAAACTTTTTAGCTCAGCAGATGGCGCAACAAATACAAAACTGTGAATTTACATTCAATTTTTATAAAAATAATGTACGAAATCAAAATGAAAATAAATCAATGACGTCCACATTCGCTCGATATTTGTAAATAATTTTTTATCTTTTGGAAAAAGAAATAAGGAGCAGTACTTGCTTTACCAACTGAAGATATTGATACTGTCAAATTTAAGATCATAGATGCTGTGACAACCAAGATATTGGACAATAAATAGTGGAGAATTGGAATAATGTCTTGACATTCTTCGAATTATCAAGGTTTCTCATCGAAATATGTTGTCGCGAGTGATTTTATTAAAAAATTTATAATCCTCTTTACAATACATCGAAACAAACATATATCAAATTATAAAATTTTGTAATCAGAGAAAGATTTTGCGACTACTGAATAGATCTGATTTGTAATGATAAAACAGCATAAGTAGTACCCTCAAAATTTTCTAGCATATTTTTAAGTAAAGGTATTATCCCAGAAGACGCCTTGCATGGTTCTGGCCTACAATAGTTACGAAGTATGAACTTTTGCCTTGAATTTACCATTGCTACTAAGCCTGTCATGTGATTCTTAATTAGTTTTTTTTTTTTTTTTTGGCGATTAATTCTTTGCATGTTATTAAAAATATTCGGAAATCGAATTTGGTTTTACTTGCGTTTTTTTTTTTCAAGCCCATTGAAATAAAAAAGATGATACCGAATTAAAATTGCAGTCACAAAATCACACCGATATAATTAAGTCTTTCCATTTTCAAGCCATTGTATTTACATGCATGCTCCTAAAAACACCAACAGACAATTAATACGATGTTCTGCACTACGTTATGTTAAATCTGTGTACCGAATTTTATCCATCTAAATCTCTTCGTTCTATAGTTATATTAATTTATATTCGAGCAGCCGGACAGACAGACTTTCTGTGAAAGTATTTTGCTCATAATTTGATAGTAAGTTACAAATTTAGAGTAAAGATTATACGCAAAACTTCATCCGTTTAACTCAAATCATTTTTTTATTTATCTTTATCACAGACAGACAGATGAACAACTTCTTGAAATGAACTCAAGGATCTTTCTAATTCAGTGAGGTCTAAAATGTGAAAATTGATCAAAATATAAAATTCGGTTGTTTTGACGATTACAGTACCTTTTCTATAGTTTGTCTATGAGGAAATGAAAAATATTGTAAAAAATATTAAAATGTGCGTTATCACATCCATCTATTTTTTTAAATATTTTTTTGAACATCTGAGTTATCATTATCACATAAGGAAACAGATAAAATTATTCAAAATTTTTATAGAAATTTGAAAATTTTGTGGAAAGACCACATATCAGATTTCATGCTTGGTGCTCTTTACCTTTTTAAGTTATTGTATCCACAAGCGAACAAGTAGGCATAAGTCAGAAATAAATAAGCGTTTTGAATGCAGAAATATTTAAAATCTAGAGAATCATCACAGTTTCAAGGTTGTATTTTTCTACGTCTGCAATATTTTCTCTTCGTTTTGTCAAATGAGAGGAAGTACAATTTGTCATTCATTTTGAAACTGAGCAGTAGATAATTTTATTTTCAACATCAATAATATAAAGCTTTGCGTCCCAGAAAAAGCAAATTTTTTCACAATAATAACAACATGAATACATAATTTAATCCTGATTTTTTAAATCATAATAGACACGATACCAGGATTTTGGCAGACGTGGCTCGTGAAAAGAGCCTCATTCCGAGGCAAGTTGTCAGAAAAAAAGAGAAAATTTATATGTGTTTCTGTGATTTCTGCTTGCTTTCAGACATGAAAAGTATGTTTGCTGCATTGGACGGAATGTTGAAAACAATACTGAATGGCGAATTCAAAATGGAAGAGAGAGGAAGAAATTTGATTCTCTTTTCTTAAATATATGATAAACCACAGTTTATTCTTTTTACTTTCCGTATACATAATATAGCGAAAATAGTAATAGTCAAGAAATTTGAAATCTAAATTTTAATGAATTTAAGATATTTTTTACCTCCCCGAGTTCGAAACAGACATTTTTGAAATATGTCCGCTTGTCTGTGACAAAGATAACTCAAAAACGCTTTGAGATAAACAGTCGAAAGTCGGTATACGGTCTTTACATCAAATTGCAGATTTCTGTCAAAGTTCAAGCAAAATCTATTCATAAGCAATTTGTCCGCCCGTCTGTTCGAATATAAGTTATTACGATAATTACCAATCGAAGAGAGCTATATAGATAATATTCAGTGCATAGATACGTGTGTTATGTTATATGTGTTTATCGGTGTTTATGTTAGCATTTATAACAAACACCTAATTTTAAATCACACCCAACCATGGGTTAGCCTTATCTATCGATCTGTATTTTCAGAAACTTGTAAATGCTATATATCTTGTGCAATGATTTAAATATATCAAACTTGCTATGTGATTTTTAGATTACAAGTGCAGTTTTGTGTCAAGTCATTGCGTTAATTGATTGAGAAAAATGTGACAAGCACAAATTTGATTTTTGGATACTTTTAACGCATGCCAAGGAGTAATTGCCAAAAACGTGTAAAAGGTAACACGATAGATTTAGTAAGACTGCTAAATTCGCATCAAAAGTTAAGAAATATTAATTGTTGTAAGCCAATATCATACTAGGTGTTCTCTGGCATGACAAGTTTATTAGAAAATATAGGAGAAAGTTTGGGAACCACTCCCGCTGGTTTTAATTCTCTGCCGCTTACTTTCATACAATGTTTCATCATAATCTTGATTCAATCAAATCGATATGTATCTCATTTATGCGATGCTTTGTTTGTAGATCACTTTCGAGGAGTAACTGTAATGCAGAATAATAGTCGCCTTTAGTGGGCCAGCTTATTTGCATACTTGTTTATTCTTGACTGCGGAATGTGTTAATTAAAATTTTCCTCTTGTTATTTAATATGATTGGAAAAAATGAATTTAATTAACTATATGCGCTACTAATTACTATGGATACAAATTAAAGAGTATATAAACTGAAACAAAAGCGTTAGTGAAAATCCTATTCGCAGTCATCATTAATAATCATTTTTTTACTCTTAATTTTAACATTGTAAAAGCACACGAATGAATGAGTGTTAGAATGGATGAATTCAAATTTCATCCGTTACGTTACAAATGCGTTCACATGGCTTCGTGTTTTATTCAAATAACGTAATTATAGGCGAATAAACATAAACTATTTTTCCTACATTGTTTATAGGATCACTGGCAAAGCCTTATTTTGCGAGCACAATAAGCCAATAAAAAACTTATCTCGGATCACTGGTGGCAACGTTTTTCGAAAAGGGGATAGGAAACTTTATCCACCAACCTAATAAATGCCTGAATCTTCACGTCGATTATCTCGAAAAGCAGCCATTGTTGTACATAGCAGTTTAAATGTTTCGATAACTTCCCCCCCCCCTTTCAAGATTGATCGTAAATGTAATATTACTGGATGGGGAAGCAGAAAAATGCATATGGGGCTCTAAGTCTGCATATACTGGGTATTACCGAATTCGATAAGCAACACCAGGGGGGGGGGGTAATAGTAGGCATCATGAGGATAAACTATTACCATGCAATATGGGGTCCTAAACGGCGTTTAGTAGGGGGAAATACGGAGAACTGTTGGAAATTGTAAAAAATTAATTAAAAAATAGCAAATAGCAAAATAGCAACTGTTTCAACTATGAATTTCTTTTTTAAATAGAGGCACATATTTAAAAGTTTTTTTTTTTTTTTCGTTCTGGTAATATGCAGATTTGATGATCTAGGGATCATAAATTATTGAAAACGAAAAAGTAGTTTCAAAGCATATTTGCAAAAATATTAAAATTTGAAGAAAAATAAAAAGTTTGAAATGTAAGGAATTTTATATTCTTTAATTTGATATAAACGTGAAGTGTGAGAACTGGGGAGTTTCAAAATACTCAAGAAAAACTAAAATGTGCACCAGGAAATATCGCTGCAAAATCAATATCGATGTTCGCAGACAGCGATGTCATATTCGAAGTATAAATTCAGAGCAGAATAATAGGCATTAAGTAGATAAAAATAATTACCAGAAAACAGGTCGCAGGTAACGTTTATTCAGTGAAAATCTCAAAAACAGACGTCGAAAAGACAGTGAATCTGGTGAAGAAAATGGTCCAATGAATGTGAGGATTAGGAACAAGATAATCGAGGAAAAGCCTTCTCGTATGTAAATTTTCGAGAAAATTAAAATTAGTGAGAAAGTATTCATTTATAAGCATTGTAGAATTGATGGTCATTAAACTTCATTCGCAAATAACGTCAGATTTCCCAAATTTAACTAAAATGTGCTGGCGTTCCATCATACATTAACCAAATGTTTTGGCACACAATTACCGATTTTCTCTGTAGTAAATCCAGAAGAACATGCTGGAAAAAAACAAGGCACTTTGTGTTGCTAAGGCGTTCTGGAAGATGATACAGTCCAAAGAGATGACTCTGCCCAGATGTTTATAAAAACCCTGTGCTGTACATTCGAAGATAAAGTGATGTGGGGATTTTCGAATGGCCAAATATTCGCACTGTGTGTATTGAAGACACCTTCTGTCGTAAAGCAGGCTTCATGTGGGAATAAATCTATAGCAGAAAAGTATGCATCTTCCTGTGTGGCATCAAGTATCCAGTGTGCTTGATGCGCACTGGTTCCTGATCTCCACCTGATTTGCGATTTTCATTGAAAAACATTATCTGCGAGCATCGGTACTGGGGCAAAATTTTGTTTTTCTTGAATATATTTAAAAAAACACCATTTCTCGCACTTCACGTTTATATCAAATTAAAGAATTTAAAAATCCTTGCATTTTGGCACATTTATTTTTCTTCAAATTTTAATATTCCTCATGAAAAAAAAAACTTTTTAAAATGTGCTTTCATTTAAAAAGAACATTGTTGAAACACTATTATTTCTTAAATTAATGTCTTACAGTTTCCAACAGTTCTCCATCTAACTTTATTTTTGTGATTTTCTTCTACTAAGCGTGCACCAAGTTGTATGGTCATAGTTTATCATGATGTCTATTAGCACCCTTCTGAAGTTGTCTGTTGAATTCAGCAACACCTTGCAGAGTGCATGTAGATTTTAATTAAACAGAAACAAGGACTAAGAAAAAGGCATTTGAAAGGAATATAGTCATTGAAAAAGGTAGTTTTCATATACTTATCAATTGCTCATTAGTCGATTATTCAAATCTATTATCAGACTAAATTAGATCTCTGTCATCAGATATTCAATATTTGTATTTAATAATTATAACACAGTTTTCCAAAAGAATTACAAATAAAATTTTTATTTTTTAAAATTTGCTAGAAATAAGATTTACATTAACCCATTCAGGACTGTGACCACGGGGTTCTCCCTTGAAGACAGCATATACGAGACGAGCTCAAAGTAGCAGATATGTATATCTTTCACGACTTATGATATCATATATATCTTTCAGTTGAAGGTGGAAAAGTTCGTCTTATAAACGATACCTTGAGCCCTGAAGGGAGAATCATTTGATCACAACCTAAACAAGTTAAATTAAAAAGTGATTGTTAAAAATTATTTTTGAATTATCAATTCTCGCTTTTTGTTATCTTTAAAACATTACATGGAAAAAAAACATTTATTAAAATATAAAAATTATTACTCACCGTATGACGAGGTTTGTTACCTAGACAAAGTTTCGGGTGATTTCCCATGACCTTATTCAGTTTGAGAAAGAACGTTCTCATGCTATGATCCGTGGGCTGCTCTTTGAAACCTTTCAATCTGTAAGTAAACGTTCCAACATTCGGTTGCTCTTCTGCCCAAGCGGTTACATAGCCACTAGTACTGAAATTTTTCCACACAAACGGATAAATGTCCACAAAGTTTGCATTTTTCACTCGTTTCCTTGTTTCTGGCAACTCAGATTCCGTGGATCCTGTCAGAATGGGAATAAGGGCTTGAGGTGTACCATCCCCAACAATATTGTAACCCTCTAACACAATGCCTTGTAAGTTTTCTGTTAGATATTTGTATGTTTTTGGTAATTTCCGAATGAAATGCATTCTGGACATGGAATCGAGTCCATACATAATCACATTTAGTTTCATGGATTGTGGCGGTGGCTCGATGTCTTTTAGCTCATCTACCAACGTTTCGTTTCTGTGGATGCCCGCCATGAGGTTCTTCCATAGCTTCTTGTCTGCTCCCTCACATTTCACAACGAAGAAATCCTGCTCTAGCTTAACAGGTGCAGCATCCGAAACTACCTCGACAGAATTTCCGAGCTTTATATTGAAATCGTCCACCCTCTCGATATAGGAAAGTTTGCACTTTATCTTTCCATGGAGCTTGGTTGCCTCAGAGGTGATAAATACAGTTCCCTTGCGAGTTGTTACCCAGTCTTCTTCTTTGTTGCAGTTCAACTCTCCCAGGTCTTTAATATGCCTGTAATAGTAATAGTCTTTAAAAAACAAAAATCATTCTTGAAGCATGTAATCTTGAGCATAGTTAAGGAACATATTTATTTCATTGCATTGACTTAATTTGGGAAAACGGAATCGAAATCCGAAAGCATTGAAATTTTAACTTGGTTTCAAGAAGGAAAAGGGAATTTCAAATAAAAACACATGTTTCCACTCAAGATTTTAGTAAGATAAAAAGGTAGGTTCAGAGATGAGGTACACTGGTGACACTGTACGACGCATTCCAAGTGGAAGGATAAATCATATTAAAACAGAATAAAACATAATTACATTCATTTTCAAAGCGCAGACTTTATTATACAGTCCTTTCTTTGCATTTTTCAGGCATTTTCCTTAAATATTAATTATTTTATATGCCACAATTAGCCAGATAGGTCAAATGAAAATTCTTGATCTTGAAAACACACTCAACCATTATATTCAGTTTAAATTACTATATTTTACATTGAAAAGAATCATTTCTTCAAATAAATTTTTAAAAATAACCAAGTATGCTAGCTAAATTATTGAAAATAGAGTCATTAACATCAGAAAACTTGTTCTCTAATGACATCCTTATAACATAGCTTTATAATAAATAACAAAACTACATTATGACTCGTTCCAAAATAAGGAATGCTGCAAGAAGTGTTTATAATGAAATTTGATTCGGTAGCATTTTTATGTAGAGGATGAGAAGAAAATGTAACATTGAATAAGATATAAAGAAGTTCAAATGATATCTACTTTCATTAATAAAAAAATCCTGTTATTTTTTAAAGCATTTTGAAAAAGTGATTTAATGATTTAAAACAGCTTTGAAATAAAATGATTGAGAAGAGTTGAAGATAAAACAACTGACAATAAAAGTTCCCAAGTCGGTCACTTAACTAATATTAAACATGAATGTGTGTGTACTTGTTTATTAACTCTCTATAGGACGAACCATTGGACATCCAAGTACCAAATATGGAACATATATACCTTGAAGAATGAAAAGATGTACCTAAGAGCAAATTATTTAAAATTTTAATTTTTATTAAAAATTAGCCTTTTTTAAATTTAAATTTATTTTGATTATATCTAATCTATGGAAGTATTTCAGCATAAAAATGAATTTTACATCGTTTAAAAATATAAACAATTATTTTTAATGGTACCAATTTCAATACTGTACAAGTTTCTTCTAAAGTTTGGCATTTTTAAAAAAAATATTTTTGTTTATTTCCCACAATAATTAACATTGTTAACTTGAAATTCAAACCGTTTTCATAGTTTCATCATATCGTATTATTTTCTCCATTGCTGAAAGCCAAAGAAAAATTGTTAATATCTGTGTCGTTTAGAAGACAAACAAAATTGAATTTAAAATATCGCGAAATTTTGTAAAATAAGTGAAGCGAATATTTATATTTTTGACAGTGCTATAATGTTATGGGATTATCTCCATTAGAAATATTCATGTATATAACTAAAAGAACTGAAGAAAGGCAATTAAAAAGTTTTAATGGATATGATTAATCAATTTATTTTAAATTAAATAAAACCAACATTCCTGGTGAACTAACTGTCGTTTGAGGCAACTATTTACAAAATTACAACTATTTACGATTTTTTGAAAATATCTCTATAATCAAGTATTTTTTTAATTGAAAAGCATAAAGTTTTGTATCGTTATATTTACATATTCTTTTCGAGTAAGTCGAATTTAGGATTTTCGATTTGTAAATCAGTCACGTGACTGAAGTAAAGAGAACCATTTAAAGAGAGAAATTTTCTAAGAATAATTGTTGCATCTGTGTTTTCCCTAATATGACTCATCTGTGTGTGAGATATGAAAATTAAATTTCTCTTTTCATAAGCAAATAACATACTAATAACAGTATTTTTTTATTTTTAAAAGAAAAAAAAAATTATTATAATATTTTAGTTCTTAGTTTTAATACATAAAAAATCTCATAAATTTTCCTGAAATTCGTTAGTAATAACAGTCTATAAAACAAATAAAATCTAGATAAATTTCAGTCTATAAAATTTCTGTATGAACTTCGAAATAAATATAACCGTAAAGTCAATATGAAACGTCTTGCAATACCAAAAAGTTGATTCCATTTTTCACTCAAAGACAATTAATGTATATAAAAAAATTAATTCAATTCCTACTTAGGTCAATAAAGAAAGAAATTATTTTGCTACTTTTTATTAAATAATTATCAAAAAATTGTTAAGCATAAAAAATTATTGATTTTCTCATGAATTGAACTAGCATTCTTTACCTTCTCGCGAAAAATACGGAAATCTTTGCGTTTTACCGATTCAGCTACTATTGATTTCAATTTTCATTACAAACTACTAAAACTATTTAAAGTATTAAAAATGAATTAAATTTAATTAATGAATTAATATTTCAAAAAACTGTATTAATATCAAATGTCATCCTCCACAAATTAAAAAAAAATGGTTTTGAATTTAAGTGGATGAACAGAAAGTATTATATTAACAGCTGAAAATTTGAACACGATATATAAATAAATATATATATACTATATAGGGAGTGAACTAATAGGAGGAACTGAAATAAAATACCAAATACACGCTTGCTTTTAATCGTTCTACTAACTTTGATTCTCCGTCATTTACTTTTTGGTGCTATACAAAACACCAAGAAACAATATCTAAATTGTTCTTTTAGGAGAAAAAAAAAAAACCCGTCTGCACATTTGACCAATGTTTACGAATGCAGCAAGAATAATTTTCAACAATTTATGCCTTCATAAATTACCGGAACTCGACACACATTCTTTCGAAAATTCTCTCCGGTAATTTGTAATTTGCAAGCGAAAAATGTGTCTTGGCTGAACTCAATTGGATGGAATTTGGGAATAATTTCTGTACGGTTATTTTGTAAATTAAAAACACGGAAAAAAATCTTTGAAGTTATTTATTATCATTTCTGCTACCTTGAATACGATGAAATTGATTTATTTTCCTTTGTTCTCTTTTAACGAATGCTCTTTTCGCATATTTTTATACTTTCCAAATTGTTTTCAAGGATGATTTTTATTTATGAAGTTTTTATTGATTATTTTTGGATCGTTGACAGCTCCTGTATACTTTTCCGAAGAGAACTTGTAATTATGTTTTATACTTAAATATTTTTGGGTATCAATAATAAAGGAGGGAAAATGGAAGCACCTTTTTTCCCCTTTCTTCTTTACTTTGTATAAAGCATACTGTTGAAACAAAAAACGCAAAATTCGGCACGATTACATTTGTGAAAATAGAAACATGCAATGCAGATTTTTTACAAACCACTTTATAATAGTGTTATTTTTTGAAGGTTTGATTTGGTTATTAATTAAAGATTTAGCGAAATTCTGCTGTTCTGCTTTCTTTTTTCGAACAAGTTCTGAAAATATTACAACCCAAAACTAATTTTTATATCATATGAAAATCCAAAAAAGTTCAATCCCCATGGAATTCCTTCCCAATTTTAATAAAATTTTGAAAGTATAATTAAATATTAACCATTAATTAAATATTAACCATTTTCACTGTTCTAATGAAATCCATTATTGTTTCATTAATTTTTCATGTTGTTTCAAATTTTTATTATTTTATACTGTGTTTTCTTCTATGATTGTTAATTAAGGTATAAACTATCGGCTTATTTTTTTTTCTTATTGATTTAGGATTTTTTTAAAATGTAGATTTAATTTTTTCTTGATTTCATGACATATATAGAAAAGGTTTAACTTCAGAGTAAACAATGATCATTTTTTAAAAATTTAAACGTTTTTAAATGGTATGCTTTTTTGTTTTTGCTAATTATAAAAAAGAATGCATGCAAGTATGTTTGTTAGCATTATACAGGGCAGATCATTTGATCTAAAATTACCAAATTTCGCACAAACTTTGTAGGGTGAGAATGGACCGAATATATCTTTTTGTAGTTAATTTTCAATAACTCTCTGTTTGGTTCTTCAAGACAGCACATATGTTAAACGTAGAAAAGAACACACTGGTATTGTCGCTTTCGCACACAGCATTATGATAAGCAGTTCGCAGGTGGAATGCGCAGAAACGAAATCAGAAGCCTAATCACTCAGATACTCTAACACGAGAAAAAATAGTCACTTTATCCCAATACTTTTGGATATAAGACCCAGAGCTACCGAATTCAGCATTTAGCTAATAACTAATAGCTACTCATTGAAAAAAGTCTCAAAAAAATTTAATTACACTTTTGATTTAAAATTAATAAAAATTCAGAACAAAGCTATTTTTTTCACCACTTTAAAATTAATCATATCAAGGCTTTGAGTTTTATTAATTTTATTTCTGCAAGATTTTTTTCATTATTTTTTACTGAGTTTTAAAAAATAATTTTAATCATGTTTCATAACAGTGCTTTTTATTATTTTAGATCCTTTTATATTCACGAATGTTATGACAGAATCAAATACATCATTTTGTGTGTGTACGCTATAGTTGTCATGATTAAAAGAATCTTTCAAAAATAAAATAAATACAAAAGAATTAATTTAAAAACCTTACCCTACCACGTTTCGGATTTGAGCTTTAGATTGCTTAATTTTTTTTTCCTACTTACTTTTTAATCAGCGGATTCATGACGTCTAGAATCGGATGGCGACACGACAGTGGCTCCCGCTTCTCGTCTTTTCCTACGCTCTCTTCAATTTGATTATCCGAGAAAACATCCTTCGTCAATAAAAGCATTCCATAGTGCAGCATCCAGACGATTGCGAATGCGACGCCGGCAAGGAGGGCACAACGAAGACGCATTAAACGCATTTTTTATTTTATTTTTAAATCCTGCAATGAGAATAACAGAATTTGAATATGTTGAATCTTTATTTTTCGAAAGTTAATTAAATACAAAAACAATGTAAATATTTACCACTTTTATCGACAAGGACAGGTGTATCGAAAAAGGAATATAATTTCGAATGATAATAGAGCTGAATGTTTATTTTGAAATGACCTTCACCGATTCCATGAAATCGTTTAAAAATCAATGTTTCAAAATAATGTTTTGCAAGCATTTTCTCATCAATAAATTGAGACGCTGAATCCTCTGCGTTAAAAAAAGATATAAAACTGATACATTTGGCTAATAAAGAGCCTCGAGCCCTTGACTCTCCTAATAATATTATAAGTTTAAATTAGTGGATGCATTATACTAGATCAGAGAACCTGGATTAGAGCTTTATAAAAATGTATTTTGACAGCAAACCACCACATTTATTAAACAAAATATTATAAAATATAAGAAATTACAGAGAAAATTCTTCTATTTGTAATATTTAATACAAAATATCATATATATCTTTATAAAATATCATACACTATTTCAATATAAGCCTGTTGGCCATTAATATTTGTATCTAGTGATTTATTTTCCTTTTTAACCCTAGAGATTTCTTTCCTTTTGACTTGTTATAAGCACTGAATAATAAGAGAGTCTGGAATTCGGGGTACATAAAATCTATTCTTCAGACATTACCCCATTAATGTATGTATTGATACATACATTTTGAATTTATGAGATCAAGTATCATAAAAATGACGATCAAAAATATTTTTTTAAGTGAAAATCATGAAAACGATTTGTTTATTAAAATTAGCTATTGCTAAAATTTTCAATTAAAATATTTTTCGTTGCTTCTTCTTAAATGATTAATTCAGTGAAGTATTCTTACATTGTAAAATTCAATAGACGTGTCACACGAATCCTATCGATACTGTTACGTTCAGTACTGGCAGAGTGGTCGGCCGTATGCAAAAAGAAGACGTGCGACACGAAATATTTAAAATAAAATGTTTTCTGTCGTTGTTGTCTTGTCCAATAAAAGTAGTGCAGTAGGATCAAATTGATCCAAAAATGTCCAAGACAGCTCTGCTCACATCAATAACCTCAATAGAATAGAGGAGTTGGTGTGGGGGATCGAGATGGATCCTCAAGAGCTTCGCCAATATGGCAAGGCAATCAAAGACATGGTAGGGAGAGAGTTCAGTATCTGTGCAGTGAGGACAACTCCTGTAGCTTCCATGGCTATCGGGGGATATTTTCATACCCTTGAGGTGATTAGTCTTCAATCTGGGAATGGTAGTGGAGATAGCTCAGTTGCAATTTTTTTTTTTTACGACGACGTAAAAATCATTCATTCTGCAATACTTTCAGAAATTATTATGGATTAATAAGATTTCGTTAACTTTTTTATTAATTAAAACTTAATCGTTACAGATTAACATTCCCATCTTTCAAATATATTAGGTTGTTCGGAAAGTAATTTCGTTTTTTCCTGACAA
>JAPMOQ010000725.1:182647-218241 GCA_026543055.1 Argiope trifasciata
ACACACACACACACACACACACACACACACACACACACACACACACATCGAGCTTTATTATAAGTTTATAGATAAAGACTAATGAGTGTTGAATGTCTTTAGGAAGTAAACGCTGGACAAACATAGAGCTTCAAAAATTTGATGCAGAAACATTAGAGAAAGGCAATATGAATTTCGAATATATTTTTCTTTCGAAATTTACTTAAAATTGAGATTTTGCCATATTGCAAGGTAACTTCCTAATATCCTCAAGACAATGTTTCGATGCATATTGCAAGCAATGCAAGAGATGAGATTAATGATCAGAATATGAAAGTATTGGACTGACCAGTATGAAGTCAAGGTCTTAATTCAATTGATTACCTTTGATGCGTCATGTGTCATTAAGTTTATAGTATACTAGCTGGTACACGGCACGTTGCTGCCATAGAAGAAATTTTTATTTATATAGATTACATACATATTCGATAATTTTAATATGCTTATAACCATCCTGTAACTGCAAGCAATATGTAGTCGTTTTATCGCAATCGGATGAGCGGGACGACAGCGCATTTAGAGACATATAGACAAACATTCACTTTTATTTATATAGATTACATATTGAATAAATTTACTATGCCTATAACCATCCCGTAATTTCAAGTAATAAGTAGTCAAAGTTTTATCGCAATCGGATGAGCGGGGTGGCAGCGCATAAGAGATATACAAACATTCACTTTTATTTATATAGATACTATGGTAATGTAATGTATTCCATACAATATTCTTCTGTAAATAAATGCAAGGGATTTCTGGAGCACGTATAGAACAAAATTCATCTTCAAACCATACAAGCTTTAATTTATTCGATAGAAACTCGTATTTATTAACTGGCCAACAACAATAGACGCCTAATCAGTTTTTAAAAATTTAATTTCGTTGTTGTCTAAACTTTTGAGAAAATGATAGTTTGGCTTTTAATCTTTTGTAACTTATAATGTGCTAATTCAATTTTCATTGTTCTAATAGGTATTTTATCATGTGTTAAGTGTATATTGCCTCATATATGTTTTTATTGTTATTACAAATGAATATATAACGCATTATACGGAAGCTATGCTAGGAAACCTGATTAAATGTATTTTTAAATCTGTATGAATTTGTTTCTGGTCTAAACTTTTGCGTCGCGATGTAACAATAGATTTCAACATGGAAAATTATGGGTTGTATATTTACTCATTTGGAATGTTCCGGCAGTGAAAGAAGTTGAACATATTCCGTTTTATCTCTTCAGAAGTGTTTTTATTTACTTAATGTAAACATGATAAATTATTTGTTCAGAGAGAAAGGGAGATTTAAACACTGACATGTAAATACTTATTCATTACGAAATAACTCTCGTCAAATGATAAAAGACATTTGTAATGCTTACTATACCATGAACATCGTTACTGCCATCGAATCCTCTAAATCCTATGGGCAATATTGTTTCATTTAATAATTTGTCAAATTCTTAATAAATGAAAATGAAATTAATGGAATAGGCATTATCAGTGGATGTTCATTCAAATCTTCGAAGAAAATCTAATCCCTAAAATATTAAGGATATATACTTCCGATTAAAATAAATGTACCAAATGGCATGAATATTTTATGTTATTTGACTCATTAAATGGGCCGCTGGTGGTAAAATCTCGGCTTCGGAACCGGTAGCTTTCAAGTTCTAAATCCGATTCCATCGAAGAACTATCGTGTAAGCGGGTGTTGTGCACTTTTAATCCATCGGGGAAAAACTTCTTCCCACTGGTGTGGTGGGGACGTTTGGAGAGGGAGTCACCAGCTTAGGTACAGTCCTCGTTATCAAAAAATTACGGGATCGTTCAAAATTACGGGATCCATCCCAAAATAGCCCTAATGTTACATTGAAATGAGACGCCAATATAATCAAACCAAACTGAGTCATTAAATATGCTTCTGGAAAAATTACAAAACCAACATACAAATTTAATTACAAAGCCATCAAATGTTGTTCGACTTATTCCATGTTTTTGTAATCGTTTTCTTTTCCTGGTGTTCAGAATTGGGAAATTTTTCCGACACGATTCTTCTCGTTGGTAGTATTGCCATTTAATATTCTACAATTTAATTATCAATTGATTAATCAAATTCTGGTTCCTACTACCAGAGGCACTATAGAGAAAATATTATATTTGTCTTCAATAATAATCATTATGAATTAAAAATGGAAAATATTTATTAAAAAAGTTTTATTGGGCTTATAAAAGTATACTTCAAAAAATTGCTTTTTACAGAATATATATTTATTTTTACTCTTTAAATTTACTTTTTTAATTCCATTAATTATACTTCAAATTATCGAACTTTTCAAAGAATATGTAAGTTCTATATTCCTATTGTTCCCCTCAATCTTCAGATTACTCATTCTGTGTTTGTTAAACTTCAAATAAGTTTCAAACGTTTGCACTGATCACTTGTGGTGTTGTCATTCAAAATTTTGGAGAAGTCTCGTAATAAAAATCAAATATAAAGGAAAATAAAGTAAAAAAAAATCTCAATTTTCATAGAATTTTTTATGCTTTTACATGGCAGCTTTTGAGAAATGAGATTCCTATTAAATTCTGATAATTCACAAAAATTACATTCATGTGAGAGCAAAAAAATACAAAATATATAGTATTAATATGTTAACAAGAAATTTAAAAAAAATGTCGAGTTTGTAGTTAGTTAAAATATTTTTAAACTTTATATAGTCATAATATAATACAAATTCAATATTTAGGAACAATCTAAAATACATAAGAAACGAAATTAAAAATTAGTCTTCTATATCGAAATTTAGAAGAGAAAAAATTCGAACTGTTCCAAGATCAAAGAATTTCAACTTACTTAGATATCAAGAATTGAGCAGAAAATATTTCAAAGATGTAAACATACAATAACTTTTTTTCCCAAACTTTAACTACTTTTATAAATACTATTTTAAAAGGAAAATAATTTTTCAAAAATACAGCCTTTCCCAGCAATAAAGGAGTTGTGTATATTAAGAAGAAGCTGTGCATATTGGTTGTTTTATCTGGATTGAATTCAAAATTGGTTTTCTTCCTTTTACTTGCCAAGTGCTGTAAAGGTAAGTTTTACTCTTCAAGCTGCAATAAATACGACAATTCTATTTCCTTTATAGTAAGAAATAGATTTTTAGAAAACCCATCAGTGTATTCCTATTCCGTTTAACGGTTAAATGCTTTATGAGCTTTATATACTCAGACGCGTTAACATAAGTAAAGGATTTGATACGCGTAACGTAAGTAAGTTGTAAAAGAACCATGCATTTGTAAAGTTATCTGGTTTAACATGCTGTAATGGGAATGTTTTCATTTTCTAGATAAATATGTAAGTTTGTGCTATTAATAAAGAAGAAGTTTCTATTTCCGTGAATATTTGTTTTAGATTCTTAATAGTAAATTTAATATTAAAAATTAATGATAATGGTTTAATGAATGTTGTAAATAAACGAAGACTTTATATTCAGAATCTTAATAATTACATTCAAAACTTAATTTTACATAATTTTAAATTTATGATACAAAAATCATAATTTTTAGAAATCTGATATTTGTAAGTAATTGGAATTTTTTTTCAGTGCTCACCTCTGAATAATCAAAACTAATTAGTAATTTATGAAAAAATAACCTTTAAATAGTGAGATAATTTACTATGAAACATCATTATAGAAGCTTGAATGAAATACTATTCTTGCATTTGAAAAGAATGCGCATATAAATTTTAGTCTCTGTTAACCGGTAAGTTACTATAAAAACTTATTCTTGTTGATTTAATATATATTTCTTAATTCTTGTAAAACTACTTTTGAGGTATTATGATATTCTTAATCATTTTAATATAGCATAGAGTCCGTTTTCTTGTTAAAAATATTACAAATTATTTTAATGAATTTTTTTTCAAAAGTTACTAAATAAACAGGTTTTTATATAAAGCAACGAATTTCGAACTGTTAATTTAAGAGTAAGTAATCATTACGCCGAAAAATAAGACTTGACTAAATATAAAAGTTTAAATTACAGAGCTCATTATTATGAAAATACTCATATCAAGAATCTTAATTTTAGAATTATCGCAAACAGATAACCATACAAGTTAAAACAACTTAATGAATTCAAATTTTTAACGAAACTTTAAATAACTATTAGCATTGAAAAACTGTGGATAATTCGAAATTATTTTTTAATTAAAAATTGAAACTGAAATTTATCAAAAGTTACTTTAATTTTTTAATCCTTTATTGATTTACTTTTTCTCATTAGATGCAATTATTTGTGATCGCAAATAATTCCTTTAAGACATTTAATCATTAAAAAGTTTTCTTATAGTATTGTACTCAATGAAAGAGGAATAAAAATATTATATTAAAAGTACATTGAACTGTTTATTTTGATTTTTTATTGCATCTTTCTGCTTTTAAAATCCTGTATGGTTTTTGTGCATTAAAATTTACTTATTTGATTAAAATTACCATTATTACAAAAAAATTATTATAATTTTAATTACTTCATAAATATTTCTTTATTAATTACTATTCATTAAAAATGGTATTGAAAATTTGTTTTATACTTCTGAATTCTTTATTAAGTCTAATTTTTCTAAATTCGTATTTTTGAATAAATAGATTTTTCATTGCTGTCCAATCACATTCAAATGAGTTGAGTTCTAGCGAGAACAGCGATGGATTGTTTAAATGAAATGAATAAACAGATATAAGTTAACTTACCTTTTTTAGTTTATCCTCAATGATATAACAAACTAGATTCACGATGAAAAATCATTGTTTTCTGAAAATTACTTAAAAAATTCTGCTATTGTGGATATGATTTCTAGAAATTTGAGAACCTGGCTTAAGGAAGAAGAGTCCACATTCCGGAAGGAAATCTGCGAAGAGAGAAAAACTAAATCAAGAAATAATCCACAATCCTCGAAGTTGATACGTCTCAGACAAAACTTCACATTCTACTGATAAAAAAGAACAAAATCCGCAGCTGAATTTTCCACTGCCTGGGAGAATAGGACATTTCCCGTCACTTTATTTTATGGAGGCTAATAGAAGATTTAAACAATGACGATTCTACCTCGGTGGGGAAACGATAGCTCCGATGTAGGGGCAATAAATATTTATAATTCGACGACTGTTGGCGGATTTTATGAGATCTATAGAATCTGAACAGATGATGGCGTGTAGGTATAGGAGAAAATATGGAGAAACGAAACTATGAGAAATGGGGGCAATTTGATGAATTATTTTCCCTTTGTTTCGCCTGACATGTTTCCCAATTTAAGAATCAAAGCAAATTATTTGTTTATTTTACAGCTTTAAAAACAAGTTCTTTTTTTAAATTTATGAATACATAAATTTATTGATTGATAAAATCATAAATATATTATTCCTTCTTTTATATGTAATAGTATAGTATAGTATAGTATGTATATCAAGAGTGTAATAACAGTATATATATTTTTATAGGTTACTAACTGATGTCAGTGCGTTGCTATCACAGAAAAAATAATTTTGGAAATATCGTTTGAAATTTGAAATAACTCTCTTATTTAATTTGGAATGATAGAAAGAATATTTTCTTGTTGAAGAGGAATACATTCATTGAAATGGAATGATATATAAGGGAGAACTACAATTAATACTTATTCTTTTTTTTTAACTTTATTATTCAAGTACTTTAGAGTAAACAATATTTTTGTTTTTGTTTATCTCGTTCTCAACAACAACAACAACAACTAATTCTTGACTGACTAACTCGTAAGCATCCAACATACTACTGATTAATTTTTTTGTGTTCCTATAACTTTCGTGCAGGTACCAGCAATAAGTTGGCAAACTTTTACAGTAATCAAATGGACGGTATGACAGCGCATAAGATACCAACAAACAAAGGTTCATTTTTATATATTAGATGAGAAATGTTAATCTTGAAACATACTAAAATTCTAATGAAAGTAACATTATCAGACATTGGTGATTTGAAAACATACACATAAAATGATCAAATCGGTGTTGGTACGATGGCAATCCCAAAAAAAAGGTCTATTTTTTGGGGACGTAGAGAAAGTTTTAATACAGTTATTGGCAATATTATTGTGAGTGGTGCCTTCTCCGCTACCACATAAGCAGGCAGGCACTTCTCTCGGATGCTCAGTCTTGGTTTGGCAGCCATTTGAAATGGAGCTCCCGATAAACGTTACCGCCAAGAGCGAAGTGCGCGCAGTTATTCGATTTTTGAACGTAAAAGGCGTTAAACCGGTTGAAATTCACCACCTATTGACGGAAGTGTATAGACAGTCGTGCATGGATGTCAAAAACGTTCGCAAGTGGTGTAGAGAGTTTACAGCCGGTCGTACTGAAATTCATGAAGAAGAAAGGAGTGGGAGGCCGTCGATTGCCGACGAGACAGTCGCGAAAGTTGAGGAACTCATGCGTAAAGATCGGAGGATCACTCTGGATGCTCTCTGGATTTTGGTTCCTGAGGTTTCCAGAAACACATTCCACAGGATTTTAACTGAAAAGTTGTAAGGTTCAACGCTTCCTAAAGGGCATGGCGGCAAGCTGGTATGAAATGGGCATTGTAAAACTGCCACAGCGTCTGCAAAACTGCATCGACTGAAATGGTGATTACGTTGAAAAATAAAGCATTCTTCAATCTTTAAAGTGATGTAGCAATTATAGAAAATAAACGGTTCTTTGTATATCGAAAAATATAGGAGACCTTTTTTTGGGATTGCCCTCGTATAAAGAAACTATGAATTTTGCAAAAATATTATAAGCGAATTTTGAAAATTTACTGTCATTAAATATAAATGATATATAATTATGCTGTTATACAAGAGAGGTAACTCGTAGCCACCATTCAAGACGGAGCACCAATTTCGCATTTGATTTATTTATTTTTCTATTATGGCTGTTAAAAATACCTACAGAATGATTAAAAGATGTAAATTAACTTTTCAGTGAAATTCAACTTAAAACAAATATTATATCTGTATATATATATATATAATGTTTTTCGTAACAATAAAAAAGCTCGTGTAGCAGGTGAATAATTTTACATCGAATTACTTTTTCGCGTGTAAAGGATTAATGTTAAACCATTCTGCACTCCTCCATTTCTCAACAGAAATATAAATATCAAAAAGCATTCCCTTCAACAAAATAACATTCTTATTTTGTAATTAACGATTTATTTTGATTTAATGACCAATTACTAAGCAACTTTTGCCATGTTTAGAAAAACATTTAAGGGTTAAAAACTAAACTATTGATTAGTAGCTGTTGTGCATTAAAAAGGCAATCCACTCAAACAAATTGCCTAAAATCGACCTCAAAGTTAAAATAAATCCGTAAGTATCAAATTATTTTCATATTATTAAAAAAAATACATTTCAAAGTTTCAAAAAACTTATATAGTTTATATGAGGATCATTTTTAAATAAATGTATTCTACTTACACTCTTAACACGTTAAAGGCGGGAGTCGTAGTATTACGATTTGATCCACGTTGTCTAGCATACTTTCGTCAAGATCCCCCGCTTTTGATGTGTTGAGTGAAAAAAAAATGCCCAATTTCCAAAGATTTAAAAATTTGAAATAACTTTGAACTATTATTAAACTTTATCAGGAAACTTGGAAGACAACATTTCTCCAAGAAACTAATAAGACAGAGGAGCCCTGTTGATTTTTCTTACTAACAGATGTCCATTCCTAGTGAATCCCATCTAAAAAAAGGCTAGAGCAATTATTGTTATAATACGTTGACAAAGTTTTGCTAGACTGATAATCAATTATTGCCACTGCAACAGTCTTCTCCTATTTCCTCAAAATTCATTTTTTATTACGAACTAGAAAGAAGCATTTTTTTTTTGATGTATTTTATATACATTATTTTTATAATGAATGTTTTTCTTTTCAATTTATGCTATTAAACATGGTATTAAGAATTGATAACTGTTTAAAATCAATATTTTATATGCAATAAAATAATTAACAATTTTAAATATCTTCTAATTGATAATTCTTCAATAAATTTTAATAAAGAAGTAAAATGAATAATTCTCATAAAATAATTAAATGAAATTTAATAAAATAATAAACTGAATAATTCTAATAAAATAATTAAATGAAATTCTAATAAAATAATAAACTGAATAATTCTAATAAAATAATTAAATGAAATTCTAGTAAAATATTAAACTGAATAATTCTAATAATGCAATAAAATTTATAAAAATAAAATTAATAATTCCAATAATGTAAGAAAATTAATATTTTATAATTAATAATTCTTCAATAAATTTTAATAAAGAAGCAAAATGAACATTTCTAATAAAATAATTAAATGAAATTCTAGTAAAATAATAAACTGAATAATTCCAACAATGCAATAAAATTTATAATAATAAAATTAATATTTCAATTAATGTAGTAAAATTAATAATTCTAATGCAACAAAATTAACAACAACAACAAAAAAATTCAACAAAACTTAGCTGCAACAAAAAAAATTCTAAATATCAAAAACATTTCTTTGGGTTCAATACGATATATAATATTCAGTTCTCATTTTTTTTATTAAGCTAAAAGCGGTTGTTTACCAACGTAGTCAATAAGCAAAAGTAAAAAAAAAAAAAAATCATTGTATTGATTTTTCTGTGGATAATGGTTGAATCGTTGTACTTTAGACACGTGCTTGCTTATAGCCTCTTTGTCTTAAATGAAGGAAAAGGGGGTCAAAACGAAAAAGTTTTATGAAGACATTGGGATGATTTATTCAACATGTTGACAGGAAATATTTTTTAAAGCTAAAGAATGCACTTATTTTCTTGTTTGTCAATTCTGATTGATCGAATATCCTTTCAAGAGATAGTGGGACAATTCGTATTTTCATGGAAGTTGATTCCATATTCTGTAATATTTTGGATAACTAAACAATATATATTTTACAATTTTGACTTCATTGCACAGTCCCGATTTTTTCAAAAGCTACACATTGAAGACGGTAATAAATCATTTTGTCATTCATACTTTGGTTTAAGACAGACAGACATAATCTGTCTGGAAGGAAGGTTAGATGGAAGCATTTTCATAATAGCTGTTTTCCCTTCTGATATTTCTTTAACCCTATGGGTACACATTAATTTGGAAAAAAAAAATTTAGAGCATATTTAATTTTGTGGGCAAGTAAGAACAGTAGATTTTATGCAAGAATTAGTTTGTTTCATATTATTCATTATATATACCCCTACATAATATTGAAATAACTTTAGGCAGTTAATCTTACAAAATAGTTTTAAAACAAAAACTCTGGTTATGATAAATAGCAAATTATTTATAATTTTGAAGCATATAATACTTTTCAAAAGAGGTTGGTGAATGAAATGGTATTTTGTATTCTTCGCACTGCCATCCAGTGTCCTTCCTAGTTTGTTTCTTAGTCCTTTGACCGCATTCGATGTATCAGAAAGCCATTTGCCACTGTGGCCAAAATAATACATGACGTATTGATACGTAAAATGTAAATATGTTAATTAACTTTGCTTGATGATAAACTTAATTATATAGTCACAACTGAAACAAAAAATGATTCGATTATAGATATAAAAAATTTTTAAATGGTAATCTCTGTGTTGTTGGTTTTTTTCGATGCACGCCTGTATGACTTGAAATTCCTTGCAAACTTTGAATAAAGAATGCGATCATATATTTTCTTTGCTAAATAGCTTTGTAAGAGTTTTATATTTTATTCCATGGTGACTTGTGATTAAAATATCTTAATCCAATGAACACTGAGAGACTATCTAAATGGATTTAAGTTATTGTGCTTTCGTAACTCAGCATAAAATAATGCAAGTAATTCAGCCAAGACTTTGCTGAAAAAATTGACGTTCAGCTTTGCAAATCAGAATTTTATTTTTCCAATGAATATCCTTATAAACTTTAAATAAAAAAGATATATTGCTAGGGAGTTTTTTTTATATTGGAGCTTGAGACTATGCATGATAAATTTATTTTACTTCAATTAAACAGAAGAGTTATAATATCTTCTGATTTTTGTAAATTTTAACGAAAATAATATACAATTTGGTTATTAAAAGATTTATGCGTTTCATCTTTTTTACCTTAATTTAATATGTATCGGTACAAATTATTACATATGAATTATTATTAATGGATTAAAAACAAAATTTTTCTTAATTTTGATTCTTTGAAATGAAATGTACGAGCTTCTGAGAGACTAAGGTTGCTTATTTTCGCCTCTTTAAACCTTTGATAATATACAAAATTAGGTTGAAATCTCTTTTAGAGTCTTCTTTTATATTGCTTATAATACCAATACGCTGATGCCAAAATGATGCAGTGGAAAGATATCGAAACAGTCTAGTGAAACAACAGTTGATAGTTTGGAATGTATAAAGCTAATAAATTGAACAGTATATTAAAATAAACCCCAAGCTAAAATAAGAAAGCTAACGACAATTACTACTGAATAAATATAAATCTATCTAGTTTATTATCGAATTCCTAATCCTTTGATTGCAATTTTGTTATTCAAATATTAATTATATTTGAAGAAACAGGAATAATTATTTCAAATTGTATTGACTATTCATAATTGGATCTTTCTATTATTATTATTTGCAGAATGAGAAACTGTGAATTATTTTACCGAATTCAATTTTGTTAATAATATTAAAGATGTTTATAGTACAGTAAAAGCTCCTTATTCGCGCTCCCTTCATTCGCGTTTTCACTATTCACGGATTAAAAAAATGAGACCCAATTCCTATATTCGTGTCTAAAAATTTCTTTATTCGCGGATGTAATAAGTACATAGAAAACAATAAAAGGATTCCAATAGGTGTCCAACCCAATATCCTTTGTCAATGCCGTCAAATGGACTGATAAAAAAAGTAAAATAGATCTTATTACAACTTTGAATAAAGTATGTTATTAAATGCAAACTGCAAACATAGCCGAAATCGCGAATGAAATAGGACGAGATGAGTTGGAACAGATAGAATCAAGTGACATTCAGGAATTGCTTGAATCGCAAGATGAAGATCTGACTGAAGCCGACTTGGAGGAAATTAATTCGCTTAAATTCACAGCCCATTGAAGAAGAGGTTTCAACAAGCACTGGAAACGTGACATTTAATTCGAAAAATCTTAGTGAAGGTTTAAGAATGGTAAATGAACTTTGCGATTTCTTTATGAACATTGATCCGTCTACGGAACGAAGTCTTCTTTTTAAGAGGCAAATTGCTAATGCGACTGCTGTGTGTGAGCTTTTAAAAACTGCCAAGCAAGAGAAAATTACAAAATTCTTCAAAACATTACCTAAGCCTTAAGATAATGAATCAAAATGTTCAAAAACTTCAATTAAGTTGATTATATATAATATTGTCTCCTAGGAACGTATCCCCTATTTTTCCATATAAATTACCATTCCGTATTCACGGTTTCTGTATTAGTGGCATATTTATGGAACATATACTCCACGAATAAAGAAATTAAATTGTATTTAAGTAGCAGTCCCGACTGATATAAAAATTATGATCTGTTTTTAAAAAATGGAATAGCTATTTATAAACTATACTTATTTTATTACAAGAATTTTCTTGTAATTAAATTTAGGTGATATCAATATTACGTAACAAATTTTTGAAGTTGAGTTTTTATTACTATTACTGCTATTTTGTGGCAGTTAGAGTCGTTTTTGGAATATTTTCCTCTTTTTATAGCTTTTGTTAGTGCCATTGAAATAAAATATTTTAGCAAATTTAAAAATGTAGCTGGCCAAACTGTTTATCGTCATCAAAAATTTCGCTCCTGGGTGCACATTCGAACCCTTCAAAGAATATAAGTGCCAAATTTGGAAGCTAGAGGCTAAACAGTCTGGACTGTAGAGTGCCAAGACACATATACATCTTTATTTTCAGTAGCGATCGTAAATCTATAAATATACTTCGTTCGGAAAAAGTGTTTAACCCTTTCTTTCATAATACTTTCTACATAAGTATAAGAAATGAAATCGGTTCTTCGAATGTATTATCTATTTGTTTCTTTTTTATTGTTTTATCTTGCCGTGCATACAATTACTAATTGAATAGTTGCAGAGAGAAATTTATTAAAAGAATGCTTTTTTTTCATCTTTTTTTTGTACTGGTAGTTAGGAACTAAGGTCATTGCTACCAATCTATAAATAATTTGCTTTATGTATTTTACAAATAAATATTTCTTTCCTTTCCATCTTGAGATTTCTTCTTACCAAACCGCAACTTTAAAATGATTGTTGCATCTAGTGACCATTTTAAATTAAGAAAGAGGGGAATAAAATTACATTTCCTCAAAAAATTAACATATTCATTTGGTTTACCATTCTGCTTAGAAATCCATTGTAGATTCGAGGTTACGGTTTTTAAATTTTGGTATTTTTACTCAAAAACATGCGTGTATATATATCATATACAGGAGTCATTTATGAAATGAGAACGTAAATAGTAATCAGAGATTGCTAAAGCATTAAACATGTATATAAAAAATCAAGACTATATATAAATACTAAAAATATAATGCGTTAGCAACTATTTTCAAAAGAAAAATTGTATATTAGTTTAATATATTGAATCAGTTGACATTCAGAATAGTCTCTGTAATGTTTCATAATTTAAAGAGTATTAAAGAATTTGCGAGGCTTAGAGAAGAATGTGTAATACTTACTACAAACAATAGGTATCATTGAGATAATTATCTAATCTAGAGTATGAACAATTCGACTTAAACAAAACCAGCAAAAAATAATTACATTTATTAAAATAAAAACGGCTAAATGTGAAGTTTGTCCAAAAAAAAAAAAGCTAAAGCAGATTAAAAATAAAGAGAGACATCAAAACCAATGGAAACCAAATGCGCTTAGTGTTATTAGTGAGGTTTTAATTTGTTTGATTCTGTACTACGTCACAGAAATAGCAAGTAAATAAAAATACGTTCAAAAGTAATCAAATTTAGACTTTTAATACTGAAAACTTCTTCGCCCTGACTATCCAATGAGAGACTGAAATAATTGTATCGAAATCATGTTCGCTATCATGATTCTATAATATAATTAGTTAACTGCTTCTTTGCCTTCTCTTAACTGCAGCAGAGGCGAATTCATCTAATTATACAATAGTTGTTAACTAATTATAGAGCAAATATGAATCATATGAGTCACAGAGCAGAATTCGGTATATAGAATGTGTTATACAGTGTTTCTGAAACTATTTATCTGTGAGACTCAACTGAAAAGATAAAAAAAAAATTTAAATGGAAGGATCAACAGTTTTTAAAATGACAAACTACATATATTACATATTCAATCTATGAACGAGGAATTAAATGGATAAATGAACGAGTTTAAAAGGTAGTTCGTGATTATGTATATTCGAGGTGAACTTAAAAAGGTGATGCAAAATAGCTATGCTTTTGAATTTTTTTTCATAAAATGGAATCTATCTAAGAAATCGAACTATGCCATTTAAACGGAAAATTGTCTACAGAGGCATTATGACGAACTTTCTATTTAAAAGTTTATCAACAGGTATGTTCAAAATTTTTAATAAGAAATATGTAACCCATTTATTGAACTCTGTTTTTACCAATATTTAAAGTTTGGAGTTCGGCTGGTAAATAACAAGAAATTAAATATTTTTTCCGTACTGTGAATAATTTAAATCCACTACAGAATATTTCTAATTAAACAGGTTGTTTATAGTCTAGTTAAGGAACTTCAAAAAATATTTAGGAAATATAAGCTAAATTTAAAAAAAATATTGTCTTAGATTTTAATTTAACAAAATTTTAAAAATTAAAATTTGAAAAAAAAAATAGCATTTTAAGATGTAAAATAGCACTGAAATATATATTATGCAAATATAAGAATCAATGTAATTTTCCAGCGAGTAAACTAAAAATCGTTGAAATTTTTTTTAAATGTACAATACAAATTATAAATTAAGAATAAGAAAATGAAATTTACTCAAACAATTTGAGTTTCCAATGTAGTTAGTCACTTACCATAAGACATTATTCCATTTAGAGGAAAAAATACTACTTACGAGTTACTTTCAACTTTCACTTCAAGGCAGAAAGTTGTTTAAAATTATCAACACTTTAAACTAGCCTTTGTGTTGCTTCGAATCGGGACCTGGATATAACTAAACTAAATCCAGCACTTCAATCTGCACTTCCACGTTCACTTTTGGTTGGACAGCCTCGCAAAACAAACGAAAGAAATGCTGATGAATGCGAAAAGATTATGGACTGATATGTGCTACCCAGGCTCACGATTTCTAGCACCTTTTGTGTGAGCATACGTCCATGATTTCTTAAACAAATGAGTCACTTCTCGATGTCGTAGTAAATCTATTCTCGGCACAGGGAATAGAGCATAATTTTAGAAAAGAGAGAATATTTTTAGGTAAATTCTCTTTACCAATAGCATTTTGTAGTGATGAAAGAGAAGAAACAATCAAACGATTTTTGAGTTCCGATTTGAGGTATTGATTTAATTACATGCTCGAAGAGAAACGGGTGCCCCGATCATTATGCAACATTAATGTAAACACCTGTCAGGAGAATGTTTTGTTCCATAACGGTAAAAGACACACAAAAATTTTTTGAACAAAATATTCTTCAGAAAAAAAAATTCTTTTCCACATATATGTGAAACCTCACAGTTTTCACCAATCAAGGGTTTTCCGAAATAAATTTTGTAGCAATCAAATATACTATCTATTAAAAAATCTATAACGTAAATTCATTATAATGATTAGATTACTTATAAAAATAACCAGCTGGTGAGATCTGCATGAAACTTTCTCGTATATTCTCCAAGATACTGTCTCCTTATTCCCACTGCGTGGCGGGAATTGCGAACGCGCCACGAGTATCCAGATTTTTAGTTTTAGAATTTCGCTCTTGAGATTTTTGCATTTCATAAAAAAACAGAAGGCGCATTTGGGTCATTTTATTTCCATCATACTGAAAAATCAAAATTTAGCTCGAAACTATAATTTTAATAAGATCACACTACTTTTGAGTTACCGCACATTCGAAAGTACAGACCGAAGAAATGGTTAATCCCTTGATAGATTTACTTCAAAATTTGATACGGATCTACAGTTTTAAATTTAAATCTGATAAAATTTTATCCATATGGCCCTTTTCTTTTTGTAATTATTCCCTTCACTTATAATAGTCAGAGAGACAGATTTCCTATGAATTTATCTCGTTTAAAAGTTGATAGAAATATAGATACGGGATGTTAAGACAACAAACCAGATTTCATTTGTTAGCTGAATGAATTTTTGAGCTACTTTCAGTGTTTACAGACAGACAGACGTAATTCCAAAAATGTATTTTTGGACTCAGCGAGGTCTGTAATTCCTTTTCTTGATGTAGCTCCGTAAAATTCTAGAATTCGAATTTTTACAGAAGAAAGTTTTATATTTTCCTTGATTATTCAATAATTATGTCGACGGAACGTTTTGTGAATGTCAGAAGTAAAAATAATAGAGTGACCACAGTTTTTTAGGCTACATTTTACAGGGAGAAAATTGATAGAATTGTTGTTCATACAAAAAGTTTTAAAAAGAAAACAGATTCTGATTTGAAAGAGTTCTAATTCAATGGATATTGTGAATATATGATGTAATATTTAACAAATAAGGATGAAAAATAAAATTGAGACATTGTCAAAAAATATACTCAATTTATTTTTTACTTTTCACGTTCCTGAAACATATCGCAACATGTTACTAATTTGCGCTTTAGATCTTTATTTTTAAAATTTTTAAATTAAATAATAAAGATTAAATTAAGTTCAGTCGGTCGAGTATTTCCATGGTTCTGGATGAATTTCGAACATTAAATTGTTTTTATACAAGTACTGCTCGAGAAGAAAGTTTAACAAAGAAATAAATTACATACTTTAAGTGTCTTTTCCTTTCGTTTGAGTGCTCAATAATCAAGAAATATATTAAATATTTTTAAAGATGTTTCAGATCTACTTGATTCTAATTTAAATTTTAAGTTGGATGTAAGACTGCATGAATATATTTTTCTAAAAATAACAATTGAAATTTCGCAACACAACGCTAGTTGCAACAAAACATTTTCTGTTTGAAACAATCACAAATTTGAAATTTGATCCACATTTTAAAAGATAAAGAAGTTATCTGTTGGGGAAGATGGTTATATTAACGAATTCAGTATTTAAAAAAAGTAAAAAAAAAGTAAAAAGTAATGTAAAAATGTATAGTTTCACATAAAAAGGCCAATTTATAATATAATAAAGATTCTGCTCATATGTAATGTAATTCCATATTTTAGATTAAGATTATTAAAATACTGCATTATTATCAAAAACTATTTTTTTCACTAGTAGTTTTCTACTTCACTTTTGATTATTCGCATTTAGTGGCTATTTAATTAGCAGGAAACATTAGTTGCGCCCAACCCTTATTAAAGCAATTATGCTTAACTCCAATTTTCGTTTTTTAAAGTGCTTTTAAGCATTAAATTGTTGTATATCATAGAGTCTTGTCATTTTTGAACTTTACATTTGTTCTCTTTTTTTATATAGATGTGTCTTCCTTACTAAAGTTAAATCGAATGGCATCACAATGCTATTAAAAATACATTTGTTCGATTCATCTAACGACGCTCTATAGTAACTTCACTTTTTTATTCGTGAAGTAAAATAACACAAATGCGAGTTTCTTTTCTTTTCTTCCTTTCTTTTTTTTTTCTTGTAAGCGAAAAGAAAATTTTGCGATTAAATTTTCCATGAAAAAATGAAACGAATTTGAATTTTTACTTCGGCAATGAAACAAAATTATTGAAAAAATAACTTTAAGAATTCACGAAGTTCGAAAAAAATACACGACAAATAATTTAAAAGAATTTTAAAAAATAAAGAAGAACGGTAAAAATTTACTTAATTCTTGGTCGATTTTTTTTTCTTTCGGAAAAAGAAGGTACCATTCCTACTTTTTAAATGTAAATGTGTGACGAATTTTAGCTCTAGATCAAATAAATTAGTCGCATTCTTCTTTATTATTATGGAACAAAATGGAGATCGGGAAATGCATGCCTAAATAATCCCTTTCATTTGGATGTTTATCTCCTACTTTCATGCAGCATTATTTTAGAATTAAAAAAAAACTTTTTTTTGTCATTTATATTAGCAATTGAATAAAATACAATATGAATAAATTAAATATATATAAAAATGTTTCTTGGAACATAAATAAAATATTAAATGATCACGATTGTAACATTTTCGTATTTATTTTTTTGCGTACAGTCATTTACATCACCTTTGTTGATCTTCCTAAATGTATTGAAATCACCAAGCTTACTCTTATGAAATCATATACCTGTTGCTTTTACAACACAACAAATAATTTTCGTTGGAAAAAAACGAAGCAAAATGATGTCGGATAAAAAACAAGCGATTCAATACAATCCAGCAAATGGCGCCATTTATAGAGAAAAGAGAAGAAAAATTTGACACGACAGACATTAATAAATATCATTAATAATATTTTTTAAATGTATATGTGATTGTGTGATGTATCAATAGATTGTTTAATATAGAGGCAGTTATATACTTTGGAGGGTAGGAATAAATTCTTAGGAACCATATTTATTGATTTTTTTATTATAACTATAATTAATAAAAAATTAAGTAATATTTTGGAATTTCCCTTGCGATAACTCCCAAAAATATCTTTGAACTAAGCATTTTATTATATTTTTAAATTTAAAAAACTTCACATCTTATATTATACCAATTAAGTTGCCGTACAGAGCATTCCTGAATTTTAGAAATTTCTAAAAATATTTTTGTTAAATTTTCAACAATGGATATCATTGTTATTAAAAATTCTTTGACACTTATGAAATATCAACCTGTTTTCAACAAGTTGGTTCTCCCAAAAAGAGGGCTGTGTGTACTTTCAATTTAAATTATGAATAAGAGATTTAAAGCTAAAAAACTTTAAAAAATAAATTTAAGCACCCAAATATATCAGATATCAAAGTTATGCAATCTTAATAACCTGACACCTTTTCTTTTCATTGTATGTATGAATTATTAGTGTCAAGTCACGTGTGTCAAGAGTTTTATCAAAAATTTCATGGTCATTAGTCTTCTAACCTTCAAAGTACGGCAACTCCCCTTCCTTATTCCGACATGTAAATGTACAAGTATTAAATTGAAATCTTATTCCTTAGTAAGTGTACTACGAGAAAATATTATAATAATCAAAACAATTCCAGATTTTCACAAATTTTCAAGTTTAAGATCGCCCACGGTTCAAAAGAACACATTTTTGGAATTATGACAGTGTCCATGAAAGAAATAACTCAATATTTCAGAACACATATGTAAACTGGTATAATATTCACACTAAATTTGTTGACTTTTTTCAAATGTTGAACAAAATACATTCACTGAAAATCGGTCTGTCCTGTTGATACAATAATGATAAAAACCTAGGTAGATAAAGTTTCGTTTAGCATTTAAAATGGTAGTTTCTATTAAATTTTGTACCAAATTATTCTAACTATTGACTGTCAATCGATCTATTTGAGAATCTGTGTATATATATATTTAAAAAACTCAATTTCATGACTAAGATAATTTGCGACTTTTAGGTTTATGTTTAATTATTAAGTAGCGAATTAAGACATTTTGCGGCCCAAAGCAACGCGCATTAATGGGACCATCTTAGTTTAATCAGTTTAGTTTCCCAATTTAATACATCTTTAGATTACAATCGTTTGAACGATTCATTTTATATTAGAAACCTTTTAAAATAAGTATGTTTACTTATATTATTCAAAATTGTGCAGTAGAACTTATAATTATTATAGAAGACGCTGCGTGTTTATAAATAGTACAATAACTAAATGAGTCAGGGAAAGAATTAACTGATCAATAATACTTGGCATAGCTTTGATACAATCGAATAATTTAATATACGAATTTTTATTCTTTATAAATTTATTTATTTATTAACTGCACCTTGGCATTTCTTAATTATCTGATTGAGGTCGCTTTATCAGCCCAATAGTTCTAAATAACTGTCTAGGACTGTTGAACTAGGAAAGCATCCTCAATAAGTAAATAAAATACGTCATTGGTAAGAATTAATATTATATTATATATATATATATCTATAAGAAGTTTCTACTCTTCTGTAAAGAGGAAAAATAGTTTTATTTATTTCAATTATATAAGTAAAATGTAATAACTTTTATATAGTAAATAAAATTTCATGATAAGCTTCTGAGCAAAATGCAGAGCAATGAACGAGCGAAAATGCAGAATCGTGCGATAAGAATTGTTACCTGGAATAAATAATTTCTGTTATCATGATCGCTAGTCCATCATGAGCATGTTTACTTCTGTGCTCTCCGAGTGAAAGATAAGCATTACTTTGTGATGGGAGAAAACTTTAAAGACTGAAATATCGTTATCATCAATTTTTGTATTAAAATTACTCTCAAAAACAACATTTACAAATGTAATCAACTTTTTTTCTTATTCACAATATATATAAAACAACATACTTTGTATTTAGCTTCGGCATATATTGAAGCAAATCAAATATGCAACTGAACTACTTCTTCACGATTTAATAGATCCCAATTCAAAACCAGATATCTTTTTAGTCTAAAAATCCCTTATTGGATTTAATATAAAAAAAACTTTAATATACATAGGAATAGATAAGACTGACATGCTATAAAATGCTAATATTAATGACGGTAAAAATGAATATTAATGAATGCTAATATTAATGAACACTAATGACGGTAAAAATGAAATGAAAAATTTCACTCTTTTTGCTTTTTTTTTGTTATAATGCTAATAGATAAATAGACATATCAATACTTTATTTAAAATATTATTATACTTTATTTAAAAAAAATTATACTATAAAAATTATAATTATATAAAAAATTATAAATTATATTATACTTTATTTTTTTTTTAAACTTTCGGTAATGGTCTTTCCTAAATTTCCCCTCTTACTCTTTAAAAAAGATGTCATCCGAGAAATCATTTGCATGGAACAGGAAGACAATACTAAATATTAACCTTTGGCGTAAGCCCATCATTTTTTTAACCTATTGTGTTATCCTTAGTGAGCCTTTTGGTGATTTTGTGGTTCGTTCGGTTAAAAGTATGTGAAAATCAAATTCGGGTTTTAGATGTGTTTTTCCCAACCGGCTGAAACAAAAATTTGGCTCAAAATAAATCTTGTAAGCAAAAAAATCTTATAACAAATTTGATTTTTTTTAGTTCATTTCGTTTTTGAGTATCGCGTTTATATGTTTCTGAAAGCACACACCTACAGACGGTCAATCCCATTCTGGATTCAGTTCAAAATTCAGTAACTATTTACTACAGATGACACGTGTAGAAATTTATATTATCTATCTAGTTCTTTTCGGCTTGCAATTATCTTGTTAATTTAGATTCGAACCACCGGACAGACAGACTCCCTTTAAAAGGCTTTGTTTAAAATTTGAGAGAAATCTATAAATTTTATGTAAATATTGTAAACCAAATTTTATCTGTCAACATCAAAACGTTCTTCAGGATTTTTTTTTTTTTTTTTGTCACAGGCAGACATTTTCCAACAAATGTTTCTCGAAGTCAGGAAAATCTGAAAAATTGTCAAAATCACAAGTTCCAATATTTTGGCTTTTAAAATATTTTCTTTAATACTTCATATCCTAGAAAGAAAAAATAAACCCTTCGAATCAGGGAAATCAAAAAGCATTCGAGGTCGTATATTTTGACAACTACATCTTTGTAAATTCTTCTTGCATACGAATTCAAAAATTTGCCTTCAGTGACACATATCTTAATATACATGTCCCATATCCACATTTTCATATCACATTATTTCTTCTATATTATATATTGAACCCCGGCATTGGTCAGGGTCAAAATATTTTCTCGGCTTTCATTAAAAAACAAAAAACTAACAAAAGAATTCTTAGTGAAATTTGTAGAAAATCTATAATATTGCCATGGATTTCTACTGCATGTTAACTATTCATGAATATTCATTTTCAATTGCATAGATAAGATAGCGAAAAGAACTTATACCTCCAAAGATAAAGGACAGCCGATTTCTCGTGCACGTGCATAAACTTGGATGTCTGGCGTTGTTTCGTCTTCTCTCGCTCATGTCAAATGCAAATAAAATGTCATGCCAGATAAGAAAAGTCTTCTTTGTTTCCCCCGGTTCTTTCATTGTTATGGTTACACCGCTGTTTGCTTTGACTCGCTGGAAATTAAGTAATCTGCGGGGAAGTGTTTTCCTTACGAGAAATTAACGACGGCGTGCAGATTTTCCGTGCAGATATCACTTAATAAATATTCTCCTTTAGAAGTGGTGTGGAACGTGACAAAAAATTAGCACGCTTCCGTTGCTTCTGTCGAATATCACTTTCCTTATGTTTAAAAAAAATAGGCTTAGTAGAAAGATTTACTTAATTATATCGCTTAAGACATATTTTTATATTCAAGTTATTAATATGGATATGCCAATAAGGATTTTGTGTGGTTGAGAGATTAAATATTATCAAAGTACTTATTAAGCAGAATCCTCATTTGTAGGCTGTACATGAATATAGATCATTCTGAATAATTTTAAATCATTGTTGGAATATTTAAGAAGTTTTATTTGAACGAAAAAGTCTCTAAAGATTACAAGTTTTCCATCATTGTTTTGCATTCATATTTTTGGCAAATTCTTCACACTTTCTCAGATAATTTGAGAAATGCATATTATTTTGAATCAAAATATTTGTTTATTTTACGCAGAATTATCATTTGTGTGCTGTACATGCATTTAAAGCCATTTTAGATCATTTTTAATTATTCTAGGAATAGTTTAAAGGTTTTCTTTTGGGCCAAAAAAATCTTTAAAGATCACGTTCTTTATCATTGTGCTGATTGTTGTTAGTTCATGTTTACATTATCATTGTTTTACATTTATACTTTTGGCAAATTCTTCACACTTTTTCAGATAATTTGAGTAACATATTCCATTTTGCATCAAGATATTTATTTATTTTGTGCAAAAACTTCACATTTGGGCTGCATAGGTATTTAAAACTTGATGGACATCATATGGGCATCGGATTATCTTCTTTCAAACTTGTAAACTGGAATTAATCAAAGGCGCTATAATTTGAAATTCAAACATAATCGGAAAATTATTATTACTCCTCAACATTTAACAATTATTTAATACATAGAGCTTCTATCATTTAATAGATTTTAATATGAATTAGTTTTGCAATACCTTTCAGAAACAGAAGGTCATCTATTAGATAAAGAAAAAACAATCAAAGAGTTGAAAACCGAAATTTATTTCGAGATTCAAATTCCCGAAACTTGCAAACCCTTTTATCTGGTATAGTCTTGATCTGGATAGTATTCAGCTGAAATTTAATTATATTATTGATCAGTTTTAAAACAACACGAAGGTTAATTTGACTTGAAACCTATAATTTTGAAATACTATCACATGATGGATATGATACCTATGGAGGTACCACCTCTTCAACCTTTCGAAGCCTTTTTCGCAGCATTTGGTCTCTAGAAGAATCAAGTTTCGAAACTGGAATCCTCTGGCCTGAAGTTGAGACCTTATCGCTAAGCCACAGGGCTCCATGTTAAGAAAAGAAAACGTAAGCAAATGAAATTACAAACGGCACTTTTCAGTGCAAAAATTCAAATTATGTTTCGATATTGAATATCACACTCGAATTAGGAAAGCAAGTAAATTAAATTGAATTAGTAAAGTAAGAAATAATTAAAGTAAGAAAAAAATTTATACATAGTATGCAACCGTTATAAATGTTTTTCTCTTCCATTTTTGGAACAAAATGAGAGAAAACGGAATTTTCCTTACATAAACTTTTATGGGTGTTTGATTTAGTTAAGTTATATAAACGTCTCGGTTTTAAAACTCCACTAAGCTATTTTGGGATAGACCTCGTAATTTTGAACCGCAATCCGATAGCGAGGATAACACCTGAGCTACCACCCCCTTCTCCAAAATTTGCAGCATACCAGCGGCAAGACATTTGACCCGATGGATTTTACATTCACCAAATCCGCTTACACGACGGTTCTTCAGTGAAATTAGGTATCGAATCTAGAGCTTTCCATTTCAATGATTTTTAGAATTTGAATCCTATTGATTGCTCTGCGCTGCAAAATATTACACAAAATACTATGCCAAATTAAAATTTCTTTATTTTTGAATTCATATTCTGAACAATCACTTAAGATTTCATCCTGAAGCATTTCTCGCATTTCGCATTTCAAAGAATAAATGTTCTAATTTTGTAGAGTTTATAAATTCAATGCTTTATTTCGTATTACTAATATTGTGATACTTCGAAAAATGTTTTTTTGCCTCGTGTTTTTTTATTAAATTCTTAATTTCTTATTAGAAATATTCTTTATGAATGTTAAAACAAAACCATTGTATTTAAATTGAAATTGTAGAAATCTGATAGATTATTATAAGTAAATTGCAGTTTGAATTACCTATTTATAGTATATTTTAATTTTTAATAAACGTTCAGTAACTTACTTTTGTGGCTTAAAAAAGGGCGTAAAACATCCCAGTAATATTTCCATTTTCTAAATAGTGAATGAAATTTTGTTGAGAAGAAAATTACCTTTAATCAATATTCCAGATTTTTTAGAATAATTACTCTAATTCTTCCACAACCTATATATTAAAAATTCTGTTAGATATTATAATTCGAAATAGTAATCTTCTTATTCTAAGGATAAATACTTTAATTTTAATCTTCTCATAACATTCTTAATTTCTTACTTCTAATTATCTTTGATTAAAAATATGGATTTCAAAACAAAACCATAAATTTCCAAGATTTAAATAAATATAGTTTAAAATAAACTGGAATTTTAATCACATGTATAAGGCATTTCAATCTTAAATGAATGCTTGAAACTTCCTCCTTATGTATTCATTATCCCGATTCGGATTTTTCTTTTTGTAATATAACCAAATTATTTCCTATTTTATAATTTGATAAAATTGCTTGAACACTTCTATTTTTGTTTTGTTTTTAATCATCAATACTTTTCATCTTTCTTTATTATGGATATTATAAAATCAGAAAACTAAGAATTCAAAAATTGAATAACAGATGGTGCCACTTCTGTGAAATCAATTTTTAATTAAACTGATGCATTAAATGTTAATTAATAACTCAAACTTTACTAAAATAATTTCTTGTCAGCAATCCAACAGCTACACACAATTTCAAAATACAAGTAATTGTGAAGATGATTGAAAAACCAATGGCGAAATGCAGATGCTATAAAAATTAAACATGAGAATGACTTCTAATAAATTTTTGTGAGCAGTTTAGAATTACCTTTTTTATTCTGTAGATGTTTGCATTATTTTGAAAATATATAGGCAGACTTCTAAGGGTGTAAAATTGAAGGAGATTTGACCTCTTGTTCGAAACATCGTATACCATACTAAAGTTTAGGTTTGATTCTTCGAAATTGACAGCTTCAGCCGTTGCATTCGATGAATAGTGATTTTTTATCGCGCAACGCACTGTAATAATGTCAACTAAAAAGTATTTATCATTTAGAAAAAAAGTTTCTTTTTGTTTATTGAAATAAATGATTCTTTTTTTATAAAGTGTGCTTGGTTCTCAGTTTTTCTTTATCATCATTCATTACTTATTGTTGCTGTAACTAAGAATTTTTTTAATATGCACTCACACACAAAAAAAGATAGTTAACTTACCACTAACTACTAAATTGAAACGTTTTGATTTAAAATATGTTTAAAAAGTTACTAAATTTTTAAAAAATGAAAAGAAAAATATATTTCTAAAAATTTTTTTTTCAGAAATCTTGCATAGAATCGTAGGTATAGTTTTGTACACAATCAATTTATTTGATTTGTTTCATATTTGAGAAGATGATGATGAGACGGAAATCTTTAATCATACTTTCTTTGGTTTAAAAATTTGTAAATTTCTTACAATTGTATTTTTTCGATGGAAATATACCAATTTAAAATTTTCAAACTAAATTAATAGTTCAGCGATTAATTTAAATTTTTATTCCATGCTAGCACTACCAAATGGTAGGAATTTCAGAAGAAATGCTCTCAAGATTTTTATTATTCTTAATAATAAATCAAAAACTAAATAATAGGAATGAAAAAATAAATCAACTTTTTAGGAAAGAAATAAAACTGGGTTTCCGAAATTCTTTTAATGGTTCTTTTTTAATTCTATTTAAAACAATACTTTATTGTCAGTAAAATACAGAATTATGGAAAACGGGAAAAGAAATATCCATTCTTTTCTGTTTTGACAGAGTTTTTAATGATGAATCACTGAATTTTTCTCTTCGATAATTTCTACTTAAAAATTCAACTAGATATTAATGCGATTATAAATTTTCGCATCAACGAATGATCGTGATAAATCTCTCTTTTTACTGCATTTTAATGCAATCTGCTCTGCTTTTACTTTCATACACTGATTGACTGGAGCATTCCGCAATGTTCAAAGTTCTTCACCAACCTTTCTAAAAACGCTGAATTAACAAATCGTGTTATTTTCATTTTATCAGATTTGTCAATGCATTTTCTCACCTTCAATGGAATTTCTACCTTTTGTAGGGGGGCGAGGGGGATTTCCTGAATTGGGTGAAGAATATGTCGTCAGCGTTCTGTAGAATAAAATATTTTTTTCTAAAAATCAATTTCAAAAAGTTCAAAGTTTGCCTCATGATTTTACATGCTCCCAAAACTTTTTATCAGTTCCTATCATTAGTTCACACTCTCCTTATATATTTTAATTTATATATCTTGTTCAAATTTTCAATCGTTAATAAAATATTTTTTTATTCATCCAATAAAGTTCAAATACCTTCTTTTAAACTTGTAGTGGATGACACCTGATGCTAATGCAGTTTTTTTCGAATATTAATTAAGTTTAATTAATTTTTCACACTTTAAATAGAGTTTTAGCAGTTTGTAATGAAAATTGAAATCAACGGATAGTAGCTCAATCTGTAAAATACAAGGATGTCAGAAGTTTTCACGTGAAGCCGAAGAATGCGTAATTCCAATTCTTGCGAAATTACATAATTTTTTGATACTTAATAAATTTTTGGTCATTATTTAATAAAAAGTAACTAAAATTAAAAATTTCTTTGTTGATCTAAGTAAGAAATTAATTACATTTTTTATAATGTTTGCGTGTATTTTACGTTTATATTTCACAATACAATCAGCGATTCTTATATAAAAATGAATAAATTATTCAGCGATTTATACCACTGAGCTCAAGACGCATACATTGCTTCAAGATAATACTGAAAATCATTTTGAGGCAAAACAGTGGTTACAATCCATGCTCTAAAATGCGATACATTAAAGTGAATAAGAAGAAATAATGCACAATTGCCTGATTTAAAGTTTATAGAATTCAACACAAATTTTAATTTTTGCATAATTTTAACAACTATCTTGGCGTAATTTTAGATCTGGATTGTACACAAAATTCCTCAAAACCAAAATTCCATAAAATAAACTTTTAGATACTTTTATGAGCTAATACTATGATATCCATTAAGTTATAATCATCTAATTTAATTAAGCCAAAATTATCATTTTTAACTGTATACATATTATTAATTGCTCATTTTAACCAATAAAGCGAATTAGCCTTTGCGAAACACTAAGATATGTCATTAATTAAATAAATTTTAGCACAATGACTTTTTGCAATAAAATCTTGGACAAAATTAAAAAGAACACTATTTTTGCTGGGAAAAATTTAGAAAAAAAAATCAATACAATAAAATGGCAGAAAATTTGCCCTAAAAGTCACAAAAAATTGAACAAAAAAACTGTAATAATATATATATTATACAATTAAAGCATAAGGGGATAAAAGCCGAGAATTTATTAGAAAAATTTCATAAAAAAGAATTCATAGTGAAATTATAAATTAATAAAAATAGAATATTAACCCTCACTCTTTATTAAATAAACTAAGACGAGTGTTTGAAATAGCAAACTGCTTTTTGTTGTTTTTGTAACAATCAAATATAATACCAGCCATTTTTCTCTTCAGAATATGGCTTACAGACTTAAAAGGAGCAAATGCCTGTTTAAATTATCATATTGATCGAGTCCCTCTATAACGAGATCTAAATTTTTCTTATAAATTTTATCTATTTCTTTTATAAAAAGGATTATTTCATGCCTTTATAAGACACGCATAAAATCCACTTACAGAGTAAGACTGCGTGTCACTCGATAGGATGTGCTATATATTTTTTACGTGATAATAATGTTAAGTAAACTAATTCCGTTGTTCAGTGGAGTTATTCTGTTAGTTTGTTCCATGTGCTGCGATTCTAAGTATATTTTGATACATTAATTTATACAATAATCATTTTAAATTAATTAATGCGTAGCTGCGCATGTGCATATTGTCGCTGCTGTATAATTCAAAGTAAAATTCAAAAATAAAATAGTAACATTTTATCTTGATCGATGTTTCCGACTATTATTGTGTTTGATGATTAAACGATGTTTCCTACTATATTATTAACTTCATTAGATCTGAAACTTTCCGAATATTTATATTCTGTTTATTTATAAAAATTAAATACAAATGCCATCGCATTTCTGTTTTTTTTTTCCCATTTCGTGTAATGCTTTTTAGCATCTAAATAAGTTTCAATTCATAATGCATAATTGCATATCTAAATTGTTATTATTAGCATGACTTGCAAGTTAAATCACCGAAAGCGGCAAGTATTTAATAAACAAAATGTTATTATGTAGCATTACATTCTTAACCTTCTAATTGCAGATTTTTTAAAAATCACTATTTAACAACTATGTTTGCAAGTTTAAATGTATCTAAAACGAAGTGAACTGTTAAAATATGTTGCTCGATAACTGTAATATTATTCGGATCTGTAACAGTAAAAATAAACATATTAGCTCTTAAAAATTGAGGGGTGTAATTCAAAATGGATTGTCTTCCTGTTCGGGAAAATCATGGGTTAAACTATGAAAGAGTTAAAAAGCAGTATTTTTAAAAGCTCTAATCCATTTTTTTTACTTATACATAAAAATCAAGTTCTTTATAAGAAGATAGAGTAAATAAAATAGTGAAGTATTTGAAACCAAATTTATTGCAGAAGTTGTATATATTTTATAACTTCAAACAAACAAAATAAATAAATAAATAAGTAAAAGATAACAAATCAAAAATAGCATAGAAATTTTAGTAACCAATTTGCAGTATGTTTGGGTGGTTCTCCGGCTATTTAAAAGGAATGAATAATATTAATTTGTAAAATTTTATTATTTTTTGGCAACACTTTGTAATTTTCTTAACTTCTGTCCCCCCCCCTATTTTTGTTCTTTTATTCATGCTCTATGCTTCTTTCCTTCTCTGATTTTTGTTTTATTTGCTTTGTAAATTTGTTAAAGAAATCCGTTTTCGAAAAATTCTGCGCCATAATTGATTCTTATAAAAGAATGCTTAAATACGATTGAAATATATCTTTACACAGCAAGCTACAATGTTTTTAATATTGAAAGAACAAATTTAATTTAAACTACTTAATTTATGCTGGTGTTATTGCTTTAACCCTTAAGCTCACTGAAAAATAATTCGATGTATAATTATTCATTTAACACAAAGATTTGTTCATTGCTCTGAAAAATAAATATACATAATTGTTCTAAATCGAATTTCTTTGAAAAATTAATCTATATATCTTTACCATTCCGTAGGTATTTTTAACAATCAAAATTAAAAAAAATAAATAAAAAGTCAAAATGATGGATCGTCTTGTGAGCGAAAGGCACCATCCGAGTGCAAAGGGTTAAAAATTAAAATAGGAAGCCTAACATAAATATAATAACTAATAGTTAAACCTTAATACTTTTGTTTTTTTCAAAAAACATGTATATTAATATTACATAATTAATACACTAAATGAACTCAGCATTTGCTTAAAAAGAATTTCTGGAACAACTTTCTCTCTTTGGGGATCATTTTGTCTTTTGTTGACTTTCATTACTGTTACAGTAACAAAAGAAGAAATCAGAAGAATGATAACTGACCTGAAATACACGTGATCTCAGTAATTCCTATTAGGCTGAAGCTTCACCGTCGTACATGGCAATTTATCCTAAGCAAACATCACAGACAAAGAGAACACATTCAGGGAGTACAATTTCCTGGCACACGACAGAACTACTAAAAGGGATGTTCACACGCGATTAGAAATATTCAGACATAATAACGGTTATTTATGCAAAAGAAGGTACCCTTGCGTGTCAGTGTTAGGGATACAGCAGCTCTGAAAGCGAAACAACGCATGTTGATTCGACTGTCGTTGCATTTTTGGACAATTTAGTACCGTGCTCAACTTGGAAGAACGCGTAGCTCTATAGAGAAAAGGATCCTGTGATTTATATTTCTTTCTTTTTTTATATATGAAATGTTTATTGGTAAAATGAAACTAATGTCAAAAAAAAACTTACCCCGAAATTCTGATTGAATCATAGAATTTTAGACTGTATTAAGACTGCAAAATTAATTTTGAAAATTTTTTTGTTTCTGTTTCTGTATATGTAAATACGATACATACATAAAATGAAAGACACTGAATATATACAATTTGGCTTATGGCCTTGACATCAAACTAGTTAATAAAATATCAAATATTAATCACAGTTCATAAAAGGAAAAGCTATTGAGCTTGTATTTCAGATCACCTATAGCATCTGAAAGAAAAACCCTTTTAATGGAATCTTTTGTCATTAAATTCGAATGAAAATATCATGCTTATATTCTTGTTTGTTGCTGATCACATTCAAGAAAGCCATTGTTCAAACTTTAATAGTATTTTATATGCATAATGATACTTTTAAATCGATATTAAATCAGTTCCTAATTTTATAGATTGAATTTACCCATGTTTACTTCTTTCTAAAGTTCTCTCTTATCTCCTAATTCTCAGTTTACTTATTTCTAATACAGACTTTTGTCACGTGTTCAATTTTGACAAGATTCTTTTTTCTAAATCGACGCATGGCAAAGATCCTTATCAGGATTTCACAGAAAATATTGTCATACAGAAAGTATTGACCTAAATTTTTTTTAAAAAAGTTTTTTGATTTATGTCTGTTTATCTATCGCTGTGTTTATATGTCTGTGAACACAGTAACTCATAACCGGTTTGAGCTAGTGAGCATCTATTATCCAAATCATCATGCCTCGACAATGAGTTTATAAATTTTTATCCAATTGTACAAAATGCAGAAGTCTATTTGTTTTGCTGTCAGTATACAAGTGAAATTGCTAACTACAGAATGTAAAGAGCAAAATAGATAAAGATAGGTTTAGAATTTTAAAATGTACATCCATATCAAATCTTCAAGGGTTTGATCATAAGTCTTTGTATTTTCTCATGCATTTTAAACTCAATAAATCAAAAATGCAACAGTTTAGGTAAGAAAAATCTAACAAACAGTTTTAGCAGCTAAAATATAGGTTCTTGTCAAACTTTATACCAAATCCGTGAAAGTGTTGGTATGAACTCTCGTAAGAACTCAAAGAGGTAAATAAATGAATTTTTAAGTTAGTTAAATGAATTTTTTATTTCTGAAATCGTAGTTCAGAGTCAAATTTTGGTTTTGATTGGTCTGATGGCCAGTATAACACCTGAGCTGCCTTTAATCTCCAAGCTTCCCCACCATACTAGAGGGTGTACATTTGACTCCGATGGATTCAGAACCCTCAATCCAAAGACTAAAATGGGCAGGACACTTGATTAGAATGAAAGATGACCGAACCACCAAAAAGATCTTCGACGCTAAACAATCTGGAACCCGCAAAAGGGGTAGACCGAGGATCCGGTGGATCGAGTGTCTGGAAATATATCTAAAAGTTCTCAGAATTAATAATTGGCGAAGTCTATCCAAGAAGCGGGCAGCCTAGAATACGATTCTGCAGAAGGCCATGGCCCACCCTGGGCTGAAGCGCCACTAAAGAACAAGAAGAAGGATTTAGAACCAAATACTCTTAACACAGCGGCTTTTAGACGAAATCGGGTTTCGGATACAGAACGCTCTGAACCGAGACCTTGCCATTAAACCACCGCAAATCCTGATGTCCAAAATAAATATTAGGTTTCGTTTTCTACGCTATGAAGAATATATTGCTATCACTTGTAAGAGACCCTGAAAATAAATATCAGAGAATTCTCGAAGTTAATGGTTTTGCTGAAAATTTACAATTTTATGCTTTGGAGGGGGCCGGGGGAATGGCTAAATATATTCATTGGAAGGTACATGAAAAAGTTATGGAAAAATAAATTCAATTGGACATTCATTTATACTTTAAGTTCAAAATTTCATTTGGAATATAAACGGTAACTAATAGTGAGTACTCTTAGGTATAATACACTGTTTGAATATTTTACGATACACTCCAGCAAAAAGTTCTTTCAAAACAATGAAAAATTTAGAAAAAGGCTAATTAATAGCTATATAGCTATGTGTAATTTTAAATTTTATCATTAAATTATTGCTTATTAATATTAATCTCTTAATTTCATTTTTTATTAACATGTAGTGAAGTAATTTCCTGCCTATTTATCGTAAGTTTGTTGAAACATAAAAAATTATTTCAAATCAAGCAAACAAAATTAATATTAATTGATGATATTTAGGAATTCAATCTAATAAATTACTTTTAAATATTTTTTGTTTAATGGTTCCATGAATTAAAAAATGCACAGTCGAGTAAGTCTGGGTAACTCTGCAAAGGACATCAAGTAAATTTTAAAAATATATGCTTAGAACAATGTTCTAGAAAGTACATGTACACTTTCTGAGAGCTCGCATGACAATAATGAATTCACATGACGTCGTGCAAAATGAATTTCAATTTTCTTGTGTCTGAACTGACTTGAAGCACGTTTCATGATCAGATATTTACATAAATTCTTATTTTTACAACATAAAAATGTTTTGAAGAAACATTTTTCTTATATGCCATAAAAGAAATCAAAATTCATCAAAACGATGCATATACAAGAAGATACTACAGTTAAATCGTAATGAATAAAAAATACAGTGGCATTTTACAATTAAATTAGAAGTTTAGCCATTTAAGATGAGCTATTACTTGATTAATAATATCTCAGTTATGATTATCATAGATTAACAAACAAAAGTTTTAGTAGAAAATATGAATATTGGCTGAGTGCATAAGAAGTAAAAAAAATATTTGAAGGATGCTTTATACATAAATATATAAGAACATTAGAAGTTTTGTATGCTTGCAGTGGGATAAACTTTCTCCATAATGATCACGAAATCTCAAATTAGTCTATAGTTTCAGAATCCTCAGATGATCACTTTTTGACTATTTGGTTTGGTTTACTATAATAACATCTCAGTTTAAAACAACACTAAGACTATTTTGGGCCAGACCTCGTAATTTTGAACCACCGTTAGATAATGAGGAGCCACCCGAGTTGTCATCCTCACTCCAAACTTCCATACTATATCAGTGGAAGGGCATTTTGTTTGGATGGATTTAAAGCGTATCAGACTTGCTTACAAGATGAATCATTGATGAAACACTAGTTGAAACAAATGAGATGGCTTGAATTACAAGAAAATAAAGGAGAAAATGTATTTAAAAATTGGAAAAATATTATTAAATTGATATCGTAAAAAAATCATTTTTTTAAAATGGTGAAAAATTTATTTTTATGCTATAATATTTTTGGAAGTTATCACGAGAAAACACCAAAATTCAGCTAAGTAAAATTTCAGAAAAAGAGATCGTTTCTAGAAATATATTTCCCCTCTCCGAAATATATATGATATGAATTTAAAAACTGTAGATCAAACAGTCTGGCCGAGTTCCAACGCACACACATTTTTATTATATATAAGGTGTCTCAAAATCCTTTCGAGAAGCTTTTATTCCTTAAATATTGATCATAGACATATATTGTAAATTAAAAATCCACGTAAAAAAAAGGCGCAAAATGTTACGAAATCGATTAAAATTTTCAGGAGATTAAACTTACAAAAATATATAATTTAAATTTTTATGCTAACCCCCGTATAAAAAAAAAATTCTCTTTGAGTAAAATAATCCTCCATTCTCTAATAAGGTCATGTGCAAAATTTCAGAATTTTATCATGAACATTCTCAAAGATGGTGAGTTGAGAGTTTGTGAGGGGTCAATCACAAATTTAAATACAAAAGTTTACAGCTTCATTGCAGATAAAGCGTCACAATAATGCACCATAAGGAAATAAAATATACTTCATATTTTTAGTTTTAAATACAAATTTTAAATATGCTTCCTGAAAAATACTTTAAAATTTCAAATCATGAATAACATAATATAACTTAAAAATAGCACAGTCAATGAACTTTTTTAAAAAAACTTATCTTTTCTTTAAGTTATTATTTCTACAAATTTTTAATATTTTTGAAAAAATAAATAAAATTACAATTTATTCATTTATTCAATCATTACTTCTTTTGTTAATTTGTGTACGACCACTAAAACCGGAAGAGCAGACATGGTTTTTCCTCTTTGGGAACTCATATCCAGGCATCTAAAAGTTTGTCATTATTTATGTATTTCATATTTTTGAGGCTTTATGTAAAAAAAAATTGAAATTTTAACCATGACCTTATCAGAGGATGCGGCGCATTTTACACACCGAGAATTTTTTTAATACGGGATCTGTTTAAAAAAATTCAAATTATTTTCCCGATAAAAATTTAAATTATATATTTTTTTTAATTTAATCTTCTGAAAATTTTAATCTACTTCATAACATTTTGTACCTTTTTTTACGGCGATTTGTAATTTACAGTATATGCCTATGATAAATATTTAAGGAGTAAAAGCCGCTGTCAAGGTTGTTGAAACACCCTGTATATCATTTCGTAACATCAAATTAGACAAAAATCAATTCCTAAAATTTCGGTTTTTCATTTTTGAGGCTAAATTTTTCTCTGAATCTTTATCTTAGTTGTCAAAATTTCAACATATTCAGAGAAACTTTTGGTACAGCATAAAGTCATTCTGAGTCGCATGTAAGCACTTCCTACTGCTCTGCTTAATTATATTTAAATTGTTAAACCACCTCATTAAATCTTCTTCTTTCAGTAATTTTTAAAATTTATGAAAATGCTTAGTAGTATTTAAATGGCATATATGTTTTCATCCTTAAAAATTCCGTTTTAAAAAGTATAATAAAAGCGAAGCAAAATTCAGAAACTGAAGAATTAAGTTTATGCTAATTCGTATCAAAAATTATATTTATTTCATTTTTATGTCTGTTATTTTTGTTACACTAATTTCACATTCAGAAGTATTGGCTTACATTCTAGGATCAGATCGGCTAAAATTTTCGACATCTTTTAATGCTTTATTGAAGATAATTAAGTTACTTAAAATGTTCCTAATAATTTGAAATTCAAAAGAATTATAACAGTACTCTTTTTTCACCTGTTAGATATTCGAAGATTTGATGCCGTTTCACAGAGTATAAGGGTTATTTTCTTTACCAAGTGTTGATGCTAATTCCACTTTTCTTTCTTTTTTTACATTATGAACTTTTGAAATTTGAAGCGAATGCAAATAATTTATCTATACATCAGCCAATTAAATTCATTATAAAAAGCTTTATAAACAATAAAAGGTCATTAAATTAGAATGATTTACCTTTCGAATAGCGTATTAAGCAAAATTATTTATGCTAATGTTTTAAAAGACTATACAGCTGGGCATCTGTAACGATGAGAGTTGTAATATTTTAGATACATTAATAGTAAAGTGTTTATTATAAAATTTTGTGTATTTGAAAAATACTTGCTTATAAATTGTAATCACTGATACTTTTAATATCATCATATGCAATATTTATGTTTTGATTTGGATATGGATTTGAATTTCTGGCGCAAGATCCTGATATAGAATATACTGCGCCGAAACAGTGTAAAATTTCTCCATTAAGATAAAATTAAAATTAGTTTGGCATTGTAAAAAATGTAATTGATTGTGTTCAAACTACTCAAATGTTAAAAAAGGGTGAAAGTTATTAAAACCAGACTAAATTTCATGTAAAATTCCCGCATCTTTAATATATTAGAAAATGTTTGGGTTATGAGTCTCACCCAATAAAAAATCCAAGTTAAAACTTATATTTTGAATACTCATTATCCTTAACATTCGCTTTAAGACTTAAATAACTTTTAGTGATCAGTTATTTAACTTGTGCTGGAAAGTTTTCATTTTTTAATGCATAACTTCATGTTCATGAGTCCTACAGCGATGTGTTTTTAT